>JAJGOT010000453.1:90000-107500 GCA_022457155.1 Cladopsammia gracilis | reverse complement strand
CATGAACAAGGAAAATGGCGGAGGCACTTGAGAAGCTTCAAACGCTTCAAATAGATTTGTAATCCGCTAGGTTCAGAGGGGACGCGAATATATACGCGAATATATAAACAAACCGCCTTCAAAAAAGCCTGCTTCAAGATCGCCTTTTTGATCGAGGACGACCAAAATAGATTTTAAAACCTTCGAATGACTCGAATGCCTCCAACTGTTCAGCTGAGCTTCCATTCCACGAGGAGTTAGTTATCCCATAACATCGTAATAGCGGAGCACTTGCCAGGCCGAAGGCCTGGCTGCGCAGCTCCATACTCATAGAACCTACGCCGAGATTTTTCATGGTCATGGCTAGCGGAATGTTTCGCGGGCGCGTGTCCGCCCGCCGCCCGCCCGCCGTGTTGGAACAACATCCGGGATCTTGAAAGCAAGGCTTTGTTTTTCGCGCGGCCACACAGCCGTGAGCTCGGTAAACACTTTAGTTGTTTTCTTGTGCCTAGCGGAGAATTAAACTCGTTATTTTCCTGCATTTTTTCGCGGTTTGCTACTCAAGACAGGGATACCAATTAAGGTATACTCAGAAGCCGCTTTAGTGGAAAAAGACGAGCTTTCAGGGATAAAATCTTGCTTCGAGGAACTTCATGTATTACATTTTTATCAATGCGGGAGATGATTTCAAAACCAGAAGCGGAGATTTGAATTTCCAAGCAAGCGTGAACTCGATGAGCTATAATTACATGGTACGCGTTTTGCTTTTAAACGTAAACTAATGGAGATTTGAATAAATTTTTTCGAAAGAAGATTGTGTTGTCCATTTTTATGTGTTTGTTCGTTCATTAGATAGATTGAAAAGCGATTTTATGTAAACAAAACAAGACTTGATTTTATAGTACAGTTCTATCTTCACTGCCCTTACCAAACCAAGTGTATTTTAAAAGTGATTTAAAGGTACTTTTAATGTATTTGAACGATTTGAACTATATTTTGAGCTCATCATGGTGTATTTTTATTGTATTTTAACAAAAATTCTAAAATAGTGGTAAGAGCTTGAAATGTATTTGAGGTATAGTTAAATGCTATTTAATAAACCGGGTAGGTTTTTCCATGTATTTGTAAGCTATTTGTCGCCAAAACTACATTTCAAATACAGTATTTGAACACTATTTTGACAACATGACTGCCGAAGTGTTACTCTAAATTGTTTTAAATAGACTATTTGAACACTGTTTGGAAAAGAATCATAAAATGTTGTCGATTTATAATGTAGTTGTAACAAGTAAAAAATAAAAATACGTTTTAAATATGATGTTTAAATACTATTTGAAATGGACATTCATTACTACGCTTCTAAATAGCTCATAAATAGTCTATTTAAAACATGTTTGAAGTTGAATTCACAAGTCAGAGCTATTTGAAAGGCGATTTTAAAATACTGAAACCAGGAGCTGTTTCCAAACAGACTTTAAACAGACTATTTTCTTAGTATTTTGAGAGAAAAACACTTTCTTACAGGTATGTACACAAAATATATTTAAAGTTCACATCCCCCTCCATAAGTAAGTAAAACTGTTTTAAACGTATTTGTGACAAACTCACAGAAGAAAATAAGAGCTATATCGGTTTTCCTTTTAATTGCAGCAGCAATGAAAACGTTTATAGAGTTTTATAGACACATACCCGTAACCACCCCCCCCCCCCCCCCCCCCCACCCCGATTCCATCCTTTACTACAGAATCTGGTGCTTCTATTCGTTATGGTGGTCTTTGCAAATACGTCCACAGTTCCTTGTTTATCATCATGACAGTATATACGGAGGCCGAAGTTAATTATCAACCTCACACGTGTAGCCGAACGCCGACTTGCGGGCCGGGAATTGAACCGGAATTGAATAGCAAGGCGATATCGAATGGCGCGTCAAAATACATTTTATTTTACATTTATCCCGACATATTCATTTTCTGAAAAGGTATTATTAAATGCAGTAGCTTGCCGTCAAATCAAACCATGGTATAGTTCCTCGCTTAACACTGGATTCAGTAATAATATCGATGTGTCCGAACGCGTTGTAGATCGAAGCATAAATGTTATGACGATCGATACGGCAATGCTTTATTATTATTCTGCGAAATGCAAATATCTGAGTGACCTCAGCGTATGTTGTATTCTATTCCGCTCAATAAAGCTTGTGTTTAGAGTAGCGAGGCCTATCGCTCGTATATATTTAGCTTACATGTAAGCCATATGCGAGAGCACACATTATTTTGTAAACAGACAATTTATGGCGCGCTCCGAAAAGGAAACATAAAGTTATACACGAATGATGATTACAGTTAAGTCTCTTCTTAAGAATTAAAAGCCATACCTTATATCTGTTTTGGGCCCTCTTATCATGGAATCCTGCACTTTTTCACTTGAAGAACGACGAATTCAGTCCTAAAGGATTGTGAAATTCCCGCTCAGTCTCGCGCGCTAATCTCGTTCCCAGTGTCCTCTCTATCTAGCGTCACATATCACGTGAGATATCTCACGTGAGCACAAACAAAGGTCGTTTGAATTTTGTGCGCGGCCATTATAGCAACCGTTTAGAGATTTCGATTTTGTGGACGTTGTTTTATCCAAGAATGGGCTTATCAACAATTTATCAGCAGAAGAGATGAATATCTGAGACGACAGTCTACATCGGGACGTTTCAAATGTGAGTACAATCTTTTTTTTTTTAATCTTTTTAGTCATGTAGGAAGCTTGAGGTGGCGTTCGATTGAACGTATTCCGGAATATTAAGAACATGAAAGCTGTCGAATTATAACCATGTCTTGCCAGATTTACATGTGTATATAGTGCAAATGTGTCTCAACAAACTATAAAGAAAGCGCTGTAGTGTTTATTTTTATTCCGGAATGCGGTTATTTAGTTAATCGAACGAAGCATATAGCGTACGGTAAGCTACATGTAGGAGATTGAATACTGTAACGCTTCGACTTTATGCAATGTACGATTAGAAGACGTGATTATTTTGTTGACAACAGTGAGTGGTTTAGTGTTATTATATAGTTTGTTGGGGTGAAACAGCATTCGTTCTCCTGCCAAATTAAATTCAAAATATATTAACCTCGATCGGTCCTCGATAGTACATGCAATATGATGTACACTCATAAAATGAGACTACATTCGATATTTGTCTTGGTACAATTTAAGCTTAACATGTAAGTTAAAACATTTCGGTTTTTGCTTTGAAATTAACTGGTCATGATACAGATTACATGTATGAGCTCCAGAATTTACGTTTAACATATCGTCATAAAACGCTGAGACTTTAATAGATGGAAGCTTGTACATGAAAGATCATCTGTAGTCTTGTTTCGTTTTGCGAGTTGTGTCATACCTGTAAGCTTGTAGTGAACCCTTGCTTTTAATCTAGTATTTACTGCTATAAATAATGGTTTGTGTGCATGTGTTATGGATATTTTTTGTTGGACCACTGATGTTTCAGATTTAAAAGCAAGTAAAAACATTTTGTCTTTGTGAACAATTTACTTGACAAAATGTTGTGTTTACTCTTAAACGTTTACCAAGGTTTCAATTTACCAAGGTCAAGTTACTTTACTTTGCTAGTACTCGAATCACCAGTGCAACAAATTGAATTGGCTTGAATTTCTAAAAACATGCCTGCTATTAGAAGTGAAGCTGTGGCTTTCGTGTTTATTGCCTTTTATTTTCTACATGTAGTTCTTGAGCAGCAAACAGTAGCCTTGAGATTTCAGCAGCTGTTAACTGCTACAGCACCTAACTAAACTGAAGGGAAAATGGATAGTTTAAACTCAAATTGCATTATGAAATACGAGGCCTGATAGACATGCATGGCCATGGCCAATGTACCTTTCAGATTGTCTGCCATAAGGATCAAAGGCTTTACCAGGATTGTTTTGTGAAGGATTATTTTGTGCCACAGCTAAAAAGCTGTGAACATGCAGTCAAATAAAGTGATCTGAACACCACAGGAAGTGACATAGTATGCCACCCCAAGGGGATGTATCTGTCATTTTGACCTCGGTTACTGACCTAAATCAGGGATGTACATGTAGATTCAGTTTTTAACTGGTGGGAATATAGAACTGACAGACGGGTAAAAAATAGAAAAATTTACTCCTTTTAAAGCTGCACTAGGCTTTAACAGCCGGAAAAATGAAGTTCACAGCCGGGTAATTTCCCCGGCTCCCGGCTGTTATCTACATCCCTGCTAAATACATGTACCATCTGTACAACTCATTAATTATTTTTTGCCTTTGGGGGACAAGAAAAAACATAGTTTATGCATGTTCTACAACAAGCATGTGATCCTCATGTAGGAGTGTTGTGCCACAAGCATTCAGATGTAATCTCATGCATTGCAGCAGGATGAGCGAGCACTGTCAAAAAATCATAGATGCTAGTATAATAATAGACAAGCTAAACACTACTCCCACTCGTTACAATAAAGTATTTAAAAAGTAGAAAGCTTTCCCAGTAAAATTTCAGAGAGAATTTACTGTAGTACATTTTGTTCTCTTCAATGATATTGACCCTTTGATCTTGGCAGATCATCTCTCAAATTGACAGGAGGATTTCATGCTGTCCAGAGTGTCGTTAGAATTATTTTCTTTCTTTATGCCGGTGTTCGGTGCTTTGCGGTGTGTTTGGCTCACTTTTGTTGCACGATAAATACTTATGGGCTTAAGTTTGTTATCGCTTTGAAAGTGCTAGGGTCGTTACATTTCTCAGGCGGTGATTTAATGTCTAAAGACTGTGGTGTGCAAGACTTGTGAGAAAGTGTTTCCCATCACAGATTTAGGCATCTTAGATGCAAGTCTCAAAATGCTGTAGTCTACAATTCCACTGCAATGAAATCATGAATTCTTGAAATTATTTTTAGCTCCTTAGTTAGTTCTTTAGTTGAGTAGTGTGTCTCAGTCGAGCTAGGATTAATCTCTGCTGTTTTGTAATAGCGTTTAATTTGGCATCCAACAGATAATCTGCGGCGTGGTTGCTGTATTGTAAATCTCACATAATTATGCTGGTAAATTCTTATGTTCTTTCCTCAAGCAGTGAATGAGACAATTAATTTTAATGTCCTTAGGCAAGACTTGACTTTCGGTTCTTTGGCGAACATCCTCAGTTGCTACCATGTGTATATGTCTTGTACATGTAGAATGATATGAAACCATTCAGTTGAAAATGAAAAATTTGTCACTTTTGTATTCCTTGGGAGGATCAAATGTTTTGTTTTCTCATTGGCTCTTGTAATAAAGCCGATAGGATTGTTGTAGTTTTGATTTGATGTTGTATTGTATTTCTTCAGAAGGCTTTTTTGCGATTTCTTGTGCATGTATAGTACTTTTTGACAAAAAGGGTAGCTCTTGTAGAGTTGTACAGAGGTGTTTTCGCAAATGACTCAATAAATAAGACATTATTTTACATGTATGTATCTTGTACAACAAGCATGTGATCCTCGTGTAGTAGTATTGTGCCACATGCGTTCAGATGTAATCTTGTGTGTCGCAGTAGGACGAAGCACTGTCAAAAAATTTTAGATACCTACAGTATGCAGTAGTATAAAAATAGACAGGCTGAACATGACTCCCACTCGGTACCAAAAATGTATTTAAAAAGCCTAAAGCATAAAGATTTCAGAGAGAATTGCATCTGTAGATCACAGTTATGAATTTGTTCTCTTTGATGATGTTGGCCTTTTGATCTTGGCAGATTATCTCTCAAATTGATAGGAGGATTTCATGCTGTCCAGAGTCAATGGAATTATTTTCTTTCTTTATACTGTGGTTCGGTGCTACAGTAGCTCTATTGGCATACATTGCAGTTTCTTTGGCTCACTTTTGTTGTATGATAAATACTTATCAGCTAAAGTTTGCTATCACTTTGGAAGTGCTAGGGTCGTTAAATTTCTGAGGTCATCAAAAGTCTGTGATGTGCAAGACTTGTGAGAAAGTGTTGTCCATCACAGATATACAGTTTAGGCATCTTAGATCTGAGTCTGAAAAGTGCAACCAACTAATGTTAATGCTCCTCCACATGATTGTACAGTACATGTAAGTGTGTAACATAAAATTCCCATCTCAAAAAATAATAGCAACCTAATTCTTGAGTTTCTAAATTGGAATACATGTAAGTGCCTAGACACTTAGGGCATGTTTACATGGAGGGAGGGTGCCCTGGTTAACTGAGCTACCCTGGGAGAGCCAACTTTTCATGTTTCTTTAGAAAATACATTGAAGCGTGTACATGTTAGAAAGGGTAACCCACCTTCCCGAGGCACCCTTCTAGGAGGGCTATCTTTTTGCCATGTAAACGGTTCGTGCCGGGTTACCAGGCTAGCCGAGGTGAGAAGGCCGCGAAAAAATGGTGGTATAAAATTACCATCCTGGGGAATTGTTTCATTGTTATCACTTACCAGTGATATCTGCTGAACAGAATGAATTAGTGGAGTGCAAAATAATAGCCCCAGACACTGAAAAGCAGCCGCTTGCAGAACGAATGATAAAAAAATTAAAGTTGCCGCCAAAACGTTTCTTTTGTGCGCCATCTTGTTTGTTGTGCTTAGCGGCCACTCAAAAGTTTGAAGTACTGACATTACCTTTCAAAAGCAAGTAGCATAGAACTGTCGGTATAGTTTGAGGCAAAACTACTTTGAGTGGCCTAGTGTCAGTGTTGTGTATCGGGTTAAAAAATAACCCGCAATATTGTTTATTATTGTGCATTCTTTTTTTTTTTCAATTAACTTTGATTAATAAGTACATTCTATTATTGTTTTTCTACAGAAAAGTATGTGCAAATGAAGGGGGGAAAAGGCCCAGCAGGTACAGGATGCATAACAGGGCTGACTCACAAGAATAAGGGTACGTCCGATTGACTGATTCCAGAGTAGGAATATGCAGAATGGTCACAAAAAATCACATTCTTTGAGATTTGGGAGCCAAAAGAACACTTAACTTCTGCTACTGTCGTATCATAAACATGTTTTAACAGATTTGCAAAGCAAGTGTGCCTGAACAACCAATTCTCAGAGACTATTCTGTTTACACTGTATTCTGGAAAATGGTGAATTGAATGTGCCCTACATTATTGCATTACAAATTCAAATATTTTGATTTGACAATGCAAATGTTCCTTCTAACATGATACATGTGGATTCGTGAGTGTACTGTAGGTTGTTTGCAACTAAACTTGAATGTGATGCTGAGTATGTGCTCGGTTTCCTTTAATATTCATGGTGTTCATTAGGCATCGGAGATCGGAGAATTCTCCGCCTACCATGAACAATTCTCCGGCTGAATTTTGATGGCAATATGTAGCTATCTTCGCTCCTTCATAATATTCTCCTGTTACTTTACACTATTTTCCTGCTTCTCAAATTCTTAATGAAAACCCTGAATATTTGGATTTCATCTGAGAGGTGCACAGTAACTTTCATTTCCACAAAAAAAAATACAAGAATGTCAAGTTGTATACACCAAATTGAAGAAACGTTGACCCATGAAAAGCATAAACCATGAATGATGAAACTGAATGGGATTCTGGGTAGGCAGCATTGGCAAGCTACAGCTGTAGTAACATTCTATTTCTTGATAATCAAGATGTTTTCTTTGTTTGAGACATTTAAGAGCATGATTTATGCATCCTGTGTTAATATAATGTGTATTCTGTCACAGACAAAGATTAAATTTTCTAACTTCCCAGTAAACCTTTGGGTCGCATCGTTCATGGTTTATGCTTTTAACCCGTCAACGTTTCTTCAATTTGGTGTATCATTTTACAGTGCGGCTACTGTTACCAGGGTCACCCAGACAAAGTTAACCAATCACAAAACAGAACAAGAACAATAGATTCCAACATTTTTTACTTTAGCCAATGAAATGTCGAGTACAGAACAATGAAATTTCAACTTGTTCACTCGTAAAGCTTTTGTTGAATAAAGCTTTAGCTAGCGTTGACTTTTCGATTTAAAAATTTGAGTAGTTTCACATAATACATGAATGAATGTCATGTGTCATGCAAGTGAGCGAGAACTGATTTCAAACTCTATGAAAGCAGTAAACGCGACAGCCGTATGTTTGGGCAAATTGCGTGGCGGATTTGAATTCTCGGAAAAAATAACAACTCCACCGCCGGCTGTTTGCAAATCTTACAAGGTACACTGCCAGCATAGCATATATAAGCATTTATTTTCTAACCATTTGAAAAAGAGCGGCTCCTTCATTTCAATTCTTTTTTATTGAATTGTTGTCAGAATTTTTTCCATTGCAGATTTTCTTTGCAGTTTGAGCACTAGATGGGTTTCTTTAATCTCCCAAGGTGGTCGTGACGGTTTTGAAGAAATCATTTTGGTGAAAGTATTACAAGTCTATATTTGTATGTGCCAAAAAAATAGAAATAATTATTTACCAAACCTCGAACTCTGAAAAAAATATTCTAGTCTGATGGTTGAGTTTTTTTTTGTCAGGAATTCATGCGAGGGAGTTGGATTTACTGTTTTGAATCATCTGGAAAATTATAATAACTCAACTGGCGAACCGCTGTAATATAGATGGATTTTCCGGCAGTGAAATATATGTTGAAGAATGCGCCGTTTCTATAAGACAATACTCTTTTTATGCACTTTTGAATTTCTCTTTTACTTTATTTTATTTCAGCTTAATCTGACTGCCAGAACCTAACGCATGGAACTCAAAGCGCATAAAACTTAATTAACCATGACTGCGAACAAGCCATGTTTTCGTTGTTTTGAAATCCATAGGTCACTTTTTAATTTGCCTTAACTATGACCGTCGCTTTCACTTGTACTTATGCAGTTAAGAATATCTTCTTTTGCTGTCGTCAAGTGTATTTATTTTCCAACCCCGCCGTTGACGCCGTAGAGAAAACTTGAATCTGTTATGAGCTATTAAACAAATTATTTTAAATCCACCACCAGCACTTTTATTTGTGTGGACATACGGTACAGCCGTCGCATTCCATATTTGCACACAGTTTGGAGTTTCTGTTTCACTCGAATCGCCGACATTAACCTTCCAAATCCCGCTGTTAAAACAAGTCAAGTTCAAAAGGGATGGAATCGAAGTTAATTGAAAATCCAACGCTGTACAGCCAAAACTTGTATTGATCTGTTTTGATGGCGAACGAACAAGTTGAAATTTCATTGTTCTGTACTCGACATTTCATTGGCTAAAGTAAAAAATGTTGGAATCTATTGTTCTCGTTCTGTTTTGTGATTGGTTAACTTTGTCTGGGTGACCCCGGTAACAGTAGCCGCACTGTAATACTTGACTGCTTAAACACAAAGCATATTTATCAAGGTGCCAAAAAAATATCTTCAAGCATCGTAATTTTTGTATTGAACAAAAATCGAAATGTAGAATCAAGGAATGGGATTCGTGAATCAAATCATGATTGTGAATAATTGCATAATCAAGAATTTAGACCAGTAATAAGTTCACGGATTTGGTTTTCATGTTGATATAAATTATCAGTATATTAATTTCAGAGGTCCAAAATATTATTTTATACTTAAATTTTGACTTTAAAATACTCAAATTTTGACCCTTTTTGGGGTCAGCAAATTACATGCATACAGTTGTCATCTGTTTTATTGAATTTTTTATATTAAGAAAGAATTAGTAAATTCGAATTGTATTTTACAACTATTCACCTAAGTGGAGGTGGGTAGTGGTGGGTAGTTGCTGGGAGGTGAATAGCACTTGCTATTCCGAGTTTCAGTAGCCAATCAGAGCACGCCAACAATGCTATCCATTGTTTCATTATAATTATACTAAATTTATATATTATTATAGGGTTTGAACCATGTTTTAAAATTGTTTGTAAGGAATTTAGAAAGTATTTCAAATATATTTTTATTGTATTTTGACAGACATAATTATGAATAAACCATTTATTGCAAATGCTACTCCATGTTGTTTTTAAAATCTTTTAAAATCTATGTTCAGTGTATTTTCAGGTAGTTTGAAAGGCTCTTAAACCCGATTCAAATACTGTTTATAATATATTTTGAAACATCACCCATTTTCTCCATTCACGAAA
The DNA here is from genome assembly GCA_022457155.1 of Cladopsammia gracilis. Taxonomy (NCBI): domain Eukaryota; kingdom Metazoa; phylum Cnidaria; class Anthozoa; order Scleractinia; family Dendrophylliidae; genus Cladopsammia; species Cladopsammia gracilis. Next base: position 97,423 of record JAJGOT010000453.1, on the reverse strand, counting down.
TATAGAGGCCTTTCAAAATACGTCACAATAGTGTTTTAAACAGGTTTAAACATCGTTAAAATAAGTCAAAAACTACTTAAAAACTATATTTCAAGCACGAATTTTCAATGTATTTTGAATACAAATACATTCAAAATAGCTTTCCAAACAGTTTGCAAATCGTTTAAGAATTGTTTTTTAAAAATTTGTAAACTGTTTTGATGCTAATTTTCCACTATTTCAAATACGTTTCAATATCGTTTTAAACAGGTTTAAACATCGTTAAAATAAGTCAAAAACTACTTAAAAACTACATTTAAAGCACGAATTTTAAACATATTTTGAATATAAATACATTCAAAATAGCCTTCCAAACAGTTTGCAAATAGTTGGAGAATTTATAATGTATTTTTAAAAGATTTGTGAACTGTTTTTAAAACTATTTTTTAAGGTGTTGAAACGTGTTTGAAATATATTTTAAAACGTATATGCGGATCTGAATTCATCGAAACTACACTCTGAAAAGGTTTTAAAAATATATTTCAATATCGTTTTAAACAGGTTTAAACATCGTTAAAATAAGTCAAAAACTACTTAAAAAACATGATTCAAATATATATTTTTCATATATTTTTCAAAAATATATTAAAAATAGTTTTTCAAAATACATTAAAAACAGTTTTAAAATAGTGTTTGGTTTGGTAAGGGTAGCTCGCATCGCCTTATGCAAATATGTTTGTGTATTTTTGCAATTTTTGATTTTCAAATCAGTTTCTCGGGCAATTTTTGACAAACATAAACTGTATTTTATTCGGAAACTAGTGGTACTATTTATTCTAGACAGAGAAAAGTTGTTTTTGTGAACTTTTGTACGGTCTATAAAAATGTACTGTGCAGACGGTCGCGTAATACTGTTTTTGAGAATTGCTAAAATTGAAAATAGCCCCTTCGTCAATCTTAATTCTTGTGCTTCCAACCTTTCACCTTAGTTAAGTTTCACCTTAGTTAAGCTTGTTCAAAGTGCGACGCTGTTAGGCTCGGGCTATCTATATATATTATCTACTGTCGAGGTGAGGAAGTTGAAATAATGTAAAATAAATATGACCGCGTTGTTTATCTACCAGTATCTAGCTTAGGTAGCACTCAATTGATTCGACTGTCCTAGATATCGAGGTCATGACCATTGATAGGCTATTTCTGTAAGCTCTTTATAACCAAAATTGGCCATAAAGAATTCAACGAATAAGGTACAGGTGTAGCCGCGCGCTAGAGATCTGTAAACCCGCGGTGATAACCTCCGGCGAATCAGACTTGATATCACTGGTTCCTATTCCCCTTTTTTATATTCACAAGAAACCACAACGTCACTGTTTTGTGTTGAATTGTCGTATTTTATTTAAAATTATTCTTACATATTCTTATACTGTTATATCATTTTACAGATTCATCAGCAATAAAACTTATTGGAAAGCAAATTACAATTTAGCTGAACTTCTAGTTACCATAACATAACATACAGCTATTTCAATCAACGTTGTCGGATGAAAAAGAAGAAAAGCCAAGACCGCAGGGTAGTATGGGATTCTTATGCAATGGCTATTTACAACTACCCATACTACCTTGCGGTCTTGGCTTTTAGCTTTCATCCGACAACGTTAATTGAAATAGCTGTAACATAACATACTTTGTTTAACGTGGATATACACTGTATACTTAGCTTGAGAGCTAGTTTACAGGTATTCCACCTAATAACTAATTAAAACCTAACAACTAAACAACACTAATATCACAATACATCAGGTAAAACAATGGATTAAATACTAATTAAAACTATTATTACAATATTACCGCCGCAGTAAAATACTAATTAAAACTATTTTTACAATATTACCGCCGCAGTCAAAATACTAATTAAGGTGACAAAATGAATTACAAATAAATATATACAAGTTTGATAGTCATATAATAAAACTCTCAAGTTCAGAGGAGAACTCAAGTCCTATGTTCTAGTTCTATCTTTTGAATAATCATATAAAAGGTTTTCTGCAGCATTTTCAAGTGGTAATGATTAAATGTCACTCTTTCTAGTTCAATATTACCGCCGCAGTCAAAATACTAATTAAGGTGATAAAATAAATTACAAAAAAATATATACAAGTTTGATATTCATATAATAAAACTCTCTCGTTCAGGTTGAGAATTCAAGTCCTGTGTTCTAGTTCTGGCTTTTGAATAATCATATAAAAGCTTTTCTGAAGCATTTTCCAGTGGTAACGATTAAATGTCACTCTAGCTTTCTTGTTCAATATTACCGCCACAGTCAAAATACTAATTACTCATGCGCGAAGCGGCATGAGGTAAGGTTTCGGCTCCGTTTTTCTTGTTACTATTTTTATTATTTTTATTTTTATTTTTTGTGTCACGATTTTGCATGCAAATTTATGCACGCATATTTTAAATTGTGCACTTCCGGTTGACGTCTTTGCCATTTACACTTCCTGTTTAGTGACTTCCGGCTACTCTCACTTCCGGTAAAAGAGCGTTACTTAGGTGTCACGACAGAATCTCCTACAACCCTACATACATTACTATGTTCACGTTTGGTATATATAAGACTTAGAAAAATCACTGGCTTCATTGTGGTACAGCTTTCATGTCCACAACATTCAATAGTAAACAACGTGGTTTTCAGGAACGATAACTGAATGAAAGGAGTAACTCTTCTCCATGTCGGACATCTTCTTATCATGTTTAAAAATATCATAAAATTTTCTTACGCATGCGCATGAGTAAAGGCTGCTTGGAGCCTCTTGTTAAGGTGATAAAATGAACTACAAATAAATATATACAAGTTTGATATTCATATAATAAAACTCTCGCGTTCAGGGTGAGAATTCAAGTCCTATGTTCTATTTCTGGCTATTGAATAATCATATAAAAGCTTTTCGGCGGCATTTTCCAGTGGTAATGATTAAATGTCACTCTTAAATACAAAACCCCTCAAATCTACAACGGCGGTCTTTATTTATGTCACCGGGACTGATAAGAGCTAGGTTCACACTGCATTCCTCGGTAACACCAACACACATGGTGTTATTAACTATGGGTGTGTATACCACATGCGGAACATGGTTTTCCTTTCCCGGTAGTATCTCCTCGAACAGAAAATTGTCGTCTGTTGTTGTTTCACATGAATGGTTCTGTAAACGTAATTACAACTGTCGGTAAACATTGACGACTAAATTTTTCTTTAATAATGTAAAATATATACTTTACTAGCGGCGGATCTTTCATTAGACTAGATTAACGCGGACATGAATTAATCTGTGCGAGTTTTGATATTTATAATTTTGAGACCTTTTTCACGAATTCCACGAATTGCTCTTATTTTGCACAGAAAATGGCCTGAAGGATAAACAATTATAGTGGCGCATGCAATAGCGGACTACACCTGCGACCAGGCGCTATTTTTGTTTTCGGAACGTGAGAGCCAAAAAAAAAAAAAAAGAGCGCCTGATCGCAAGTTAAAGCAGATTCGCCAATCCTCTAAAGGCTTTAGTCCCTTTAGTAGGGTGAGGTTAGGTGATTTTTTTCAATCTTTGGTGACCTTCAATTCATATAAAGTTTCATTTCTCGAGACATTGAATCGAACTCAAACTGATTCCGATGCAGTTGTGTAAATTTTCTGAAGTTCAAAGACACGTTGACTTGCAGCGCGAGTCGCAAAAATAAACTCCCTTGAATTGAAATAATTTCACCTCTCTAAAACGCAAATATTTGTGCGATACCCAATACGCAAAATAAAACTCTCATAAAAATGCCATACTATACGGTATTCAGAAACAGACTGCTAGCAGTTTACGTATATGTTTCACCTGTGAGACCAAGCTCCCTGCTGACTTTGAATTTCAACGAAAATTGCTGTATGAGACAATATTTATTTACGTGGCGCATGCAGAAGCGAATAATTAAAAAGACTCGCCTATTCTCGACAGGATTTAGTCCCTTACTTAGGGTGGGGTAAGGTGAGCTTCAGCAACGGGACAGCAGTGTACTATTCGTTCCGATTCATTTTGCCCACTTACCTCAAACACAAGTTTCCTCTCTTGGGTGATCGCCTTTAATGCATACGGAGTCCTACTTTTATCCGAGTCAATGTATTGAATACACTTCTTTCCTTTCTTGTCAATAATCGTAAATCCTTTTAAAAATATTTAAAAGAACAGTTAACGAAGAGCTGATTTGAATGATTTCAATCCCGCAGTTAAACCTAATAAAGGGGCTGCATGTATGTCACGAGGATAAGACTACTCTACTCTACTACTACTACTCAGCCGGCTGCAAGGCTGTCGGCCACGATCCTTCCCCACTGTTTCCTATCCTGCGCCATCCGTCTAATTTCCTCTGGTAGTGGTGGGTGCTCGCTGTTTATGACCTTGGCAATATACTGGTGGAACATTGTTTTCGGCCTGCCAGATTTTCGCTTTCCATGCCGAGGTTGGTAGAAGGCATATTTGTTAATAGGCTCGTCGGTTGGTTTTCTCAAGATGTGACCCAGAAATTTCAACTGACGGCGATGGATTTCTAGGATCAGAGGCTTCTGCTTGACCTGTTCTAGTGTGTCTTCATTCCGGATGAAATCTAATCTCTTAACGCCAAGCATTATTCGGTAGCAGCTTGTTGCGAAGCTGTTCAATCTATCTTCGAGCCTCTGGGTCAGTGTCCAACTCTCACAACCATATAGCAGGATGGGAAGGCAGGTTGTTTTGATAAGACTGCTTTTGGTGAAATATGTGCTTAACTCACTTGAGCATCAAGAGGACGTAATACAATTAATTCGCAAAGTAAACAAGCCTCAGTCGCTTTTTTATCGATGTTTTGGGAAGAACTTAGACATTTTTGCCGAAATATTTCAAGTTCTTGAATCCATTTTCATCTTGGCCCTCCGCAGCCAATCAGACAGTTGTTAATAGTTCCGGTGCACCTATATAACAATAATCATTCTTAACAAAACTGGTAACCAATATTTTTAGGTTTCCTTTGATACAAATATGTTTTGTGGCCTCTCAAAATAACGCTAATAATAATCACTGACATAGTGCTGCCCCTTTAGGTCATATAATACACTCCTAACGTTTAAGGTTGGTGACGTTATCCGACGCTGTGGATATTGAAATAATGGATCGTTCAATAGTATGGGCTTAAGGGTTATAACCAGGATGTTAGGTTTATTACTTTTACTTACTTGTAGTGCTGTCACTAGTAGTTGCGCCATTGCTATTTGCTTCACACTGTCCATTTATACATTGATTTATGTTTATCTTGAAAAGGTGATCACCACAATTCTGCCTGAAAACGGAGCTTAGGCTACGATTGCATGGAACCGGATTGGAACATGATAGCGCAACGCAAACCAAGAACCACGTGATTGTCTACAGGTAAAGGACTAATTAATTATAATTACTTTTTCTCTAAAGTGAAACAAGAAATATTTATTTATAAAGGAGCTCGATTTCAATAGTTCATCGATACAAACATAGCCAAGAAACTAGTCACACTTTAAATTATACTACAACTCTAATCCTGTCAAAATAAATGATATCGATCTATCTCGATCACGGGACATTCCTTAGTAAAAACTTGACTGTGTTCTACATGTCAATGTATTTGTTTGAAAGACAAAGTACTGAAAACAATCTGCGAAACTGGTGTAATTAATTTTTACTTTCCAAAATCATTAAACGATTATATTTGATATGAATTCACAAATACAACAACACCGTAATTCCTTGTTGATATGTAATCATTTGTAAAGAAATTCATTTCAGCGATCTATGTACCAGGTGGCTTGAAAGTTACTTCTTATTTGAACGGATTTTGAGGACTTGCCCTGGATCAAAACCATATTTTTACACCAAAAACTATTCCCCGCAACAATTTTTATAACTATAAAATTACAGCTATCTATCTCAGCCAACTTTTTAAACGACCATCACCGGAAAGTGACCACCTTCCAATCGATTCAACTGATGTATACTGCCGCGTTTTCAAGGACAGAGTGACACAATTCAATCTCAAAATTCTGTCACCAGTGTCAATATGATGATTTTTGTTCCTATTCGTTAAGTTCAAATTCTTCAATAGGAAAAACTCCTTTAAAATACCAATCGCAAATTAAAACTCACGCAGCATTTTCCTTCTACATAGTATCAGTATTGATCAATGCAACGCCGGAACAGTACTGTAGAGACACAATTGTAGATCGTAGACTCAAGCAACAGATAACTTGGCTCAACTTGTGACTGAATTGGACGTTTTTTCTAATTGATTTCAATTAATTACAAATTAAACTTGTTTTCGTACTTACAATAAAATTTCTTGACTCCATTTGGATAGTCTCTTGTACTAACTTTTCGATGTTTGGCTGCGGACTGTTTTCTCTTTGCTGTGAGAGTAACTGCGTTTTTTTTTTATAGCCGTTTTCAGATGGGGAAAATTAAGTTTATTAAGGTCCTTACGCCATGCTTAACAAAAACGCCCATAAATGGAAATATTTATTATTACTATTATTATTATCATCATTATTATGACTATTATTATTATTATTATTATTATTATTATTATTATTATTATTAATATTATTATTATTATTGTTGTAATAAAAATGCATAATAAAAAACTTCGAGAAGTACTTGGTACATGATTTGTCATAACCTTGACAATGTGTTAATTGGGACTTATGTACCTTAACCAATTAATGATTCCACGGAACATATGTCTGCAGTCAGAGAAATAAAGTTACACAACTAGTACAGCCGAATTGTTCAACGCACGGAAACACGGTAACCGTATCCGAGTGACAAGCAGATTTTTTGATGGTTTAAACATCGCTAAAATTAAATAATGTATTAATATAAAACATTTTTCCTGTGGCGAACATTTAAGTAACACGTAACACATGTTTTTAGCTACCTCAACTTCAAACGCACATATCTCGCTAACCAACCAGAATTTTCTAAAACGTTTCAAATGGTTTTGTTCATTGATCCCTTCTGAATAACACTGTAAAGCTATTTCGGTCTTACCGCAGCATTCGATACCCGAACAAGCCTCGGTCGTTTGTCGCTTTATCAGCTTCTGACTGTTTGTAAAAGAAAAAGTCGCTTAAATTATATTTTTTATCGAAAACTACATTTAGTATGCTTTCTATTGATGTCTATGTTGTGGTTCAATTTTATCCTTGGTTCAAATTTTATTTTCCTTTGTTTTTGGCTATGGTAATGTACGATAATGAGTTTTAAACAAAGGAAAATAAAATTTGAATCAAGGATAAAATTGAACCACAGCATTTACAGTCAACTCTCTCATAGCGACCACCTCCCGTAAGCGACCACTTTGTCAAATAACCGTTTTGTTTCTCAGTCAAATACTGTTTCAAAAACTC
>JAJGOT010000453.1:27500-85000 GCA_022457155.1 Cladopsammia gracilis | reverse complement strand
GTTATTTTTAAGACCCTGAGTGTTGGTCCGGTCGAGGTTTGAACCAACGACCTCCCGCTCAGCAGACCGGAACTCTATCACTGAGCTAACCGGTTTGTTGTAATTGGGACGCTGACGTCGGGCTTTCCACATGCTCTTGGAATACTAGTAAAAAGTGCGTTCGAAGTTCAATGAATTTAGCTAAAATCATAGGAAAAAGATAGGAGCAAATTAGTTGAGACATTAATTGAGAAACACGAAGTATTTAAACAGCAACACGAACAATAGTAACTTTAATGGCCACCGAGTACAATGAACTCGGTTTGTTTGGTTTGAATTTGTAACCGCTACGGGTCAAAGCACAATGGCTTGGTTGATTTGCTTTGAGACAACTTTGGGTCAGAGTAATCGGTTGATTTGCTTTGTTGTTCGGCAGACCCGAGGACATCAATTCAAAGCAGGACAGCAGCGAAGGTCTTCGGTTTGTTGTAGTTGGGACGCCGACGTCGGGCTTTCCACATGCTCTTGGAGTATTAAAAACTTTCCTGGTAAGGCTTCGACAAGTTGAAGCGATGAACTTTTTTTAAGAAACATCGCATGAAGTTTGAGAAAAATGATTGCATTTACCGAATAATCCGAAGATATCCACGCTTGGTAGACGTCAACGCACGGAGGATGGACGCACGAGGTGCGATTTTTCAGCTGAAAATAGTTGCGTGCGCATGAAAATAGTTGTGTGCGCATGTCCACGAGGAGAGCCCGCAATTTCTTTGGCCAGCTTTTGTGCTTAAAATTGGTGCGCGCGCATAATAATTATTCAAAATGGCGCCGATTTAGAACATCGTCCGTCCATCGAACCAAAAATCTCGATTCTTCACGCCTGGCATGCATAGGTATCCCATCGACCACAGGATACCCAAATCCGGTTGAAATTAGGATGGCGTTCCAGTAGTGTAGCAGCTCTCCGAAACCTCTGTTTTCATTGGTCTTGTAAAACACAGCTTCTATTGTTTTTACGTCTAGAGCCCATTGTTGGGTTGTTCACGGTTCTATTGTTCTCCGAACCAGTGGTGTGAGACCTTACGAGAGCTGCTACATATGGCGTTATGTTCTCCTAACGTCGAACGCAATAAATAGTTGCAATTAGCCTGTTCCAGGCTCCGAGATAGTGGGGAACGTGCGAAGTAAAAGAAAGGAAAAATATCGCGGGGGGACTGGGGAGAGGGCGGTCGGCGGAGCCTGTAAACATTTCTTTAAAAAGCTCTTTCCGGTATACCAGCTCCTGGTATACCCTCTGATTGGTCCGTTTTGACAGGTAATGTTAACACCTCGCTATGCACATTATTCTTGTCAATCGTAAAGATGGCGTACGTGATCCTCGCGGGTGATGAAGAGGAATCAAAGTTATGTAATATTTTGGACGAATGCCTGCGCGATTTTCCTAATACAGAAGCGCTCAGGAAAGGGCAACAAGAATGCCTTGTAAACTTGGCGCGTGGTAAAGATGTCTTCGCAATTCTGCCGACCGGTTTCGGGAAAAGCTTGATATTTCAGCTCTTTCTACGCCTGGCGAAACCAGCTTTGGCAGAGAAATCGACGATAATAGTCGTTTCTCCATTGGTTTCAGTGATGCGAGATCAAGTCGAACAACTGAAAAAGCTCGGTTTTTATAAAAAGTGACAGGCCTAACACAAACCCTGCTCGTCGCTAAAAGCATTTTAGCCAGCTTTAGAATAAATGTTGAGCCACTAGCCCTAGTAAGGAAATGAGGGACCACATGAGGGAAAGAAAATATCTTTTGGTCGTGGGTTCGAATCCCACCGAGGTCAAAATATTTTTTTCTTTCCCTCGTGTGGTCCCTCATTTCCTTACTAGAGCTAACGCTCAGTACAGGGAAATTTATGGGTTTACCTAAGCACTATAATTTACACTATAATTTGACTTCCCTACCAGTGGTTAAACTGAAGACTTCATCTGCTATAAAAGTGCTCGATGGTAGAGCCAGAGCTGTGAATAAAGATGAATTTCTGGAGTCGGACTAGTTCAAAAACATTTAATCGCTACTCGGAGTTTCATGCTTCTTCATGCTTCTAATGAAGCAAACATCAGGCAACTCTGATGATTGCTTCATTAGAAGCATGAAACTCCGTGTAGCGATTAAATGTTTTTGAACTAGTCCGACTCCAGAAATTCATCTTTATTCACAGCTCTGGCTCTACCATCGAGCACTTTTATAGCAGATGAAGTCTTCAGTTTTACCACTGGTAGAGAAGTCAAATTATAGTGTAAATTATAGTGCTTAGGTAAACCCATAAATTTCCCTGTACTGAGCGTTAGCCCTAGTAAGGAAATGAGGGACAACACGAGGGAAAGAAAAAATATTTTGACCTCGGTGGGATTCGATATGTTTATGGAGGAAAGAAACAAATAAACTACGCTTTCATCCCGACAAGCCTGTTTGGTGGTTGCCCACTCATCAGGGGATTCAATAAGAATATTCTTTACCATTGCTTCTTATATACAAAATAATTTACATAATAACAATAACAAATCTATGCGGCGCGAAGTTTAACAGTTCAGCTGTTGCGTAGAAGGGCTTTGTTTCTATGGCGGCAAGAAGACACGAGTTCATTACGTTTGTTAAGTGTAGAAAGTTTCGGTCGGCAAATGATTAGAAATTTTTCCTTTAGGCAGAGGTTGCATCTTTTGCTTGAGCTGTTGTACGGTGAATGCGAAGACAGGATGCGCCATGAAATATAGTGTTCGATGTTGTTGTCTTTGAGAGTCCAGATGTACTTGCTTAGTTCAGTTGAGTTTCTGTGTTTAGAGTGGCGGAATGATGCGGTGTGGTTTCGGTATCTTGTTGTGAAGTCGTTTTCCGTGAGTTCGATGTATGTTTCTGTTGTGTTGTTGTCGTTGCGCGTGACTGTAGCTTGGTAGATGACTGATGATTGTAGGCAGTTTCCGTCGAGTGGGCATGTGTTCTTTTGTCGGCAGTTGCATGTCTTCTTGTCTTGAGTGGTATTAGAGTTAGCTGTGGCGGCGTCGTTGGCTTGCGTGGATGACTTTAGAATCTGCTTATTATGGTTATCAATTATCTGTTTGGCGTTATTCATGCAGCTGTAACTTATTTTTATGGTGTTACGGTTGAAGATTTTTCGGAACTTGTGATCTTAAGGGAAGTGCTTGTCTATTAGGGCGAGGAACTTGTATCCGATGTTGGTGCTGGTGTTTTTGCTAAATGGAGGGTTATACCAGATGATGTTGTTGCGTTGCCTGTTTTTCCGTCTGTTTGTTGTTGGAGGTTCATACTGTAGCGTGTATTGGTAGCTGCTTTCGTCGAGTGCTTTCTGGTATGGAGGGACGGCTTGGTCAAAGGATGCTTTGTGGGAAGATAGGGATGAAAGGCGTTTGTTGATGCCGGCGGGAATGTTCTTTGCAGTGATGGGCGGGTGATTGCTCTCGCGGTGGACGTATTGAAGTTTAGTGTTCGGTTTAGTGAAGGGCTGATAAGTGCTTTGGTTGAGGTTAAGTGTGACGTCTAGGAAGTTAATGATTTGTTTGTTAGCTTCTATGGTAATGCGTAGTCCGTTATTATTAAAGATGCGGCATATTTCTTTCTTGGTGTTTCTTGGTGTTTCTTGGTGTTTCTTGGTGTTTCTTGGTGTTTCTTGTTCTTTCTTGCTAGCCATTACTAACGCTTCACCCAGAGACACGAGTTGGTGTTTCTTGGTGTTTTTTGGTGTTTCTTGGTGTTTCTTGGTGTTTCTTGGTGTTTCTTGTTCTTTCTTGCTAGCCATTACTAACGCTTCACCCAGAATGGAATGCTTGTTTTTTAGCTCCCACAGCCGTAATGACGAGATCAGAAACTTTTCTGAGGAAACATCAAGTCTATGTCATATTCCAGAGGTGATTACCAAAGGAATTTTACGAAAATTGTGCTCCTTCGTTCACTTCTTGTCGAGCGGTTAAACTTTGAACCAGTTTTCATTCATCGACGCCAAGAAACACTGCAACCGCGACAACGTGAAAATTTCGCGCCTTTTTTGTCCAATCATGTGAACAGTATTTTCTCTTTTCTTTTCTTCTCTTTTTTTCTTTCTTTTCCCTTTTTTAACTAATAGTTCACGCACTTTTTCGCCAAAAAACACAAAATTGCAAGCAGCAGTCATTTTCACTTTAATTTCCTTCAAAATGCGAAATTTACCGCCATCGCTGGTTATACGTCATGTAGACATAACGTACATCGATAACTTTTTTACCATAGTTGGGCAGTGTATCAATGTGTTGAATTATAAATATATATATATATATATATATATATATATATATATATATATATATATATATATATATATATATATATGTTTATGGAGGAAAGAAACAAATAAACTATACGCTTTCATCCCGACAAGCCTGTTTCGTGGTTGCCCACTCATATATATATATATATATATATATATATATATATATATATATATATATATATATATATATATATATATATATATATATATATATATATACGTTCAAACTAATGTAGATAAAGAGTTCTTTAAGTTAATAGATAAATGCTTTCCAAGCGGCCATGAATTAAGGAAAATATTTAACAGGAACACACTTAAGCTAAGCTATAGTTGTATGCCTAATCAAAAACAAATCATAGATAGGCACAACAAGATCACTCTGAAAAAGGCAGAACAGCAAGGTAGAATAGATAATGTTGAAAGGAAGTGTAACTGTAGAAAGAAAGAAGAGTGCCCATTGAACGGAGAATGTCTAACTAAAGAAATAGTTTATCAAGCTACCGTCAAGACGCAAGAAAGTACAGAGACATATATAGGTTTAACAGCTAACGAATTTAAAACTAGATGGCGTAACCATAAGGCGTCATTTAACAATGAAAATAGAAAGAATGATACAGAATTAAGTAAATATTTATGGCAGTTAAAGGACCAAAAACAGGAATATGACATCACCTGGAAAATTCTAGCAAAATCCAAGGCATATTCGAATCAATCGAAACGATGCAATCTGTGTATTGCAGAAAAACATTTGATAATAACTAAACCGCAAATAGCTTCGCTAAATCTATTAGGAGAAACGAGCTTATTTCAACGTGTAGACACAGACGTAAATATATTTTAAAACACACCCAAGAATAAGTTCTACTGAAGCAAGTAATGCGTGCACATGTATTCTTTAGGCGCGCGCATATTTTTAACGTTTTTTTTAACGGTTAGGTAGAGTGTGCCTCTTGCGAAATCATACATATAAATAACGTAGTCAAACAAGGGATCAATCATTGTAAGTTTAACTGAGGAGTGGGTGGCAACACCTACGAAACACGTTTGTATTAAACTTATGGTCATCAAAGTTGAGTGATTTTCCTTCATGGATTATATATATATATATAGCAGTTTGCAAAAATTTTGAAAATTTATATCCAAATATATAGCATTGTTGGAGAGCAGAGATATAATGATATATTTTATTGGGGGGTTCAAAATTTTTGCAAACTGCTGTATATATATATATATATATATATATATATATATATATATATATATATATATATATATATATATATATATATATATATATATATATACAATTATGTATACAATGTGCCCTCCCGTTTGCTACCATAATGGCTTTATGGCAACTCCTGAACTTGGGCACAGGATGTACGGTTACACATTGTTGGATTGCATTGTGGAGTCACGAGAGTGCTCAAACTGCAAGCAGTGAGCGAAGCAATATGCCAATAGTGAACACCTCTTATGAGGCTCTCCACCCAATCCGGAGAGTGCTCAAACTGTATGAACAGTGATATATATATATATATATATATATATATATATATATATATATATATATATATATATATATATATATATATATATATATATATATATATATATATATTCTTCAAAATATGGAAATAAAGACAATAAATTCCTTGCCGATATTTCGTCTTTATTATAAAAGCCTTCGACAGGGCAACTGACTAAGCATGACCGACCGTTACAGAATATACATCAAGTAGCGTAAGACGCGAGACATGTATAACTGCCTTGTACGCGCTAAGCGCGCGCCACAAAATTAAAGCTATGTTATGTGTATATCTAAATGAAAACAAGTCCCTTCGAGGGTTTCTGCTGCAAAAAAAGTCATCGCTATTTAACCCCGAAGGGATAATAGTTCGAAGGCGATAAGCCCACGCGCAGGGCCTCTCTTTCCCTAAGCGTTTCCTCCGTAGTGCATTTATCGATTAGCTGAATCCTGATATTACTTAAACCTTGATGATCAGCCTGATTAAAATGCCTATAGATACAATCATCCTTAATTTTACCATCAGCATTAAGCTTATTGTGATTTGCCAATCTAGACTTATGGTTGTTAAACCTAATTCTAAATTTAGTGATGGTAGATCCTACATATTGCATTTCACATACGGTGCATGAAAGAAGATAGACTACATGACTAGAATTACAATCCATGCTAGAGTTAATTACATAATTTCTACCCGTAACTCCACCATTGAAATTAGTTCTTAAGACGAGGAAATCACAAACCCTACATCTACTAACTACACACTTAAAGCAGCCCCTTTTAATATCCGACGACCCTAATGCCGAATGAACTAAAATATTCTTTAAACATTTAGGCCGCCTAAATGCCACCATGGGCACATGTTCTACAGCTCCCCGACAACGCCTAGAAGACTGCAAGACGGGATGTAGTTTATGCAATATTTCCCCGATGTTCGGAAGCGCCAGATGAAATGTCACTACAAAAGGAAGTCGTTTATTACTACTAGGCCCTTTATCCTTAAGAGTGTCCCTCCTAGGAATCCTGCGCGCCCTAGCAATTTCACGTTCCACAAAATGCTTGTTATAACCCCTTCTAACCAAATACCCACACAGTTCCCCCGCCCGTTTATCAAAAAAGCATCTTTAGAGCATATACGGCGAATTCTAAGAGCCTGTCCAAAGGGAATACCCTTCTTACATGAGTTTGGATGACAAGAGGTGTGGAACAAATACTGGTGTTTATCCGTGGGAGGATGTTCCCGGGATCCCCCTACACTGTTTTCACGCGGGTGAAATGACCAAAACCTGCCACAATTTTGACCACATTTTGTGCGAAAGAACTTATGGAATGTTCTTGTCATAAATGCAAGGCCCACTTCAAATTTGAAATTCGTTCCTTCCATCTCAGTGTGATTGGATTTTATTGGAAAAACAAAACTGTTTTCATGCTGCTGACTGAATGTGCCGGAAAACGGTCAGGATCTTGACAAAACTTGTTTGAAAGAACGTTTACACTCTTCTATTATGTTTGATGAGTCAACAAATGTGTGTTTTTTTCTTTTTGTATGTGTGTGTGTTTCTTACACTCTAACGTCTAGTCATTTGTCTAACTTCTGAGGCAGTGGATGGTCATCCAAATGAAAGTTATTGTAGTACTTTCTTGTGTTTCCTCAGTTTATGATGATGTACAAAGTGGCTCTAGCGTTTGAAGCAATTTTAAAGACGTGTCTCATGTCTCAATTCGGCGCATGACTTATTCTATTTTCAGCTTATTAAATGGCGGGATGTAAAGCATGGCAAAAAATTGGGTGACATTTGCCTCTAATTTTTTTAACTCGTCCCCAGACCCCCAATTTGACCCTTGAAATCACTGCGAAAATGCCATTTTTTAAAGGGAAAATCAAAATTTCGCCCATTTATGAGTTACTTTTCTAAAATCCACGCTCGGATTCCAGTAATTTGATTCGCATTCTATCTGGAAACGTTAAAATATTTTAATAACTTAAAAAAAATAAGTCCCGTCATTTTGACCTTGAAGTGAGCAACTTTGTATAAAGGCTTGTATGGAGTCCGACCGTGCGGTCATCGCTTTAAGCGTTCTATCCTGTTCTAACTCATTTTAACAGGCGCAATGTCAACATCCACGCTCGGTTTTGAAGAGACGAGTATCTTGTGAACATTTTGGTGGGAAATATGATTTAGTTGGAGCGAAAAAAAAAACCGTCATTTTGGCATTTTTTCAGTGCACTATGCTTCGACTTAGCCAGTTTGCACTTCTATTAGTCTGTATCTATATTCGCATGCTCTTCTGTCAATGCATGCCCTGGCAATTTGTGAATTACTTTTCTGAAATCCACACTCGGATTCCAGTAATTTGGTTCTTATTCTATCTGGAAACGTTAAAATATTTTAATAATTTTTAAAAAAAAGTCCCGTCATGTTGACCTTGAAGTGAGCAATTTCGTATAAAGGCTTGTATGGAGTTCCACCGCGCGGTCATCGCTTTAAGCGTTCTAACTCTTTTTAACAGGGGCAATGTCAACATCCACACTCGGTTTTGGAAAGGCTGGAGTCAAGTAAATATTTTGGTGAGAAACTTGCTTTGGTTCGAGCGAGAAAACCTCCGTCATTTTGCACTTTTCAGCCGCACCATTCTTCGACTGAGTGTATTATGGCTTCCTTTGGTCGGCATCGCGTTTACGGAAATCACGGCTATCAAGCTAAAGGAAACCCCGCGCTTCAAGGTTAAATAAACAAGTAACATTGTATTGATATCGGAAATATTTCCGTATACCCCAACATTAGCTATGCATACCGTTCTTAAAACTAAAACAAAAGCCAAAACAATAGAAATCCAAAACAAAACAATAGCGCGCACGCCCGGAGCAAATGTCTCGTCTGACGGGTCAATATTTTGGTATGCTAAAACAATCGTGATAAATCATTTCAGGGACGGACGTGGGGGGAGGTATTGATACTTAATATAACAGCTATTGGCAGGCGCTGTAAACAAAATTCACAAGAATAAGTCAGCCTGTCAGTATATCCCCATTAGCAGGTACAAGGTATTTGAAAATTATGTTAGGGTCCTACCCCACTGAAGTATTGGTCTTGTCAAGACCTTAAACGGTATAAAATGCAAACATCCCATTAAATGTTGACTCTCATTGTTGCTGCTTCAGTCATTTGAGTAACTATGGTACATACCACAAAAATAATCTTCCTTCAAACTTAACACTACCTTGAACAATAACAGTTTATTATTTCATTTCAGAATTTCAGAACATAGGAAGAAACCATAAATATTAACCATTCTGCTACGTAAATCAATGCAGCTACATATACTATACTGTGGTTACTATTTTTAAACTGTATAAAGAAACCAGACTTCACTGCTACAAATACAGGTAAAACCCACATAAAAGAACATCCATTTCCAGAGCTTCAAAAAGTTCTTATTGTTCTTGGCAGGGGAAACCAGCTTGTTGCCTAGAGAAATAAACACTGGCTTAATACTAACTGTGACAATTTTTCTTTAAATAAAACTGTTTTCTCCTTTCTAGACTTACAGAAAGATTATAGAGACCTTTGCAAGCTATTGGCCTTGTCCCAAAGATTCATAGGTGATACCTAGTTTGCCTATACGGTCAAGTCCATACTTGACCCTAGGATATGCCATTTCTAACAACATGCAATCAAAACAGAAAGCTTGTAGTTGGGGCAGATTCCTTTTACAAAATACTTCATCATATTGCACAGTGCAAATAAACATTGAATGACCATCTGAAGCTACAAAGTCTTCCACCTTTCTCCCTGAACAAAACAGTTGTTGCTGTATCTGATAGCAATAGCAATGTGTTGGATTTAGTATAAGGTCTCCTTCGCCATTTTTCTTGCATATACGCTTTCTTGCAAGAGCCTCTAGTAAACCCTCATTTTCTTTTGGGTGGATTTTTTTAACTTCAATTAATCGATCATCCCCAACATGTCCATCTGGGGAAGCAGCAAGGAATGGATGGGTTTTAGAAATGAAAAGGCCACTCTTTTGCACTTCCACACCCTTTTCCTTTCAGTATTTTTCAATAATAACTGGCTCTGATTCAATTCCATCCTTCATGAAAGCAGTAGAAGCTTGATTTGTATATCACAGAATTTCAGCAAGGGCCTTTTTAGGACTTGTTCCTTTTCGTACCAAAGCTCTTTTGCATTTGGATGCAGTGATTCTTGGAATTCGGTGTTCAAACCACATTTGACAATTGGACTGCTCACAAGTGTTCTTTTCAATTGATTCAGCCTACTCTTTGGTGACAAAGAGTTTTTTTTTTTTTTATTCTTTGTGCACGATCTTTTATTTCGGTCAATGAAACAGGTTGTTGTTTTGGTGGACTTAGGATGTAATGATTGGTAGTATTTTTTTGGAACGAATGTCCGAGATTGCCAACAGGAGTATCTTGAATGTTTACATCAACTTTCTCACTGGTTTCAATTTCAAGCTGTAGTGCATGTCATGGGTATTTCAATAACTTGGATAATGTCACCTACATGTACTTCCTGTGAAATTTGTTCAACTGATACAAGTTCATTTGATGACTTGCCAGTTATCAAATGAAATACAGGTGATAGGGAGGAGCGTTCATTGGCATTTAGAAGGTCATTCTTAAGTTTTATTTTTCTCTCTAAGTCTTTATTGCCTCCAAAATGAAAAGAGTAATTCCTTTGTGTAACTGAAGGTGAAGGCTTAAGTTTCCTTTTTGGAGGTTCCTTGCCAAATTTTACTTGATAAATGTGTATATCCTCAGCAAGTTTTGGATCACAATGTGAGCCTTTTGGCTCTGTCCAGGGACATGGAATATAAGTACGAGATGGATCTGCAGGAAGTTCAGTGAGACCTTCTGCAACAATATCACACAATACCTACAGCATAACACCTATGTGAGCACAGTCTTTACGAAGCCCCACAGTGCATGTGCAGTGTCCAAACAATGGTTTCCACTTTCATTAAGAACGACATGGACTGATTTCACATCATCTATGTTAGTAGAAATGGAAGGGTTGCAAGATGCCCTAACTGCACAAACCCTATCCAAGCCTGGCAGTGGATTGAATCTAAAATCAAAGCAAACAAATTAAATATAAGGGGTAGGTAGGTAAAACTTTATTTATACACGCTTCCCCCGTCAACTATTATACACTAAAAGCTAATTTCTACAAGGGGCGTGTTTTTACAATAAAATGATTAAATCTGTCAAGATTGTAAAAAACAAAATTGATAAGCTACAAAACCATAATATCACACTGTTTGAAATCGCGTCAAATCAAAACACTGACAAGGGCAAAAATGAAATAAGAACGTAGGTTATTATTTAGGCGTAGTAACTTAAATTATCGAGCTTACGTTAAGAGTTACGGTGTAATTACCTCAAAGAATGGATCCCCTTTTTGTGATCCCAGGCGCGTCTTGCTTTGTACTTGACAACTTGATCCTGGGTAAAAACCTCTCCTAGCAAATAACGTCCAGCAGCTCGTGTGTCCAGTTTTGAAGGAAATCCATGAAGAGTTTTAACCCAGCCTTTAACATTCTGAAGATATGCGTGTGTAATTTTTTTAAGCCACCTGGTACATCACTTGTAAACGATGGTTTCACGTCTCGAGCATTTGGTTTGTTGCTACTTGTCGGGATTTTAAGTGAATTGCAAACAATATTTATCAACGCATTTTTTCCAAGCTTTTCTGAAGGAAGTTCCAGTGCCTTGCAAATCTTGCGAAGATCATTTTTGTTTTTCTTTGCAACAGAGGAGAAGGAATTGAATTCCGGGAACAGACTCGTACCCAGTCGCTTCCTTGCATTTGCGCTGTGATTTATGGGAAGGATTTAGTGAGTTCGCCGTGCATCGTGGGAAGGACGGAGATAAAACGGGAAGCGACTGGCAGATTGGTCAATCTCGAAAAATCTTGGAAGCGTCAATTTAATAGCTATTTGGTCATTTTTTTTATTTACTTGGTATTCTTCATAATTTTTACGTTTGTTTGCGTAAATCTGGAGTTGTGGTTTGACTGGTTTTCGAATTTATCAAAAAAAAATTAAATCCAAGATGGCGGACAATACCGAAGAATTGAACTTAGTTCTAATTCGCTGCGCTCAAACGAACGTAAATCATTTTACCCTTCAATTCCCGTAATATCAATCACCAGACACAAAGTATGGTAGGATACGCAAGCGAATCCAGCACAGTTTTATTACATCATACATGAAGTTACAGAAGGGAATGCATCTAAATAGGCTAATTACTATATCTTACAATTCTTCGTATACCTTAACTAATCTAACGGAAAAAGTAAATATATGTGTCCCGCAATATTACAATGCCGAATACTTAGTTACTTGTAACCTACTCTTAAGGCTTCCTTCGACATCCATGTCCCTAGCGGAATCGGACTTCCATCTCGGCCATGTATTATGAGTAGCCTTTCTGGGATCGAATTGCTACATCTCAACTCCACACATCATATGCTCCAATAGATTGATTTTGCTGCATTTCGGCCGGACGCCAACGGCATTTACGAACATATTTACAATAATATGAGTACAACAATACAATTTAACGGTACGTGTAGTCAAAATCCATAAAATGAATATAATACAATGCTAATGGCGAACCAGAGCTGAGCAACCACTCACATACAAAGAAACTGCGGTTAAACGGAGGCCAGAAAAAACCTGTCACCCAAAAAAACCCTTTTGGGGAAAAATATGCGGCAGGAAATCTGGGTAGGATCCATGTTTCAAACTCTGTAGCCCATCCTACGAGGCCCTATATAAGTATTACACAATAAGTACAAAATGCGCCTAAGTTCTTACACAGTAAGAAAAATAAATAAATAAATACTGAAGCTGAATGTTGCAGGCCTAGAATGACTAACCACGTACGATACTTCGCTTATAACGAAGTTATGCTACCCACAATGCACTACAACAATAATGCCCGGCCCCTGCTGTTCCCGTGCCATAGAAATATCAAATTCTGTCTAACTCGTTGACTACGTTGCTCAAACGCCAGAAATTACATTATACACACCGCGGATGTAACACCACCAGATCCTTGGCTATGAAGGCCATAATCGTTGCGGGTTATAACCTAGGTGACTTAAGGCATCTCTGAGAACTTCCCTGCATCTAGTGTAAGAGAACTTACCACTTCTAGGGTATAACTAGAGTTACTACGGTGAAACACGAGAGGTCTAAATAACGGGAGAGTACTACTATCGCCAATACCGGCTACATTCAAATACCTTCTTAAACACTCACAAGGCAGCATTTAGAACCAGATGCACTAACAAAGACGTAGTTCCCTTCCCTACATATATCCGTCTTATTTTACACCAGCTCATAAATGTTTTAATAACACGCATGGAAGATGTGGCTGTACTATCTGCTCTGGACTTCAACATCGCCTCCAACACCTGATTAACACTCAGTGAAGCAAAATTGCGAAAACACTTCCATCCTTTGCTTGGAGAAAACGTCTGAAAAAGCAAGAGCATAACATACGAACGAAAACGAACAAACGAACTAGAAACAACACCCGAACACCCCGACCTGTAATCATGAGCGCACAAAACTGCCAACAAGTTAAGTGCCGCCTCCTCCGAACAAGTCACTGCTACATAAATCGATAAGGCATTGTTTCAAGCCAGTGCCACATAAAGCAATGAATCCCTATTCGGCCAGTGCCACACAAATCAATGGATCCCCATTCGGCCAGTGCCACACAAATCAATGGATCCCCATTCGGCCAGTGCCACACAAATCAATGGATCATAGTCTAGGTCCCTGCCGCATATATTGAGAAATCATTATCTAGGCCCGTGCCCGTGCAATATATAAATTTCACTAATAAATTACGCAGTAAACTCCAATCCATATTCGGCCAGTGTCACAAAAATCAATAGATCGTAGTCTGGGCCCGTGCCGCATATATTGAGAAATCATTATCTAGGCCCGTGCCCCGTGCCATATATAAATTTCGCTCATAATAAATTACGCGGTAAACTCCAATCCATATTCGGCCAGTGCCGCGCAAATCAATAGATCGTAGTCTGGGCCCCGTGCCGCATGTATTGAGAAATCATTATCTAGGCCCGTGCCCGTACAACATATAAATTCTACTAATAAATTACGCAGTAAATTCCATTCTTAGGGCGACAATATCTCCTGTGAATTGATCTGACCCTAAAAGCGAATGAGAGTTTCTCCCGCGCGTTAAAACCTCCTTCCCGATATGAATACCGTGGGCCACGAGATAACTATTATATTTATATGCATAATTAATGAGCAGTAATGAGCCGAAGACCAACGAGTACAACAAGTGTGCCAACAGCATACTGACATTCCATATAATGTAATACCCGCAGAATAATACCAACAGGGGGAAACACCCGACAATTCTCACCGCGGAGATGCTGAACGAAAAGATCGACATCCGCAGTGTATGGGTTTCATCACCGTGAATAGAACTTAGGGAGTTTGTGATTGTAATAGTTGGTAAGACAATTGACACTATAGGGCCCCCACCGATGCTCAAGAGGTAGAAAAAACGCATGTAATTTGCCAATCATCTATATCAATTAGCCGACTAATATAACCCAACTTGCTGATTAACAGTAGGAGGGAACCATAGGATCTCCAAATAGATATACAATCGAATGCAAATGTTAAAAATACTCCGGGCCATCTTGCGAAACTCCAATTTCGTGCTACCCCCTTCAACGATTTTAGCAGCCGCTTGGCTATCAGTAAACCACTAAAATGCGATCCTTGGAGCACTCAAGGCAAAAGATTGCAATGAAAATTCAATAACGGACAACTCCCCGGCCTCCACGTGGCACTTGAAAACGCTCGTCCTGCGTCCACGTTTTGTGACACACAAATTCATTGTTTGGGTCAACAAATGCACCACCCTCAGTAGCACTGGCATCTGAATATACAAAATAAATATTATCTTTACTTACAAAGCAATATCTGCTATTGATATTAACCAGCTTCTCCTTCAAAAATATAATTCCTCTTTGCAGTAAGCATCAAGGCAGAAATTTGGAATCCCACTTATCTCGACACAAAATAGACATGATGCAATGACTGGTCATTATCCTACCAAAGTTGCCCACTGCTGATGCAGTAGAAATAATTTGATCGATGAAGGAAGCTTAGTCTCTAGCGGAAAACTTTAAATCAGTGAGAATTACACGTTCTATTATTGAGAATTACTAATTATTAATTAATCAGTGAGAATTACACGGTCGTTATTGACTATGGTATCAATAATCTTTGTAATTCTTCTACCTACAATTTTAAAGTACCCAATACGGAATTCAAGGTTATGCCTAACCAGTCCAATATTTGAATGGGGTCCCATACCGGTTTCTCGTCATAAATTACAAAACCCGCATTACATAAATCCTGCTTTACAGCCAGGGCCTTAACGCGGCAACCTTCAGTATACTGGACTGTCGCCGACCGTTGTCCAAGAAAATGGCTATGTAGATCCCCTGTATACTCCAGTGTTTCTCTAAAGGTTTAAAACCTTTGTAAATATACGAGGAGCTGTTGAACGCCCAAACGGAAGAACAGTAAAATATAATATATATCATTATAGGACTCAGGATCTCGCCAGGAAAATCCCAGATAGGGTTGGTGTTCTTGTGAGATATCGATATGGCGATAGCCATTTTTTAAATCGAAAGAGAACATGCACGAACCTTGGTAAAATAAGCGATAGCGACTTCCCAATCTTCATATTTGACCCTGTGTTTACTTAACGTCCTATTAACGTGGCATAAATTCAGAATTAGCCTCTTCGCCCCATGGCTATATAGATACTGACAAGGGATAAACAACTAAAGGTTGCTGATCAACCTGCGAATTTGACCAGAATTAGCTAGCTCAATGACGGCTTGATTCACAAATTCAGCATGCAGTAGCGCGGAACTATGTTTTTTAGTTTTTCAGACAATGGGAATCTAGTAAACGGTAATTTATAGCCTTTGCCAATGGCTGTCAAAATAAAAATCGGAGCACCAATAGATCTCCAAAACCCTAGATTTTTCTTTAGACTACCCTTAACACATCAAACCTGTCCGCTTCCGAATTCATATTTCTTCATCACATCCTCTACCTGTGCCAAGTCCTCTTCGCCGCTTTGATTGAAACTGAAGTGATTCGCTTTCAACCAGCTTGTTATATTAGCGTCCAGGGTATGTATTGCAGCTAAGGGACCGGTAACCTCCTTGCCAAGACACGAGTTTGCAGTCCTTAGCCCAAAGCCCAAGTCTTCCACATTTGTAGCAACGGAAGTTGCCGCCAGTAGCGTCTCTACGGCCTACAAAATAAAGCGAAACATAAACCCGGGGGGGGGGGGGGGGGGGTGGGGTAAAGGGATGTGTAAACTGTGTGGAACCGCAAGCGTGAATGAAATTCATGAATAGGCCAAGGTCTATAAGTACTGGAAAGCTGACCAATAGGACGTGTGTAATACACAATAGAGGGTGCGGCAGGTGATAAAGCTCAACAAGTAGCATAAATTACTTGGAATACCAGCGGAAAATACATTTACGTTCTAATTCGCTGCGCTCAAACGAACGTAAATCATTTTACCCTTCAATTCCCGTAATATCAATCACCAGACACAAAGTATGGTAGGATACGCAAGCGAATCCAGCACATATGAATTCACAAAGTAAAATGAAAGGCGCTTTTTCTTACCACGAGAAAGCTGATTGTCAGCGCGCGTAGAAAAACTTGCTTTCTTTCCGCGGTCGCTCGCACGTTGATCTCTCTGTCGCCTTTTACGACTCGCCGCTTCTCTGGCCTTCTTAAGCCGCTATTGAGCAAAATCTATTGTTCTTGCTAATTTGCATTAGGTTCGGCACATGTGAAGTTCGACGTTTGAACTGGGCCTTAGACTCCCTTCTTTATATACAAAATACCGTGGTGGGGTAGTGCATGAATCTTGAAAGACGGAGAATGGGATGGCAGGAGCTGAAAAGCTGGCGGGAAGTCACCTTAGCTAGAGGAGAAGCTAGTGAAGTATTGTCAGCATTTTTCAAAGTGACTCAAAGTCGACTTATCACGGCTTAAGCAGAAATAAGAAGCTTTTGTAGTCTGGTAACGTAGTTTTAGGAGCTTGGTCCTGTTTGACATGAGATCAATAAAATATTCAAGTGCATTCAATGGAAATAACAGCTATACGCGCTGATGCGTGGCTATGACGCATTCCGAAAACACCACTTTTCTAACAGTAAACACCACAGACATTAAAAGAACCTGCTATTTTCTGTTTCTGTTTCTGAATTGGTTTTTATATATCAGGTGCTTTATTGGCCACATTTCAGCCTGAAGGGTCTTAATCCGCTGATTCTTGTATGTGGGTGTTTACTGTAATACCCATTCATGAATGCGCGTTCTATTTCTTCAGCTCTTATCAAAACATTCTCCCATTCTTCGTTTCGTAACTCAGTATAATTTTCAATTCAACTCCTTTAAAAATAATTCAACCGTGTTGACAAATAAAGCTCTCAGAGAATGGATGAAGAACCCTTGATGGACTATATCACTTGTTTTCTAGCATTGCTTGAGGGTCGACGACGCTGATTTCCCTTTCGTAAACGGTCGATGCCATTTTTAACGGTCGATGTCATTTATATTAGCAAACGGTCGATGCCATTTTTAACGGTCGATGCCATCATTACCATTCATTGGTAACTAAGCCTTTTGTAATGGTCGATGCTATTTCTCTCTGTAGTTTATGCCTGGATTGGGACGAAAATAGGCTATCATTATTAGATCAAATTGGGCCTAGGTTAAGCGATTATTAGATCTAAGCTAGATTCACGGTTAGGTAAGATTTAGGGTTAGGGTGACCCGTTATTGATATGTATTAAGAAAAGCACCTTTTATAATTAAATTTTTCTTGGATTTGCCTGATCAGCCCAGTGGTCTAGTGGTAAGAAAGAGATGTTAGCATAGATTCCAGGTAATTATATTCCATTTTTCTTTTTCTGATAGAAAAAAAATAATTCTAAAATTGGTGAAAATTTTTCTAAATGTCGCTAAAATGGCAACGACCGTTCACGAAAGGGAAATGCGCGTCGACGTCCAGGTTTGTTTTATTGATAGCTGAAAAATGACCAAAATTGTATGTGACCAGAGTCTAATGTTCTGTGTTAGATTAAATGGATCTTGGTGACATCTGGCAAAGTTGTCTGAGTCGCTTTACCCGCTTGGTCGCTCTCTCGTTGTTTTGTATATTTGTTATTTTGACAATAAGCCATCACACAGTCAAAATTGTGCGTGGGTTACAATTGCAAGTCACCGAAAAGCGCGGGAATTGCAGGAAAACTTGGGTCCCGCATCTCGCACACGAATAACTTCTCATAAAGCATGACCCTAAAACATTAACATAAAACATAAACATAAAAAATAAGCTTTAATGAAAACCATCATCATCCGCCGACTCAAACACGATATTTGAGACGGGCCCTGTGTCTGACACGCCACACTTTCTGATCAGCCAACAGGCTATCAAGCTCTTCCCCGGACTCTACCTCTGCATCTTCCATTAAAATATATGAAGTAAAAAATACATAAATGTTTTTTTTAAATGTATAAAATAAGTATCAAAGAATAAAGAATAAAAAGGAAACGCAACCGCGTAAATTAAGACAAAATCCTTACAGCTCGAAGGATAAATCTGTTCTTATGATTCTCAGTTTCCGAGGGAGTAATGGTCAATTTGCGTTTGATTCTCAAGTTATAATTGTGCGCAATACAATGTTGTAGATACTTATCGCATGGGTGTGGCTCCTCCGCTGATATTCGGTGTAACTCGCGCTTAGTGGCCACGTAAAAGTATGAATGAATAAATGAATTAATGAAGATCCAGATAATCTGCAGAAAACGCGTTGCTAAATAGACCCAGTTCCTACTTTTAGTGAAGGCAGGTGCTCTGCCATTTTGGCAATAAAGTTGATCAGAGTCGAACCTCTTTTGTTGTTATTTTTCACTTATGAAACAATCTGATAGATGGTGTTATAAAAATTTTAACAATTAAATTGGAAATTGTACCTGGAAACGCTTACCGTTGCCAAGCAACGGTAAGCGCGGTTAAATTGGGAAACGGGGTTCCGAATCTGTCTGAATCTAAATGAATGAATGAATGAATGAGTGACTGAATGAATGAATGAGTGAGTGAATGGATGAATGAATGAATGAGTGAGTGAGTGAGTGAGTGAGTGAGTGAGTGAGTGAGTGAGTGAGTGAGTGAATGAATGAATGAATGAATGAATGAATGAATGAATGAATGGAGACCCAGATCAGCATCTTCAAAAAGCGCGTTGTTAAAACCCTACATTGCCCTTTAAGGACGGTGCCACCTAATGGCAAGGTATTTTGTCAGGTTTTTGACTATGCGGCAAAAGTAGATTTTAGTAGGGGCTATTGGAATCCAAAGAGAAAATTGGGGGTAACCACGCATTTTTCGGAGATAATTAAGCTTCAATCTTGAAAAAATGCTGACATCAGCATTTTTTCGAAAAAAGGAAAAATAGATCTTTCTTCGCTGATTTCCTTAGAATTCACCTTTACATACACAAAAACAACAATAATTCTAAAAATCTCTAAAACACATAACGAATGGTAACATAACAACTACTGTTTATATGTTTTAAGCTACAAAATCATCACAACGGAGCCATTATCGGCCCTGACAGCTTTCCCACGTTCGCCAAAAATACAGTCTAAATAACTTTTGCCCACAACAAAAAATTAATTGCGTGCTTAATATGCTTGCCACTTTCATTTTATAAGATAAAAAGTAGGAGTCACCACGCGTTTTTACAAGTTATATTTAGATGTTTTCAACTTTTACGTAAACGTTTTCGGGGTCCGCGACATTTTTTTTCTATGCCCTCCCTGGTAAGTTAAATATTGTGCGTGTCTTTTTCGGGGGCATGCTGGGATGTCCACTTGACTGCTTACCGTTCAAAACTTTTACTTTCAGGCACAATGAAAAGACAAACATTGTAGAATTCAAAGTTAATTCTATTTGTAGCTGTAAGTTGCTCTTTTGAGAAACATTTTTCGGGGATTGCAAGGTCAAGCAGTACAGTAAAGGAGTAAAAACGCAAAAATCGGTTCACTTCCATTGATCTACAGTGGATCCACGGATATATTAAGCTTATGTTCCTTCGAGCACAAGAACTTTACATTGTGTGCATCTTCTTCCGATCCATTACCAACTTGAAAACATCAGTGCTATATCCAGGTGACTGGTCGGCTGCCGAAAAACTCTAGATTGGCAGGTTAGTCTTTTAAAGGTTATTTGGAGTCAAAAAAATATTTGTCGAAAAGTGCTGAGTTGTGTAATTTCATTTGGCCGCGTGTTTATTTTCTTGTGAAGCTCCTGTAGTTTTCATGGATTCTCTGATAACTTTGGAAAAAAATAAGTCGGTACACTGCAATATCAGAAAAATCGTGAAATAATAAAACACTTTTTTACCGAAGTCTACGGCTTTATTTGATCGAAAAAGATAAGACGGATTTCTTGTCAGTTTATCATGGCACGTTTTTTGCCTATCAAAATTTGTTCTGATGCAAAGAAGTTGAGAACTGACACGATGCGACTTCGAAAAACATCACTTGTCTATAATAGAGAATAAAGGAAATCAATTGTACCTAAATGCACGAATGTGTTTACGAAAGATTACACTAAAAACCATGCTTGCCAGCAATCAAGGGAGGGAAGACTTTAGCCGGATGCTTTCCGGCTTTGGAGCGGCCAGTTTTCTTTACTTGCTTCAGCCTTGTTTTTATATCTTAGTCAATTGTCAAAAACGGTCAATTTGAAAACGCTTTGCTCATCTCAATTCTCCTTTTCGACATTTGTTTGCTTTAACTGGAACAGTTGTTTTTCTGCTTTTGTTATATACTTTTTTTTATTCGCAAAAATGGCCACTGGCAAAAGATTTTTGCAAATAAACAGAAATTTCAAACAACGCGAGTTTGGCCGCAAAAACAAAAACTTGTGCTAATTGGAATTAACAACCTTTCCTTGGATTTTATGTCTTGAGGATGCTTGTTTTATATATATAAAGAAAACACTAGTCTGGTTTGACTTGAGGTTTTGTTGAAGTTTTGAATGGAGAAAAGTAGCCAATGTAAACAGTCTTCGTAAAGAAAGGCAAAACGTACGCTATCTGCTGATCGAGGCGGCATCGCCAATTAGCTCAAAATAGTTTCATTACCGACGCTCTGTCGTTTGCAAAATTTAGTTTATCAACACATTTTCATAGGTTTTTGAGAACCCTATTTATCTTGTAAGTTAAGAAACTGAGCCAGGGAGTGGGTGGAACTTAGCCTTTACCTCGCGCGTTCGCGTTAAAAAATAACCAGTGTCTCGCGCGACTATCGCGCAATGCATGCGCAGAACGTATGCTCAATAACAATAGGTGGCACCGTCCTTAAGTGCAGCCAGTAGCTCTGCCATTTGAAAGAAACCAAATTGGTAGCAAAGGGAAGTTTTGCCCAATAGCTTTCATAGACTGAATTTTTGTATATGTAATCGCATGGGCCCGAGTAAAATTAAGGATTAATATCACGCGTGTTTTCAGAAGCTGTAGAAATTGCCCGAGTCGCGAAGCGACGAGGGCAATTTCTACAGCTTCTGAAAACACAAGGATATTAATCCTTAATTTTACGAGGGAACATGCGATTACTTGTTTATAATATAGAGGGCAAAATTATAGGGAAACCTTTCAGACTTTTTAAGAGTCACTCAGACTTGAAACCAACCGAAGTGAAAATACTCTCTCGCAAACTGACAAGAAAAACTTTTCAACTCACTGTTGTTAAATAAATTTCTATTCGGTCAAAGATACATTTGTCTGTTATGTACATCGAAACATAGACACTTTACGACAAAAACAAAGCAAGTTTTATTTTAGCGTACCTGTGTTTTGAAGTTTTTGCCGCTTTGATAACAACAACAAATGGCGAGAGTTCAAACTTGCTTGCACGTTTGGCGATTCAATTGCTTTCTTTCACGTCTTTTAGCCTTATTCCTTCTCCTGTTAAACGTATATTTTCCCTTTCAGCAAACTATGCCAAAGTTCTTTTCTTTAGGTCTGCAGAAATCCGCATTTTTTTCAATGAAGTGATGGAACTTTAAAACCAGCTTTTGTCGCCATGAATGAATTTCTTCTAGATCTTCAACGTCGCAAACTGGCCTGCAGGTGTCTAGTAAGATTTGACACAAATAATCGCTTCCTGTTTGGCGTAAAATGCTGTAATTCACCTGTAGAATTCCTTTCTTTAGGTATCTTCCGATTTCATTCCTTTTTTCAAACAAAATCTTCGGCGAAACTGATGCGAGCGCTTAGTTTGTAAATTTTCTTCAAAATGCCGCCAAGCCAACTGAATGCAACGAGAACGAAGCGCTCAACCAATCACGAGTGAGAAACACGTTGACGAGATAAGCAAGAAAGTCTCTTCAGCCATTGGTGCATTGAAACGGGTACGACCTTTTATTCCGACGGATGTTGCAGTTCAAATTTACAATGCTTTAATATTACCACATTTTGATTACTGCAGCCCGGTTTGGGATAGTATGAGTGGCTGTTTGAGTGATAAATTACAAAAATTACAAAATCGCGCTGCCAGAGTAATTACTCAATCACCTTTTGATACGAGCTCCAACCTCCTTCTTGCGATGCTTAAGTGGGAGAAGCTGTCTCTTCGTCGTAAAAAGCAGAAAGCTTTAACCCTATTCAGACTGTGGGGGGGGGGGGGGGGCTTTTCGAACCCCCCCCCCCTCCAGTAAAATTGTGATAACTCTTACACCGAAATAGCTATGAGGCTGAAATTTTCTGACTTTTCCTAGAATTTATCTAGGGACATTTTGGTATCCATAACATGTCAGTGAAATTAACCATGTTGCCATGGCAACCGGTTTTTGACACCTAGGTTTTCAAAATATTAAAATATGGTGAATTTTTTATTTTATTTTAAGGTCTTGTTCTTTGACTTATAGTACATTTTCTTGTTAGAATAGTGTTTTCTTGGGACTAGTTCTTGAAAGACATCAAAAATTGTTAACATCAAATATTTTGGGGGGAGGGGTAGGCAAATTTTTGCTCACTTTTACTTATAGAGAAAAATTTTGTACTATTTATTAAATAACGTTTCTAAGTTCATTGTTTGGATAATAGGCATTAGTT
Organism: Cladopsammia gracilis; assembly: GCA_022457155.1. NCBI lineage: Eukaryota > Metazoa > Cnidaria > Anthozoa > Scleractinia > Dendrophylliidae > Cladopsammia > Cladopsammia gracilis. The sequence continues at coordinate 61,937 of JAJGOT010000453.1, read as the reverse complement.
TGATACGTGTTTTATACATTCTGATCCTTTTCTCTTTTAGATATTTTTTAAATTTTAATTTAAATGAAAAAAAAGGAAATCCAAGATGGCGGATCCAAGATGGCGGATCCAAGATGGCGGACAATAATTTCAAAATTATAGTTTTATCGCCTTTTTTTGCCTTTTCTCGCTTTACAAATGTGTCCTTGTTTGTATTTATTATGTTTTAATATTAAAGAGATGATTTTACAGTTATATTTGATATTTTAAGTATCTGGATGGAAAAATATCAAAGAAACGTCGGAAAACAAAAATGACGTCATTGTGACGTCATAATTGCGTGTGGCAGGTTAAAACTAGGTGTGAGGCTTCCTTGTATGGAGATGAACATTGTGTGAAAATTTCATGGTCCTAACCTTGCTGGTTCCAAAGATATGAAGGGGGGATCCGAGGAGCCCCCTCCCCCCAGTCACAGATTGCCTAAAAAAGCCCAGTCTGAATAGGGTTAATTATGTATAAAACATTGAATGAACTTGCCCCAGACTATCTTCAATGTCTCTTCACTCAACGTCACGATGATTATAACCTAAGAAATCTTGAAGGAAAGCTTTCGCTGCCCAAGCCAAATACTAATTACCGAAAACGAAGTTTTTGCTACAGCGGGGCCTGTTTGTGGAACAATTTACCCCAAGATTTGAAAAGCGTTTGTTCTATTGGGCAGTTTAAACGGGGTATTAAGAAAGTATCTGAGATATCGGATTCCTACACGGCAATCATGTAAAGCAGTTGTACAAGTTTTATTTTTTAATTATTAACTTAACTCATGATTCTCCGTGTTTAAATAAAGATTTACATTACATTACATTACATTACATTACATTACATTACATTACATTACATTACATTACATTACATTACATTACATTACAAAGTTACATTTTTCCCCGCTTCAAGTTTGATATTCATATAATAACACTCTATAATAACTCAAGTTTTATGTTCTAGTTCTGGCGTTTGAATAATCATATAAAAGCTTTACTGCAGCATTTTCCAGTGGTAATGATGATTAAATGTCACTCTTTCTAGTTAATAAAACTCTTGAAATCTACAACGGCGGTCTTTACTTATGTCACCCGGACTGATAAGAGCTAGGTTCACACTGCATTGCTTGGTAACACCAACACACATGGTGTTATTAACTATGGGTGTGTATACCACATAGCCGGCTTCTGGTCGTTTCTCATTGAACAGGAAGTTGTCGTCTGTTCTTGTTCCACATGAATGGTTCTGTAAATGTAATTGCAACTGTCAATAAGTATTGAGGACTAAATTTTTCTTCAATATTGCAAAAATCTATACTTTACTAGCTATGGTTCTTTGATTAGACTAGACTAACGCGGACATGAATTAATTTGTGCGAGTTTTAATATTTATAGTTTTGAGACCTTTTTCAGGAATTCCAAAAAGAATTGCTCTTATTTTGTACAGAAAATGGCCTGGAGGATAAAAATTTAAAGTGGCGCATGCAATAGCGGACTAAACCTGCGACCAGGCGATATTTTTTCGGAGCGCGAAAACAAATCAAAAAAGAGCGCCTGATCGCAAGTTAAAGCAGACTCGCCAATTCTCTCAAGGTTTTAGTCCCTTAAGTAGGATGGGGTTAGGTGATTTTTTCCAGTCTTCGGTGACCTTTAATTCATATAAAGTTTCATTTCTCAAGTCATTGAATTGAACTGAAACTGATTCCGATGCAGTTGTGTAGACTTTCTGAAGTTCAAAGACATATGGACCTACAGCGCGAGTTGCAAAAATAAACTCCTTTGATTTGAAGTAATTTAACTTCTCTAAAACGCAAATATTTCTGTAATACCCAATACGCTAAAACAAAACTCTCATAACAATGTCATGGCATATGGTATTCAGAAATAGACTGCTAGTAATTTACGTATATATGTTTCACCTGGGAGACCGAGCTCCCTGCTGACTTTGAAATTCAACGAAAATTACTGTAGGAAACAATATTTACGTGACGCATGCAGAAGCGGTTAATTCAAGACTCGCCTGTTCTCAACAGGTTTTAGTCCCTTAGCTTACTTAGGGTGGGGTTACGTGAGCTTCAGCAACGGGACAGCAGTGGTACTATTTGTTCATTCATTTTGCGCAGATACCACGCAGCTCTTTAGAACCTCTAATTTCATTGGACCTGTATATCATGCAGCTCTATTGTTTTTAGGGTCTATTGTTAGCCATTGTTGTGTTGTTTGTTCTATTGTTTACTCAGCAAATCAAAGAAGACCTTGTAAGAGCTGCGTACTGCCCCATTTTGCGGACTTACCTCAAACACAAGTTTACTCTCCTGGGAGATCGCTTTTAATGCATACGGAGTCCTATTGTTATCCGAGTCAATGTATTGAATACACTTCTTTCCATTCTTGCCAATAATCGTAAATCCTTTGAAAAATATTTAAAAGTACAGTTAACGAAGAGCTGATTTGAATGTTTTCAATCCCGCAGTTAAACCTAATAAAGGAGATGTGGCTGCTATTGGTGAATATCTGTTAAACTCACTTGAGAATCAAGAGGACGAAATAAAATTAATTCGCAAAGTAGAACAAGCCTCAGTCACTTTTGTTATCGATTTTTTGAAAGACACCAGGGAAGAACTTTAAAATTTTTGCCGAAATATTTCAAGTTCTTATATCCATTTTCATATTGGCCTTCCGCAGCCAATAGACAGTTGTTAATACTTTCGGTGCACCTATACAACAATAATCTTTCTTAACAAAACTGGTGACCAATATTTTTAGGTTTCCTTTAATACAAATATGTTTTATGGCCTCTCAAAATGATGCTAATAATTACTGACACTCCTAACGTTTAAGGTTGTGGACGTAATATCCGACGCTGTGGACATTGAATATGAAGTATCTTTCAGTAGTATGGGCTTAAGGCTTGCAACCAGGATGTTAGGTTTATTACTTTTACTTACTGATGTTCTCACTCCTAGTGGATGCGCCGTTGTTATTTGCTTCACACTGTCCATTCATCCGGCATTGATTAACGTTTATCTTGATAAGGCTATCACTACATTTGTGCTGTCTGAAAACGGAGCTTAGGCTACGTTTGGCTTCAGGTTGAACAGTTGGAGAGGAACATGACAGCGCAATGCAAACCAAGAACCACGCGATTGTCTACAGGTAAAGAAATAATTATATGCAACTATAATTACTATTTCTCTAAAGTGAAACTAGAAAATTTTATACAGGAGTTCGATTTCAATAGTTTATCGATACAAATTAAATGTAGCCAAGAAACTAGTCACATTTTAAATTTTATGAAATAACAATTCGCAATTTCATTGTTAGTTTTGTTGCATCATGTCAATTTTAGTCTCAGTTAAGACACAGACCCCACAAGTATTGCCACACTATAATCTAATCCTGTCAAAATAAGGATATCGATCATCTCACGGCACATTTTAAAAAAAAATTGTTTGAAAGACAAAGTACTGAAAACAATCTGCGAAACTGGTGTAATTAATTTTTACTTTCCAAAATTATTGAACGATTATATTTTATATGGATTCACAAATACAGCAACACAGTAATTCCTTGTTGACATGTAATCATTTTCGAGAACATTCGTTTCAACGATCCATGTACCACGTGACTTGAAAGTTACGTATTTGCACGGATTTTGAGGACTTGCCCTGAATCAAAACCATATTTTCACAACAAAGCCTTTCCACGCAACAATTTTTCTAATTATAAAAGAATAGATGTCTATCTCAGACTCGATCAACAGCCAACATTTTAAACGACCTTCACCGGCAAGTGACCACTGCTGTATTTTCAAGGATAGAGTGACACAATTAGTCTCAAAAATTCTGTCACTAGTGTCAATATCATTTTTTTGTTCTGATTCATTAAGTTCAAATTCTTTAAGAGAAAAACTCACGCAGCATTTTCATGCTGCATAATATAAGTATCAATACAACAAACAGTAACTGTAGAGACACAATTGTAGATCGTAGACCGGTCTCGAGCAATGGATAACTTGGCTAAACTTGTTACTGAATTAGACTTCTTTTTCTAATTGATTTCAATTAATTTAAAACTAAACTCGTTTTTGTACTTACAATAAAATTTCTTGACTCCATTTGGATAGTCTCTTGTACTAACTTTTCGATGTTTGGTTGCGGACTGTTTTTTTCTTGCCTGTGAGCAGTGATTATTGTTTTATAGTTTTCAGATGGGGAAAATCAAGTTAATTAAGGTCCTTACGCCAGGCTTAACAGGTATTTCCCCAAACTTTCAGGAGCAAAATATTTTCTTGAGAAGTCTTTAAATGGAAATATTTCAAATCCTGCCAAACTAGTCTTTCAGTAATGTGCATAATACTTCGCGAAGTACGTGGTGCATGTTTTGTCATAACCTATTGGGACTTACGAATTAAAGATTTAACGGAACATATGCTGGTCTGCAGTCAGAGAAATAAAGTTACACAGTAACTATATATATATATATATATATATATATATATATATATATATATATATATATATATATATATATATATATATATATTATATATATATACTCGTAGACTTGTGAATGGTCTCGCAAACAATGCTCACTTGACATATTTAATTGGAGGATCACTTGAGCGATCGTGGAGACTTGAAATTTGTCGTATAAACTTGATTTATAAAGGTAATTTTACAGGTAATACAACATTGATGCTTCATGTAACGGAAAATAACGATACTCGTTATTTTCCGTTACATGAAGCTTTAATGTTATATTACCTGTAAAACCATCATAACGCTCCTGAGGAAGGCCGAGACGGCCGAAACGTCGAGCTAATTAAAACGTTAATTTAAATTGGAGTTGGTTTCTTGACCTTTACAAATCAAGTTATATATATATATATATATATATATATATATATATATATATATATATATATATATATATATATATATATATATATATATATATATACTCGTAGACTTGTGAATGGTCTCGCAAACAATGCTCACTTGACATATTTAATTGGAGGATCACTTGAGCGATCGTGGAGACTTGAAATTTGTCGTATAAACTTGATTTATAAAGGAAGGTGGGGACCTTGCGGATTTCATTAACTTTACCCATAAGGACTTTTTTTTAACCAAACCAACAATCGCAGTTTCGGTTTTTTCCTTAATTAGCAGTCGAATTCCTGAGTTACAGACTACCTTATTATCGACCATTTGCTCTAAATTTGTTTTTGAGGAGCAAAATAAAGGAATCAGAATTATCTTTTATTTAAAGAAAAAGTATAAGCATCCGAGTATACCTTTAAAAACTTGAACCAGAGTGAACATTGGCAAAGAAATGATGGTATGACGTTTTGACCGGAAGTTTGTTAATGACGCGCGTTTTTTTTTTTTTTTTTTTTTTTTTTTTTTTTTTTTTTTTTAAAGCGCTGTTTTCTCAGAGGGAATTTTTGACCTGTAGGGAACGCTTTAAAGAGCTACAACGCATTTCCGCGCGATTACTCAATTTTTTTCGCCTTATTTCTAAAATGTTCCGTATACTTTGACTTAAATTGAATATGAATATTAAAAGTCAGAGGATAACTAGCTTTCACGACTTCAATGTATTCACTGTGGCTTGCGGAGTATATCTATTAGAGAACAACGCCGTTTGGTATGATATAAGGCGGTTCTTATTACATTTCGTTAAGTAATGGCTACTGTTGCATAAGTTGCCGGTTGTTCATGAGGAGTTTTTTTGGGTTGGGTGCTGAGTTCTCTTCGAAAAAAAAATAGTTAAAAATAGTTAAAAAATAGTTAGAACTGAAAGTCTAAGATCCTCCCATTGATAAAACGTTTTTCTAATCCAGATTGGTGGTACGAAAGAGAAGATGGTGTCAGGTACTAGCCTCAATGAGTTTAACATTGGTTGCGTACATTGAGTCGAATTCACTTACAAATATCCCGTTTGAGGTTTCATCTTGTTCCGGAGGTAAAATCATGGTCAATATAATGTTTCCATAAGAGGAATTTTAACTGCGACGATAGAAAGGAAAGGAGTAGCCTCCGTTTCAACTACTCATTTTCGGCAAAAAAAAAAATCTAGTCGCGGCGACTGGTTGCAGAAATTCTAATTTCTAAGTTCGTCCAGACGATAATGCGTCTCTAGTATAAAAACGGCCATTGCCATACTCACTAAGTCTAGATCTACATGTAATCTTGTCAAGATGTCATTTTTACTTTCCATCGCCTGAAGAGGACCTAATTCATCCAAAACTGTTAAAAGATTTTATTTTACAATAATTAGAAAATACTGCAACACAGTATATGCAATCATTTTTGGAAGCTTAATTTCAGCGATTCATGAGCCATATGGCTTAAACGTTGCGTACTTGCACGGATTTTGTGTGACTCTGTCCTGAATCGACACCATATTTGGCACTAAAATATTTTCCACAACAATTGTTCTAATTATAAAAGAAAAGTACAGTCGTCAGGGCCCGCGGTGCAGATTTTAAAGTGTGGGGCCTAAAGCGAACGCGTAAGCGTGAGCCACTTTGGAGTCCGTGGGCATGCCAAATGGAAAATGACACAATGTATTTAACGGGTAACTCATCCGCAACACTACCATTTATATCTTATCAATAGTATAAACCCAACCGATTCGTGCATCGCAAGCTCGACTTCACAAAAGCTTTCTCAACACATACTGACTTCACAGACCTGAGCTTTTTTATCGTGCCCTTGGCTACGAGCCAAGCGCAAGTCTTATAAAATGGGCTCCAATAAGTAAAAAAGTTCACTTTTTCAAGTGGTTTATAGCATGAGGCGAAGTGTTAGTGACGTCATATCAGTTGATATAGCAACTTCAAGCTCATGGATGATTGCATTTATTTACAACATAAGAAAAAGGAAAATGACGAAACAAAACATATCAAGTAAAATAAACTTACATTATTGCCGGGTTTGGCGAGAGTTCCATTCGATAACGATTTCGTTTTCTTTCCTTTCGAGCAACAGATAAATGGAAGTAATATAAAAGTTAAAATGACTTACAGCGTAGTAACTTTCGTGATGGATCACCTAGTGTGACCGGGAAAGCGACTGCACATGTAAAACAAATCATAACAATATATTGAATTAATTCTCGTACCTTAGGGGCACTTACAATACCCTTAAAGCTTCTTAAAGCACGACTTCACTACTCGAAGAGTTGTTGTTCTTGTTCTTAACATTGTAACAAACACAACGAAGAAAATAACCGCTGCTGAAGGAGTTATTGATGACAACGATTAAACTAACGTCTGAGTATCATGACATATAGACTACGAGCATTCTCTCTTTCCCAGCTTAGTCCGTCGAGCGAGAAACGAAAAAAACATTAGCGAACGCGCGCGCGAAACTGGGGGCGAGGCAGGCGCGCCTTGTCCCCGGTTTCGCGCGGCCATTATCCGTTCGCTAATGTTTTTCGTTTCTCGCTCGTCGGACTAAGCTGGGAAAGAGAGACTGCTCGTAGTCTACATGACATAAGTTTGGTTAAAGATAAAGTCAGTTTCCTTAAAGCTCCCGAAATTTCTTTTTCGATTATCATCTGACTCTAGCAAATTAACTCATTGGCCCTATCATGAAGGCAAAGTTTGTCTGTTCTCTTCTTGTGAGTGCTAACTATGGTCAGGTTGCTGAACCTCTATCGCTTTATTGTAGAACGGTAACAGGTTTTCAATCTTCGAATAGCGGAAAATGATCGTTCGGCCGCTGCGCTGGTCCACTCGACCTCGTCCTCGTCGACTCGATTGGTTATTGTTATAGCGGAGCACTTGCCAGGCCGAAGGCCTGGCTGCGCAGCTCCATACTCATAGAACCTACGCCCGTCATTTTTCATGGTCATGGCTAGCGGAATGTTTCGCGGGCGCGCGTGTGCCCTCCGCCGTCGCTCCGTCGCGCAGGACTAGCTCGCGGGCGCGTATGACGTTGCAAAACATGCGCGTACGACGTCATGTAGAAACCAAAGCGAGGCTTTGTTTTTTGCGCGGTTACACGGCCGAATGTCACGTCAGCTGGGAAAACACTTTGATTGTTTGCTGTGTTTACTGAGCGGAGAAAACGGTTGAAATTAAAGTCGTTATTTTCCTGCATCTTTTTCGCGGTTTGCTACTCAAGAACGGAATACCCAGAAGCCGCTTTAGTGGAAAAAGAAGAGCTTCCTGGGATAAAATCTTGCTTCGGGGAACTTCATACATTTTTCAATGCGGGGAGATGTTTGATTTTATTACGGAATCCAGCCACAGGAGCGGAGAAAATGGACACTAAAACTCTCGAACGTTATGAATATGACGGCGAACAACCTTTGCCGAAGAGGAGAATTTACACTGGACATCGGACAAACAAACATAAGCAGAAAAGCAAGTAATGTCTAAATGTGATTAGCAAAAATTGTTCAGTGTTAAATATGTTAATTTTACCAGAAGAATTTTCTACAAGTTTTTGCATTCAGAGCACCCTGGATCCAGAGGTCCGTTCTCTGAATATCATGGGTGAAATTAACCGTATAAACGGTTAGAAGAAGCTCGCGAGACGGACCTCTGGTCACTCGAATATACAACCTCATTTCCATGCGAGGATCTAGTTCAGAATCTGAACTAGGTCGCTGATTGGTTCTCCTACTTGTTTCCAGACTCTACCGGGAGTTAACGATGCAACAGCAACTTCGATTGGCTGGACCGAAACAATTCGCAACGGGCGCGTGAAAAACCGGTTTCCCAAAGTGAAGCCACACAAACAACAATGGTGGACGTAGATAGAGATCGCGGCTTTTTGCGATCTTTAAGAAACGCTGTGGATTACTCTTTAGTATCCAAATTTTCAAAATATCAGAGAACTAATTTATTCAGCGCAAGGATGGCTTGAAAAGAGGTGTTGACAGGCCAGACACGACTTATTAATTCGTGTTATCGTGGAGTGTGACCTTTAGAGATTTGTTTGAACGAGGAAAATTTTTATCTCTAGCACAGAGGAGTGCTTTGGAGTTGTAGGTATTCTCGCTGAACGATTTCGCTGACCACTGGTAGGTGACAGGAAGAGAAATAGGTGTACTGGATTAATTGCGTGCGGATATCAAGGATTCTTTGTTTGTTAAATCTCTCGCCTTTGAAAACGGTTGTATCCAGAAAGTTCACTTCTTTGTCTGAGATTAATGTTTGTTTGCAAGGACAATAAAATCTTCTATCTCCTTTTTCTCGACACTCTACAGTGAAAAAATGTCATCGATGTATCTTTTTTGATTTAATATTTCTGTCTCGACCGCGTTTTAAACATGTCAGCTGTTAGATTTAATGTAAACAAACAGACACGCTTTGGTCCCCAAGGTTTAAAACCGGTTTGGCGAGATATCCGATCCACAAATCGCATGGAAATGAGGTTGTGTACTCGAGTGCCCAGAGGTTTTTATTTTTTCTCGGTGCGTTGCGCCTCGTTGTCGCGGCTTCGCCGCTCAAATTCGCCGTTTTCACTGAAAAATAAAAACCTCTGGCACCCAGGGTACATTCAGAGCTAAATTTACAACTTTGAATATCCGTGGTTTTGGCAATGAAGCGAAACAACGCTTTGCTTTTGATTTTGCGAAAAATTCCCGTTCTGATTTTATTTGTTTACAAGAACCTTTAGCGACAAGACAAAATGCGATAAATTCTCTGACAGCTAAATGAAATGGCGCGGTAAAAGTTTCTGGTCGCCCGCTCTTGGTAAGCAAGGCGGCGTTGCCATTCTTGTCGCTGAAAATACTGATTTCAAATGTTTACAATGGAAAAAAGATTCTTCTGGTAGAATTGTTAGTGTTTTAACTGAACTCGACGACACGAAAATTAATTTGGTTTTATACTTATGCACCCACGAATCCAAGTGAACGTACTTTTATGACACAATTCATGAATATTTTTTTCCGAACTCTTTTAAAATTATTGCTGGCGATTTTAACTGCATTGAAAACGTTTCTGATAAGTTTGGAGGAAATCCTACAATTTCCATGGATTTGAAAGATCTGCACAGTGTTCTCTGGCGCAAAACAAACATGGCCGACTGAAAAATAAATGCACATGGTAATAATGCGGATAGCCTCTTCCAGGCGTTCAGTAAGTGGGGCGCGAAAGAAAAATCGGGCGCAGGAGGAAAAAAAAAAAAAAAAAAACGAGTGGAGGCTGGGGAGAGGGGGCGAAAGAACGCCTGTGAAATTATTTTTAAAAAGCTCATGTCGGTATACCAGAGTCTGGTATACCCTCTGATTGGCCCAATTTGACACATGTTGTCAACACTGCAGCGTTGTTGACGCAGACACGGAATACGATATGGCGTACGAAGGTAATCCTCCATCGAGTCACGCACGGTTTGAATCTGTGTTACAGCAAGCGCTTAAAGATTTCCCGCATGTGGACAAGGCATTAAATTATGTTCATTCCTTACTTAAGGAAAGGACTGAAGAATTTACTAGCATCCGTGAGATTTACAAAACAGCAACTATGTTGCAGATTATCTGCTGGATGCCAAATCAAACGCTATTACAAAGCAACGGAGGTTCATCCTAGCTCCACTGAGACACACTACTCAATTACAGAACTAACTTAGGGGCTAAAAATTATTGCAAGAATTCATGATTTCACTGCAGTGGAATTATAGACTACGGCTTTTTGAGAGTCGGATCTAAGACGCCCATATCCGTGATGCCGGAAACACTTTCTCTCAAGTCTTGCACGCCGCAGACTTTAGACATTTAATCACGGCCTGAGAAATTTAACGATCCTAGCACTTTTAAAGCGATAACAAACTTTAGCCGATAAGTATTTATCTTGCAACAAAAGTGAGCCAAAGAGACCACAATGTATGCCAATGGAGCTAGCACCGAATAACGGCATAAAGAAATAAAATAATTCTAACGGCTCTGGATAGCAGGAATCCTCCTATCAATCTGAGAGATAATCCGCCGAGATCAAAAGGTTTATATCATCGAAGAGAACAAGTTCTTAACTGTGATCAAAAGGCGCGATCCTCTCTGAAGTCTTACTGGGAAAGCTTTACACTTTAGGCTTTTAAAATACTTTTTGCGACGAGTGGGAGTCGTGTTTAGCCTGTCCTTTTTTATAACACTATCTGGGATCATATTTCCCGGGAAATCTACAACGATTTTGATTGACAGCAGAAAACCACAACTAGCGAAAAATGGATTCATGTTTCTTTGCCGCTGTCGGCGGTCAAAAGTGGGCGGCATGAGCTTTTTAAAAATAATTTCACAGGCGTTCTTTCGCCCCCTCTCCCCAGCCTCCCCTCGGTTTTTTCTCCTGCGCCCGATTTTTCTTTCGCGCCCCACTAACTGAACGCCTGGAAGAGGCTATAATGCGGATAAAACTATCGGTACACGTTTGGATAATTTTTTTATTGCTCAGGACTTGTATGATTCCTTTTTAAAATGTGAAATTTTGCCTTGTGTTTTTTCCGATCATGATTCTGTTGATTTAAGCCGCAATTTGCATAATGTATTTTCCCGTGGACCAAGACTTTGGAGGCTAAATTTAGAATTTGATATTTGCGATATGATTTCAGAAATTATTAAGAAACATGCATTGTACTGGAAAGCATTTACTTCCATTCAAGCTTTGTGGGATTTTCTTAAAGAATCTATAAAATTAGTTGCTATAGATTTTGGTCGAAGTAAACAACGCATATTAAGTTAAATCGCGATATTAAAGGGCCACGCAACTATAAATTCTTTGATCGAAGCTAAACGGGCTCTTATTGAAGGAGATAGCTCAGCGAAAACCACCATAGAAACGCTTGAAAGAGAAATTCGGGCCATTAATTTATCCCAAATGAGAGGAAGCCAAATTCGTAGCAGAATCAAATGGCTTGAAGAAGGTGAAAAACCTACCAAATTCACGTGCTCAGAAAAATACTGTTCAATCTATTTATAACTCCGCCGGTGTTGAAGTCTTTTCACAAGACTCCGGCCCATTTAGATTTTTACCGTAATTTGTACTTGCAAGAACCTGTTAATTTAACAGTCCAAACCGAATTTTTGAACAAACTTGTACACAGATTAAGTGAGAGCGAAATTTTATCCTGCGAAGGATTTTTATCTTTGGCTGAAATTACCCACGCAATGCGTGGACTTTCTTCAGGGAAAACCCCCGGTTCAGACGGATTACCTCAAGAATTTTTCGCTAAATTCTGGGATCTTTCAGGCCTTATTCTGTTCGAAATTATAAATTTAGTTTGGAAAATAATTCTCTCAGTGATTCAATGCAAGGAAGCGTGACTAGATTACTTTACAAGAAAGATGATAATAAAAACCTCAAAAATTGGTGGCCCGGCCATTTCGCTACTCCATGTTGATTACAAAATTTGTTCAAAAGCTCTTACAAACAGACTTTCAAAAGTGTTACCCTCGATTATTTCAAGAAGATCAAACTTGTTCCGTCCCAGGTAGGACGATTTTTGAGAATTTATTTCTCTTGCGTGACACTCTAGATTATATAAATATTACCAATGAAACTGGTATCTTGCTGAATATTGATCAAGAGAAAGCCTTTGACAATTGACAGGGTAGAAAAACATTGGAAAACTTTTTACCAATGTTTTAAGTTGTTTTGGATTTGGCCCTAATTTCCAGCGGTGGATTTCTACATTATACTGTCAAGCAAATATGAAAATTATAGTTAGTGTTTTTTTGACCAAAGAAATTCCACTCGAGTGGGGGGGGGGGGGGGGGGGGGGGGTGAGGCAGGGAGACCCCGGTCTCCACTTTTGTACATATTATGCGCAGAAGTTTTGGCGACCAGTATAAGAAAGGATGATACTATTGAAGGTTTTCTCATTCCAGAAGCCTGAGGAAAGCGTTTTAAAATTCGCCAATAAGCGGATGACTCCACATGTTTTGTAAAGGACATTTTTTTTCTTTAGACAAATTGTTTACCTTTATACTTCACAAATACGAGATAGGTACAGGGACTAAATTAAACGTGGCAAAGAGTACAGAAGCCATGAGGTTAGGAGCTTGGTGCTCACGTCTGGACACTCATTATGGCCTCCTTACCACGCCTTTCCAAGCTAGATTAAAATTTGAACCTGTGAAAGGTTGTGGGGTGTTTTCACTCCCACCCTATTGGCACTACTCATTACTAGGTTTTTAGTTAATGTTAAGACTATTTTGTTTTTCATTAAGACCATACTTTATGGTATATGGGTTTTTTGAAATAAAGCAACTTTTCACAATGGCACTGAGAACTCTCGGGACACTGTAAGGGACATAAGGAATGACATCACAACACAGTTGCAAATTGCCGGGGGGGGGGGGGGTACTTTGCACATTTTTGGGCGGGGGTGTGCCGCTGGGACTCTGAGACCCTTAACCTATACTAGACCATTTTAGCTGCATTTTGCAACCCTATTCTAGAATAAACACCGAAAAATCCTACCCTATCCTAGACCTTTTCTAGACTCACTATTTTGCAGAAACTTGTTCACTATCACAGTCTAAGATACCAGGGGTCAGTAAAAATGTCGTACAGCACACCTTATCGATTTTTCCATTTGCCAGTAAACCTCGTCTAGACTAAATTCTTCATGCAACTGATCAGTTTCGTGGAAAATGATACGCTATTCTAGACCAAAAATTTCTGATTACTATACCCAATCCCAGACTAAACTGCTTGAAAACCATACCCTTGACAGCGGCACATACCTATATAGCTCATATATGGGAGTACCCCCCCCCCCCCCCCCCCCCCGCCAAATTGATTTCTCCCGAATGACCAAACAGAAATTTTCTGCTTTGTGGTGTCATCCGAATATTTGTGAAAAACAACAGTCAAAGCTTGTGTCTCTAATAATTTAGCTACTGGCAACTCATCATTCATTACCAGAAATGACTAAAGTAATCATGTGCAAACCAGAAAGGACTTTCAAGTGGACCAAACGACCGGAAATGAACTTTATAAATAATCCCTTATGGACTAGACTTTCAAGTGACTCATGTAAACCGGAACTGACCTTGCATTATTGTAACCGGAAATGACTAGCTTAAACGCAGGATGCCTTGTAACCGGAAATGACTAGCCTCTCAGGATAATATTATAAACTTTAGGGATTTGTTATTGATGAATAAAACATTTTAAAAGGAAAAAAAAAACACTTTTGTTGTGTTTAGCGGAGAAAACGGTTTGCAAAATCGTTTTTCCCTGCTTTTTTTCGCGGTTTGCTACTCAAGAGAGTTTTCACATTTCTGAAACAGTGAGCTTTTGTGGAATTTGTGCAGTATAAATGCACTGTGCAGACGGTCGCGTAATAAGCTTACTGTTTTTGAGAATTGCTAAAATTGAAAAATAGCCTGGTCGTCAATCTTAATTCTAATTATTCTTGTGCTTCCGACCTTTCACCTAGTTAAGCTTATCATCATCGTTTCTGTTCAGAGAGCTCCGCTGTTAGGCTAAGCCTATCTATATATATTATTTCATTGAAAACTAGAACAAAAAGCAGCGGATTTTATTAACAAAGCATTTCGAAATGTCCATTAGTAGATCTTTTGCCCTTACAAGTGAGGGTGGGGGTTAAAGCCACCCCTCCGCCTTCCCCTGCATGCACGGTGCCTGGTCGTCAGACTGAACTATCGATAACAGACTCGAAGAACAGCCAACTTGGCTTAAAGGGCAACTGTTTTTTAGTCTTTTCGTAAACGTTTTGTAAAAGTGGCCACCTTTCAATTGATTTAGTAACTCTATACCGTTAAAAAAAATCGTAAAACTCTGTTAGCAGTGTCTTGCTCGCTTTAATGCGAGAACTATCAATATGATCTTTCTGCAACGCAAAACCAATCATCGTTAGAATTGATCGCCAATCGAAAATTGAAACTCACGCAGAATTTTTATTCTATTTAGTATCAGAACGTCGATACAAGGGGGTAATACGTTCATGATAACCGTCACGAATATAGCATCTCCAACGTTAAAGTCTATCGGAATCACATACTAAACTTTCTAAGCTATCTGTTTTGGTGGATCCCGTTGTTCTCCTAGTTTTTGTAGTTTCTGTACTTCTGGTAGTTCTTGTAGTTCTGTAGTTCTTGTAGTTCTGTAGTTCCTGTAGTTCTTGTAGTTCTGGTAGTTCTGTAGTTTTGGTAGTTCTTGTAGTTCTGTAGTTCCTGTAGTTCATAGAGTTCTTGTAGTTATCGTAGTTCTGGTAGTTCTGTAGTTTTGGTAGTTCTTGTAGTTCTTGTAGTTCTTGTAGTTCTGTAGTTCTTGTAGTTCTTGTAGTTCTTGTAGTTCTGTAGTTCGGTAGTTCAAGTTCTTGTAGTTGTGTAGTTGTGTAGTTCAGTAGTTCTTGTAATTCTGTAGTTCTTGTAGTTCTGTAATTCTGTAGTTCTGTAGTTCTCGTAGTTCTGTAGTTCTTGCAGTTCTTGTAGTTCTGTAGTTCGGTAGTTCTTGTAGTTCTGTAGTTCAGTAGTTCTTGTAGTTCTGTAGTTCTCGTAGTTCTGTAGTTTTTGTAGTTCTGTAGTTCTTGTAGTTCTTGTGGTTCTGTAGTCCTGGAGCTATTGTAGTTCTCGTAGTTCTTGTAGTTCTAGTAGTTCTGTAATTCTTGTAGTTCTTGTAGTTCTTGTAGTTCTGGTAGTTCTTGTAGTTGTGTAGTTCGGTAGTTCTTGTAGTTCTGTAGTTCTTGTAGTTTTTGTAGTTCTGTAGCTATTGTAGTATTCGTAGTTCTTGTAGTTTCTGTAGTTCTGGTAGTTCTTGTAGTTCTTGTAGTTCTGGTAGTTCTGTAGTTCGGTAGTTTTTGTAGTTCTGAAGTTCCGTAGTTCTGAGGTTCTGTAGTTCTGTAGTTCTGTAGTTCAGTAGTTCGGTAGTTCTTGTAGTTCTTGTTGTTCTTGTACTTCTGTAGTTCTGTAGTTCTGGTAGTTCTTGTAGTTCTTGTAGTTCTGGTAGTTCTGTAGTTCGGTAGTTTTTGTAGTTCTGTAGTTCTGTAGTTCTGTAGTTCTGTACTTCAGTAGTTCGGTAGTTCTTGTAGTTCTTGTAGTTCTTTTAGTTCAGTAGTTCTGTGGTTCTTGTAGTTCTTGTAGTTCTTTTAGTTCTGTAGTTCTGTAGTTCTTGTAGTTCTTGTAATTGTTGTAATTCAGGTAGTTCGGTAGTTCGGTAGTTCTTGTAGTTCTGTAGTTCTTGTAGTTCTTGTAGTTCTTGTAGTTCTGTAGTTCTTGTAGTTCAGTCTGTAGTTGTGTAGTTCTAAAATAGCTACAGGACTACAGAACTACAAGAACTACAAGAACTACCGAACTACCGAACTACCGAACTACAGAACTACAGAACTACAGAACTACAAGAACTACAGAACTACGAGAACTACAGAAGAAAAAAAGAACTACAAGAACTACCGAACTACAAGAACTACAAGAACTACAGAACTACAAGAACTACAAGAACTACAGAACTTCTTAGAACTACGAGAACTACAATAGCTACAGAACTACAAGAACTACGAGAACTACAAGAACTACAAGAATTACAGAACTACAAGAACTACGAGAACTACAGAACTACAGAACTACAAGAAGTACAAGAACTACATAACTACAAGAACTACTGAACTACAGAACTACCAGAACTACCGAAATACATAACTACAAGAACTACAAGAACAACAAGAACTACAAGAACTACAGAACTACAAGAACTACCGAACTACCCAACTACAGAACTACGAGAACTACAAGAACTACATAACGACAGAACTACAGAACTACAGAACTACAGGAACTACAGAATACTACTGAACTACAGAACTACAGAACTACCAGAACTACAAGAAACACAGAACTACAAGAACTACCGAACTACAGAACTACAAGAACTACAAGAACTACAGAACTACAAGAACTACAAGAACTACGAGAACTACAATAGTTACAGGACTACAGAACTTCAGAAACTACAAGAACTACGAATACTACAATAGCTACAGGAGTACAGAACTACAAGAACTACAAAAACTACAGAACTACAAGAACTACAAGAACCACTGAACTACAAGAACTACAAGAACTACAAGAACTACAAGAACTACTGAACTATAAGAACTACAAGAACTACAAGAACTACAGAACTACAAGAACTACGAGAACTACAATAACTACAGGACTACAGAACTACAAGAACTACAAGAACTACAAGAACTACCGAACTACAGAACTACCAGAACTACAATAACTACGAGAACTACAATAGCTATAGGACTACAGAACTTCAAGAACTACAGAACTACAAGAACTTCAAGAACTACGAGTACTACGAGAACTACAATAACTACAACAACTACAGAACTACCAGAACTACAATAGCTACAGGACTACAGAACTACAAGAACTACAGAACTACAGAACTACGGAACTACGAGAACTACAGAATTACAAAAACTACAGAACTACAAGAACTACAGGAACTACAGAACTACAAGAACTACCATAATAACAAGAACTACAGGGTAATACGTTCATGATAACCGTCACGAATATAGCATCTCCAACGTTTAAGTCTATAGGAATCACATACTAAACTTTCTAAGCTATCCGTTCTGGTGGATCCCGTTGTTCTATTAGTTCTTGTAGTTTCTGTAGTTCGGTAGTTCTTGTAGTTCTGTAGTTCTTGAAGTTCTGTAGTTCCTGTAGTTCTTGTAGTTCTGGTAGTTCTGTAGTTTTGGTAGTTCTGTAGTTCTTGTAGTTCTTGTAGTTCGGTAGTTCGATAGTTCTTGTAGTTCTTGTAGTTCGGTAGTTCGGTAGTTCGGTAGTTCTTGTAGTTCTTGTAGTTCTTGTAGTTCTTGTAGTTCCGTAGTTCGGCAGTTCTTGTAGTTCTGTAGTTCTTGTAGTTCTGTAGTTCGGTAGTTCGGTAGTTCTGTAGTTCGGTAGTTCTGTAGTTCTTGTAGTTCTTGTAGTTCGGTAGTTCGGTAGTTCTGTAGTTCTTGTAGTTCTTGTAGTTCTGTAGTTCTGTAGTTCGGTAGTTCTGTAGTTCTTGTAGTTCTTGTAGTTCGGTAGTTCGGTAGTTCTGTAGTTCTTGTAGTTCTGTAGTTCGGTAGTTCTTGTAGTTCGGTAGTTCTGTAGTTCTGTAGTTCTGTAGTTTGGTAGTTCTTGTAGTTCTGTAGTTCGGTAGTTCGGTAGTTCTGTAGTTCGGTAGTTCGGTAGTTCTTGTAGTTCTTGTAGTTCTTGTAGTTCTTGTGGTTCTGTAGTTCGGTAGTTCTTGTAGTTCTGTAGTTCTTGTAGTTCCTGTAGTTCAGTAGTTCTTGTAGTTCGGTAGTTCTGTAGTTCTGTAGTTCTGTAGTTCGGTAGTTCTTGTAGTTCTGTAGTTCTTGTAGTTCTGTAGTTCGGTAGTTCTTGTAGTTCGGTAGTTCTGTAGTTTTGTAGTTCTGTAGTTTGGTAGTTCTTGTAGTTCTGTAGTTCTTGTAGTTCTGTAGTTCGGTAGTTCGGTAGTTCGGTAGTTCGGTAGTTCTGTAGTTCGGTAGTTCTGTAGTTCTTGTAGTTCTTGTAGTTCGGTAGTTCGGTAGTTCTGTAGTTCTTGTAGTTCTGTAGTTCGGTAGTTCTTGTAGTTCGGTAGTTCTGTAGTTCTGTAGTTCTGTAGTTTGGTAGTTCTTGTAGTTCTGTAGTTCGGTAGTTCGGTAGTTCTGTAGTTCGGTAGTTCGGTAGTTCTTGTAGTTCTTGTAGTTCTTGTAGTTCTTGTAGTTCTGTAGTTCGGTAGTTCTTGTAGTTCTGTAGTTCTTGTAGTTCCTGTAGTTCAGTAGTTCTTGTAGTTCGGTAGTTCTGTAGTTCTGTAGTTCTGTAGTTCGGTAGTTCTTGTAGTTCTGTAGTTCTTGTAGTTCTGTAGTTCGGTAGTTCTTGTAGTTCGGTAGTTCTGTAGTTTTGTAGTTCTGTAGTTTGGTAGTTCTTGTAGTTCTGTAGTTCTTGTAGTTCTGTAGTTCGGTAGTTCGGTAGTTCGGTAGTTCGGTAGTTCTGTAGTTCGGTAGTTCTGTAGTTCTTGTAGTTCTTGTAGTTCGGTAGTTCGGTAGTTCTGTAGTTCTTGTAGTTCTGTAGTTCGGTAGTTCTTGTAGTTCGGTAGTTCTGTAGTTCTGTAGTTCGGTAGTTCTTGTAGTTCGGTAGTTCTGTAGTTCTGTAGTTCTGTAGTTTGGTAGTTCGGTAGTTCTTGTAGTTCTTGTAGTTCTTGTAGTTCTTGTAGTTCTTGTAGTTCTGTAGTTCTTGTAGTTCTTGTAGTTCAGTAGTTCTTGTAGTTCGGTAGTTCTGTAGTTCTGTAGTTCTGTAGTTCGGTAGTTCTGTAGTTCGGTAGTTCTGTAGTTCTTGTAGTTCTGTAGTTCTGTAGTTCGGTAGTTCGCGCGATCGGTAGTTCGGTAGTTCGGTAGTTCTTGTAGTTCTTGTAGTTCTTGTAGTTCCGTACTACAAACTACAGAACTACAGAACTACCAAACTACCGAACTACAAGAACTACAGAACTACAGAACTACCGAACAACAGAACTACAGAACTACAGAACAACCGAACTACAGAACTACAAGAACTACCGAACTACAGAACTACATGAACTACAGAACTACCGAACAACAGAACTACAGAACTACAGAAATACAGAACTACAAGAACTACAAGAACTACCGAACTACAGAACTACAAGAACTACAGAACTACCGAACTACAAGAACTACAGAACTACAAGAGCTACAGAACTACCGAACTACAGAACTACAGAACTACCGAACTACCGAACTACAAGAACTACAGAACTACAGAACTACACGAACTACAGAACTACAAGAACTACAGAACTACCGAACTACAAGAACTACAGAACTACAGAACTACCGAACTACAGAACTACAGAACTACCGAACTACAAGAACTACAGAACTACAGAAATACAAGAACTACAGAACTACAAGAACTACCGAACTACAAGAACTACAAGAACTAACGAACTACAGAACTACAAGAACTACAGAACTACCGAACTACAGAACTACCGAACTGCAAGAACTAAAGAACTACAAGAACTACAGAACTACAAGAACTACAAGAACTACAAGAACTACGGAACTACAGAACTACAAGAACTACCGAACTACAAGAACTACCGAACTACAGAACTACAGAACTACCGAACTACAGAACTACCGAACTACCGAACTACAGAACTACAAGAACTACCGAACTACAGAACCAAGAACTACAGAACTACAAGAACTATAGAACTACAACAACTACAGAACTACAGGAACTACAGAACTACAAGAACTACTGAACTACAGAACTACATAACTACCAGAACTACAGAACGACAGAACTACAAGAACTACAGAACTACAAGACTTATTAAACTACAGAACTACCAGAGCTACAAGAACTATGAGAACTACAATAGCTACAGGACTACAAGAACTACCGAACTACAAGAACTACCGAACTACAGAACTACAGAACTACGAGAACTACAGTACTACAGAACTACAGAACTACAAGAACTACAGAACTACCAGAACTACAGAACTACAGAACTACAAGAACTACAGAACTACAAGACTTACCGAACTACAGAACTACCAGAACTACAATAACTACGAGAACTACAATAGCTACAGGACTACAGAACTACAAGAACTACAAGAACTACAAGAACTACCGAACTACAAGAACTACAAGAACTACAGAACTGCAAGAACTACCGAACTACAGAACTACATAACTACGAGAACTACCGAACTACAAGAACTACAGAACTACCAGAACTACAAGAACTACAGAACTACAAGAACTACGAGAACTACAATAGCTACAGGACTACAGAACTACAAGAACTACAAGAACTACAAGAACTACAAGAACTACAAGAACTACAAGAACTACAAGAACTACAAGAACTACAAGAACTACAAGAACTACAGGAACTACAGAACTACAAGAACTACAGAACTACAGAACTACAGAACTAAAAGAACTGCAGAACTACCAGAACTACAGAACTACAAGACTTACCGATCTACAGAACTACCAGAACTACAATAACTACGAGAACTACAATAGCTACAGGACTACAATAGCTACAGGACTACAGAACTACAAGAACTACAAGAACTACAAGAACTACCGAACTACAGAACTACATAACTACGAGAACTACAGAACTACAAGAACTACAGAACTACCAGAACTTCAAGAACTACAGAACTACAAGAACTACGAGAACTACAATAGCTACAGGACTACAGAACTACAAGAACTACAAGAACTACAAGAACTACAAGAACTACAAGAACTACAAGAACTACAAGAACTACCGAACTACGGAACTACAGAACTACGAGAACTACAGAACTACAGAACTACAAGAACTACAAGAACTACAAGAACTACCGAACTACAGAAGTACAGAACTACCGAACTACCGAACTACAAGAACTACAATAACTACAAGAACTACCGAACTACAGAACTATAGAACTAACGAACTACCGAACTACAGAACTACCGAACTACAGAACTACAAGAACTACCGAACTACAAGAACTACCGAACTACAGAACTACAAGAACTACAAGAACTACAAGAACTACAGAACTACAAGAACTATAGAACTACAACAACTACAGAACTACAAGAACTACTGAACTACAGAACTACAGAACTACAGAACTACCAGAACTACAGAACTACAGAACTACAAGAACTACAGAACTACAAGACTTATTGAACTACAGAACTACCAGAACTACAAGAACTACGTGAACTACAGTAGCTACAGGACTACAAGAACTACCGAACTACAAGAACTACAGAACTACAGAACTACAGAACTACGAGAACTACAGAACTACAGAACTACAAGAACTACAGAACTACCAGAACTACAGAACTACAAGACTTACCGAACTACAGAACTACCAGAACTACAATAACTACGAGAACTACAATAGCTACAGGACTACAGAACTACAAGAACTACAAGAACTACAAGAACTACAAGAACTACCGAACTACAAGAACTACAAGAACTACAGAACTGCAAGAACTACCGAACTACAGAACTACATAACTACGAGAACTACGAGAACTACAGAACTACAAGAACTACATAACTACCAGAACTACAAGAACTACAGAACTACAAGAACTACGAGAACTACACTAGCTACAGGACTACAGAACTACAAGAACTACAAGAACTACAAGAACTACAAGAACTACCGAACTACAAGAACTACAAGAACTACAGGAACTACAGAACTACATGAACTACGATAACTACAACAGCTACAGGACTACAAGAACTACAGAACTACAATAACTACAGAATTACAGAACTACAAGAACTACAAGAACTACAAGAACTACAGGAACTACAGAACTACAAGAACTACGAAAACTACAATAGGTACAGGACTACAGAACTACAAGAACTACAAGAACTACCGAACTACCGAACTACGGAACTACAGAACTACGAGAACTACAGAACTAGAGAACTACAAGAACTACATGAACTACAGAACTAGAAGAACTATGATAACTACAAGAACTACATTAACTACAAGAACTACATGAACTACAGGAACTACAGAACTACAAGAACTACCAAAATTACAGAACTACCAGAACTACATAACTACCAGAACTACGATAACTACAAGAACTATATGAACTACAAGAACTATATGAACTACAGGAACTACAGAACTACAAGAACTGCGAGAACTACAATAGCTACAGGACTACAAGAACTACAGAACTACAGAACTACAAGAACTACAAGAACTACAGGAACTACAAGAACTACAAGAACTACAAGAACTACAAGAACTACAAGAACTACAAGAACTACAAGAACTACAAGAACTACAAGAACTACAGGAACTACAGAACTACAAGAACTACAGAACTACAGAACTACAGAACTAAAAGAACTGCAGAACTACCAGAACTACAGAACTACAAGACTTACCGATCTACAGAACTACCAGAACTACAATAACTACGAGAACTACAATAGCTACAGGACTACAATAGCTACAGGACTACAGAACTACAAGAACTACAAGAACTACAAGAACTACCGAACTACAGAACTACATAACTACGAGAACTACAGAACTACAAGAACTACAGAACTACCAGAACTTCAAGAACTACAGAACTACAAGAACTACGAGAACTACAATAGCTACAGGACTACAGAACTACAAGAACTACAAGAACTACAAGAACTACAAGAACTACAAGAACTACAAGAACTACCGAACTACGGAACTACAGAACTACGAGAACTACAGAACTACAGAACTACAAGAACTACAAGAACTACAAGAACTACCGAACTACAGAAGTACAGAACTACCGAACTACCGAACTACAAGAACTACAATAACTACAAGAACTACCGAACTACAGAACTATAGAACTACCGAACTACCGAACTACAGAACTACCGAACTACAGAACTACAAGAACTACCGAACTACAAGAACTACCGAACTACAGAACTACAAGAACTACAAGAACTACAAGAACTACAGAACTACAAGAACTATAGAACTACAACAACTACAGAACTACAAGAACTACTGAACTACAGAACTACAGAACTACAGAACTACCAGAACTACAGAACTACAGAACTACAAGAACTACAGAACTACAAGACTTATTGAACTACAGAACTACCAGAACTACAAGAACTACGTGAACTACAATAGCTACAGGACTACAAGAACTACCGAACTACAAGAACTACAGAACTACAGAACTACAGAACTACGAGAACTACAGAACTACAGAACTACAAGAACTACAGAACTACCAGAACTACAGAACTACAGAACTACAAGACTTACCGAACTACAGAACTACCAGAACTACAATAACTACGAGAACTACAATAGCTACAGGACTACAGAACTACAAGAACTACAAGAACTACAAGAACTACAAGAACTACCGAACTACAAGAACTACAAGAACTACAGAACTGCAAGAACTACCGAACTACAGAACTACATAACTACGAGAACTACGAGAACTACAGAACTACAAGAACTACATAACTACCAGAACTACAAGAACTACAGAACTACAAGAACTACAAGAACTACAAGAACTACAAGAACTACCGAACTACAAGAACTACAAGAACTACAGGAACTACAGAACTACAAGAACTACGATAACTACAACAGCTACAGGACTACAAGAACTACAGAACTACAATAACTACAGAATTACAGAACTACAAGAACTACAAGAACTACAAGAACTACAGGAACTACAGAACTACAACAACTACGAAAACTACAATAGGTACAGGACTACAGAACTACAAGAACTACAAGAACTACCGAACTACCGAACTACGGAACTACAGAACTACGAGAACTACAGAACTAGAGAACTACAAGAACTACATGAACTACAGGAACTACAGAACTAGAAGAACTATGATAACTACAAGAACTACATTAACTACAAGAACTACATGAACTACAGGAACTACAGAACTACAAGAACTACCAAAATTACAGAACTACCAGAACTACATAACTACCAGAACTACGATAACTACAAGAACTATATGAACTACAAGAACTATATGAACTACAGGAACTACAGAACTACAAGAACTGCGAGAACTACAATAGCTACAGGACTACAAGAACTACAGAACTACAGAACTACAAGAACTACAAGAACTACAGGAACTACAGAACTACAAGAACTACAATAGCTACAGGACTACAGAACTACAAGAACTACCGAACTACGGAACTACAGAACTACAGAACTACGAGAACTACAGAACTACAAGAACTATATTAACTACAAGAACTACATGAACTACAGGAACTACAGAACTAGAAGAACTACGATAACTACAAGAACTACATTAACTACAAGAACTACATGAACTACAGGAACTACAGAACTACAAGAACTACAAGAACTACGATAACTACAAGAACTACATGAACTACCGGAACTACAGAACTACAAGAACTACCAAAACTACAGAACTACCAGAACTACATAACTACCAGAACTGCGATAACTACAAGAACTATATGAACTACAGGAACTACAGAACTACCAGAACTACAAGAACTACAGGAACTACAGAACTTCAAGAACTACAGAACTACAAGAACTACCAGAACTACAGAAACTACAAGAACTAATAGAACAACGGGATCCACCAGAACGGATAGCTAAGAAAGTTTAGTATGTGATTCCTATAGACTTAAACGTTGGAGATGCTATATTCGTGACGGTTGTCATGAACGTATTACCCTACCACAGAACTACAGAACTACTACGAGAACTACAATAGCTACAGGACTACAGAACTACAAGAACTACAAGAACTACAAGAACTACCGAACTACAAGAACTACAAGAACTACAGGAACTACAGAACTACAAGAACTACGATAACTACAACAGCTACAGGACTACAAGAAATACAGAACTACAATAACTACAGAACTACAGAACTACAAGAACTACAAGAACTACAAGAACTACAAGAACTACAGGAACTACGGAACTACAAGAACTACGAAAACTACAATAGGTACAGGACTACAGAACTACAAGAACTACCGAACTACCGAACTACCGAACTACCGAACTACAGAACTACGAGAACTACAGAACTACAGAACTACAAGAACTACATTAACTACAAGAACTACATGAACTACAGGAACTACAGAACTAGAAGAACTATGATAACTACAAGAACTACATTAACTACAAGAACTACATGAACTACAGGAACTACAGAACTACAAGAACTACCAAAATTACAGAACTACCAGAACTACATAACTACCAGAACTACGATAACTACAAGAACTATATGAACTACAAGAACTATATGAACTACAGGAACTACAGAACTACAAGAACTGCGAGAACTACAATAGCTACAGGACTACAAGAACTACAGAACTACAGAACTACAGAACTACAAGAACTACAAGAACTACAGGAACTACAGAACTACAAGAACTACAATAGCTACAGGACTACAGAACTACAAGAACTACCGAACTACGGAACTACAGAACTGCAGAACTACGAGAACTACAGAACTACAAGAACTATATTAACTACAAGAACTACATGAACTACAGGAACTACAGAACTAGAAGAACTACGATAACTACAAGAACTACATTAACTACAAGAACTACATGAACTACAGGAACTACAGAACTACAAGAACTACAAGAACTACGATAACTACAAGAACTACATGAACTACCGGAACTACAGAACTACAAGAACTACCAAAACTACAGAACTACCAGAACTACATAACTACCAGAACTGCGATAACTACAAGAACTATATGAACTACAGGAACTACAGAACTACCAGAACTACATGAACTACAGGAACTACAGAACTTCAAGAACTACAGAACTACAAGAACTACCAGAACTACAGAAACTACAAGAACTAATAGAACAACGGGATCCACCAGAACGGATAGCTTAGAAAGTTTAGTATGTGATTCCTATAGACTTAAACGTTGGAGATGCTATATTCGTGACGGTTATCATGAACGTATTACCCAAGTGTTATTTTACCCTATTTAAACAAAGTTATCTATTCATCTATAACTTATTTCTAACTAACTACTTGTTTTTATACTTACAAAAGAATGTTTCGACTCCATTTGGCTTGTCCGGCTCTTTTACTTAGTCTAACTTTTTCATGTTTGACTATCCTTTTTATATGCCCGGTACATGCGCCTTTTTCGAATTTTTTCCGCATCAAACCAAAAGGTGCATTCATTCTATTTCCAATCATGCCAAGTCCTTAGCAACACGCACAATAAAAACAGGTTGATATTATACGTCTTACTGGGTACCATGTTTGTCAACGAATCTTAACAACGTATTCATTCAGTCTATTGCACCCATAGTTTAAGAACATTTGTCAGCGGCACCTGGCCCAAAGGAAAAATAATGTTATAGTTCAGGTTGCTTCAAGGCACCAAATCATTTCTATGGATCCAGCTTAAAGGCGTTACGCAGTTGTTGTTCTTTTTTTAGGCTGACTAATTATTGTTAATTTTGAGAAGGTCCTTTGATCAGTTTGGACGTAATAGGATTTCCGATGTACCATAGAAGTACAATCTACGCCTGATATGCTGAGTAAGCGGTAGTACTAACTATTTGATTTTTAATTACCATGGTTACTGGTCCAGTGGAAAACCAAATAATCAACAACGGATTCCTTTACTCACAATTGGATGTTCTTTCAAAAAGCCAAGCAAACATACAGTAAAGGACCAAGAGTTACCTAATTAAACCGTAAATGAATATTTACTAACATTTATTATTCGCATAGCATTTTCAAGTGCGAAAACGCCCCAAAAAGAGTGCAAATATGACACCCTATTACGTTCTTCAATCTACGCCTGATATGCTGAGTAAGCGGTAGTACTAACTATTTGGTTTTTAATTACCATGGTTACTGGTCCATTGAAAAACCAAATAATCAACAACGGATTCCTTTACTCACAATTGGATGTTCTTTCAAAAAGCCAAGCAAACATACAGTAAAGGACCAAGAGTTAACTAATTAAACCGTAAATGAATATTTACTAATATTTATTATTCGACATAGCATTTTCAAGTGCGAAAACGCTCCAAAACGAGTGCAAATATGACACCCTATTACGTTCTTCTGACCGCTCGGTAGAAAAAAAAAAATTCCAAAAACTTGAGAGAGTGACTCAGTGCATTTTGATGAGTCAATATTTATTTAATTTGACGCCGGTTGCGCACGTTTGGACATTTTTTGACGTCCAAAGTTCTTCAGATCATGCATTGTAAAATCGACATCCTATATGGAGTAGGCGTAAAGTGGTTGTACTTTTATTTTTGTGTTTTATTGTTTACAAGTCACGTAACTATCCATAAATAAAAATAGATCCACGGATTCCATTCCTCACAATTATGGTCTTTTTTTAAATATCCGTGCAAATCAAAGTAATTATCCATTCCTATTGCAGAATTATTCGCTTAATAGTAACTGCCGCCGTCAACTTTAATCACCGCACTTCAGGATTTCATCTAAACTTCCTAATAGTCATAATAACTTCCTACGTGCTACAGTTAAAACTGCCTTCTATGAGAGGAAGTCGCAATATCTATAGGTTTGTGTAGTATAACAAACCGAAGGACTCCAAGAATCCACTTCAGGAATCCATACAGAGACTCAGTTTGACAAAGTCAAAGCAATATATTTGATTGGTCACACCTTCATCCACATGCACAAAGAGAACTGAGGCTGAGCAGACTTGTACAGCAGAAAAAGAACTGAATACAGTCAATGCTCTCGTAGGCGACCGGGCGACCGGGGAGGGGGGGGGGGGGGGGGGGGGGTCATTTCAATAGAACTTTTGCAAGTGTCATTTACAAGTGTAGCCATTGTTTCAGAGTCTCGTAAGCGATTGAAGATTTGGGATCTTTATCAAAGCAACACCAGCGCTTTTGTTATATTACTGTATATTTGATCAAGAAGTGTATACTTTCATTAAATTGTTCACTAATACGAATCAGACTGTTAATCGGCCTCAAGTGGTCGCTTACGAGAAGGGAAAAAAAAACAAAGCCTGGGACGGATCTAGGGGAGGGGGGGATCGATCGAACCCCCTAAATTAAAACAGCTAACGTCAAAAACTTGTAAAAATGTAAAATAACTACAGAATGGCATTTTAATTTTTAAAAATGAGATATTAAAACGCGTTGACTTGGCCTCAGAATGGTGGAAATCGCGTTTCCGAGGACTTGAAATTTCAAAATTTTCCGGGGGAGGATGTTCCCGGGACCCCCCTACACTGTTTTCACGCGGGTGAAATGACCAAAACCTGTCAGACCAAGTGGGCCTTGTCATAAATGCAAGGCTCACTTCAAATTTGAAATTCGTTCCTTCCATCTCAGTGTGATTGGATTTTATTGGAAAAACAAAACTGTTTTCGTGCTGCTGACTGAATGTGCCGAAAAACGGTCAGGATCTTGACAAAACTTGTTTGAAAGAACGTTTCCACTCTTCTGTTATGTTTGATGAGTCAATAAATGTGTGTTTTTTTTCTTTTTGTATGTGTGTGTGTTTCTTACACTCCAACGTCTAGTCATTTGTCTAACTTCTGAGGCAGTGGATGATCATTCAAATGAAAGTTATTGTAGTACTTTTTTGTGTTTCCTCATTTATGATGACGTACAAAGTGGCTTTAGCGTTTGAAGCAATTTTAAAGACGTGTCTCATGTCTCAATTAGGCGCATGACTTATTCCATTTTCAGCTTATTAAATGGCGGGATGTAAGGTTCTAAAACAATCATGATAAATCATTTCTATAATAACGAGACCTGTTGAGATACGTGTCAGCAAAAAAAGACAATGATGTTTAATGTATCTATCACGTGACTAGTAGACATGGTAACAGTACACAAAACAAAAAGTACAACCGCTTTACGCATATTCCATATACCTTATTATCACTTATTTTCGCGCGACTTTAATTTCGCGATATTTCACGAATCGCCGTTTTTCAAGGTAATTAAATTTCGCGAATCAAGTAACTGGGGCTCGTTTTTTAAACTTCCATTTCTGTATTTTATTTAACCATAATTACGCTTCTGTAAGGAATGAAGCCATCATGGAGAGGCTGAAGCAGCTGATTACAGCTGGCATATTTAAAGACGGTACTGAGGAGGCGTTACAGGAACTATTAAATTCAGCAAGATGAGTCAGATGATGAGGAATAATAAAGAACATGCGTTGAACTGACATTTGAGCCCTCCTACTCGTATGTAAACTCCTAGCAGACGGCAACTTAAAGGATTTTATAAAAGTCACTAAATTTCGCGTCTTTAATTTTCGCGGCACCTTTTTTTCGCGGGGACTTTAATTTCGGGAAAATTTTAAAATTGCGAAAATTAAGTCTCGCGAAAATAAGTGATAATAAGGTAGGGTGTCGATTTTGAACCTGGAGTACTTCTGACGTCTTATAAATCCAAAACTGGCGCAACCGGCGTGGAATTAAGTAAATATTGACCCGTCAAAATACACAGTCATCTTCCAAGGTGACTCTAACGTTTGGAGCAATTTTAAAGACATGTCTCAATAGACCTCTTTAGCTTGTTTGTTTTGTTTTCCCAATGTAGAACATGTGATGTTACCCTAGAAAACAGTTTCTTTTAAAATTTGTTTCTTCACGTGCATATGAATGCATTATTTGTGAAAGATAAAGGACAAATTCCTTGAGAACATCACATGGCCTACATTGGGAAAACAAAACATACCAGTTAAGGTCGCGGGGGACAGGTTCCGCTTATCAGTATGAAGTGCGACGGCTGATACCGAAAATGCGCGAAATATTCAGGAACAGGCTCTATGATGTTTCTGCATCAATAATTGCACGTGCAGAGCGCTGTCTGGTAAAATACACTATTTTTAACGCATTGTTCTTTCCGCATGAAGTTTTGACAATAGCGCGTAGATTAAAATTAGCAAAATTACCATGAATTTATATTTTTATGCATTCGTGTGTGCTTGGGAAGCCTTCGGAAGCGTAAAACAAGTAATTTTGTGTCCAAGAATTCCGCGTGGACAGAGAATTTCATGAGTCTGAAACTGCAAGGAGGTAAACTGGGTGTATTGTAGATTGTCATATCTGACTCGAAATTTTTAAATAGGCTTTCAAAGGGAAGATATGAGGCTTCAAATTCTAACATGGACAATTTTACTCCTTTGAAAGCTAACAACTTTTAATTAAAGTTGAAATCAAAAAATCGGAGTCAGATATGACACAATAGACGTTTTGAGGGATCAGTGAGTGGAGAAATCAACTTGCTTTATGTTCTTCTTGAGGAGCAAACTTGGACACAAAACCACGTTTTAAGAAAAGATAACTTTAGTGGCTTACAGTATTGCCGCAAAGCGCGATCCCTTCAATAAAAAAACAATCCTTACGCACTGCCATTATTCGCCAATATCTCTGTTAAATTTTAGCGAAATCGGCTTTCAAACCTTCACGATGTAACGTTTTTAAAAGTGACACCCCTGCCAAAATTTTGCCTTATGAATTTATTCATGGTCAAGTATCCCCCGCGACCTTAAAGAGGTATATTCGTCAAGACTTCAGTATGCTATCTTAAGGACATTAATTATAAATGACGATAACAGCCGGATCGATCACATTTGACAACAAAAATAGTCTAAAACCGTTCCAAAGTGGTATTAAAATGTCTAGACTCAGGCTGTAAACGGTTTTAACAATCAGATGATAACTGATTTTATTTATAAGTGGAACTGTTGAGTTCTGTTGGATTGTTGAATGAGTTTAAAGTGTGCTCTGTGATCTCGTTGAGCTGATAAAGAAAGCTGCTAAACAGAGGTACAGTTTTCAGTACACTGAGTACTGTTTATTGAATTGAACACATCTGTCAGTTAAAATGTCTGTGAGTTTATAAGTGAAAATCCTAAAGCGTCAGTGAAGTATGACCACTAGTGGTTATGATGATGCAAGCGCAGGGGGTGGGGGGGGGGGGGGGGGGGGGACTCCCCGAACGTTTGGGTGGGGGTGTGCGGCACGCTTCTTAAAACTCTATTTCAGACCAAAATATGCGATTTTTCCTACCCTATTTCACACCTGACCCAAAATTCGATACCCTATTTCAGGCCAGAACCTTAAATCGATAATAGAAGGGCTTCTAATTCTCGATGTTAATCAAACCGCATTTCTTAAACGATAAAAAAGTAGCTTCTTGTATAAACCATACCCAATTCCAGACCAGAGTGCGCAAACCATACCCTATTTCAGACCAAAACGGTTTGAAAACCATACCCTTTAGGGCCGCAGATACCTATACAGCTTATAAAAGGGAGTCCCCCCTCCCCCCGGGTGCAAGCGTCGGTTCGAGCACGCTTTAGATTTCCATACGTCTGCATTTAAAATCCTAAAGTATGACCATCCAAACAAAAGAAGTTGAACAGAACTTTGCTGTAGTACACCTGGTTTCTAAATTGTACAATGATCGCTTTTAACTTTCTCCCAGCCTGTGCCAGGATAAAGTGGAAATTTTTAGTAAAACTTATGTTCTGTCGAGAGCTTATATTTAGCACAGTTGTTATCCTTGGAAACCATCTATGAAATCATATAGCGTGTCTGACCATTCAAATGGAAGCTATTTTCTTTCATTGAAATCCTGAAAAGACAAGTGTTACTTCAGTGCTATAACTGAATCTAACTGAGTCATCATCATCATCATCATCATCATCATCATCATCATATCTTTATTTAAAAACACGGTATCCCATCATTAATTACAAAATGCTCTTCCAGAGAGCCGTGTATACTAAATATTCTCTATAAATACCTAACCTATAACCTATAAATACCTATGGATTCCTTTACACACAATTAGGGGTTCTTCCAAAGAGCCAAGCAAACCTACAGTATATAAGGAACAAAGAATTAACTAATTAGATAGTAAATCAGTTTTACTAATTTTTATTATTCGACATAGCATTTTAGAGTGCAACTGAAACGAGTGCACATATGAAAGGCTATTACACTCTTCTGTTAGCGCGGTAGGAAAAATACGAAAACTTCGATTTTGGAGAAGATGACTGTGTATTTTAACGCGGAATATTTATTTCATTTGACGCCGGCTGCGCCAGTTTGGAAGTTTTATGACGTCCGAAGTACTTCAAGTGTAAAATCGACATCCTATATTGATTAGGCGTACGTTTTGTTTTGTGTTTGATTACCATGTTTACTACTCACGTGACTATCCATAAAAAAATAGATCCACGCATTCCATTCCTCAAAATGCACATCACAGTAAAATTATAAAAAAAAATCTATGCACTCGATTCCTATTAAAAATTTAGCAGTCGCCGTCAGCTTTAACTCGCCGCATTCAATTAAGGATTTCATCCAATCTTCCAAATAGTAAGAATTACTTCCTTATGCTACAGTTAACTGTATTCTGTTGCGATAGGTATATATAGTATAATCAATCTATGGACTTCAGGAACCAGTTTTCAAGAATCCACCCAGAGACTCAGTTAGATTCAGTCAGTACTATTTGATTGGTCGCAATTTCATCCACACAAACTAAGGGAAAGTCTGAGCAGACTTGTACAGCACTATGAACTGAATACAGTCAGATCAAGGCTCTCGTAAGCGACTACCTCAGAAATTCAAAAGCGACCATGATTGCTGATCTTTATCGACGCACTCCGATGTTTTATTGATTAATGTGTTATATTACTGTTAATTTGATCAAGAAATGTATAATTTCATTAAATTGTTAACTAATAGTAATCAGACTGTTGAGTGGCCTTAATCGGTCGCTTACAAGAACGTGAAAACTTGTGAAAGGTTGGTAATTCACAATAGTGGTCGCGGTCTCTTACAGGAGCGGTCGCGGGCTTTTAATTACAGAGTTTGTCAGTGACGGGGTTTTACAATGCTGGTCGTTTACGAGAGTGGTCAAAAAGATAGATTTGGCGTTAACTTACTTCCATTTGAATAGTCACGCTTTATGATTTCATAGATAGATTCCGGTGAAAGACAGCGGTGCTAAATAAAACACGTTAATAAAACACGTTCTGCACTCGATGGTAGCTTTTACTTGAAACTTGTAGCACTTTATCGTGAGCGGCAACGGTCTTGGAGGAAGTTAGAACCAATCATTAAACAATATAACAACTTTTCAAACCTTCACAACCTAAAGCTCTTTTCATATTGTTACAACAAACAATTAATAGTAATTCGTTAAAAGCAGAATTCTCATAATCACTTAAAGTTGAGAAACACAACGCTGTCGATATCAGTGTTCAAAGCCAAATGGGATATAAGTCTTATAATTTATAAAATGTTCAATAACATTTAGTAAAAAGTTCCATCTTGTAATTCTTCGTCTACTTCGTTCTTAGATGAACGATTGTGGATGTCTGAATATGGCTGAAAGAGAAAGAGAAGCCGGTGCTTTGTTCCTTTTGATTTTGTAACTGAATTGTCCCTATATGTATATTTTCTTTATGTGACACAGATCCCGATTCTAAGATGTTTCTTCTTATTGCATTTTTTTTTTCTTTTACTGTCCAGTTATTACTCAGGGAGTCTGACACTTTTCTTCCTAGCTTGTTTCTTGGCTTCCTTTTCATTTTTCTTCATTTTTCGTCTCCATGAAGGGCCTGTTCCTGACGAGTACTTAGGATCCACGTGATGCCACGGGTTCTCCCAACCAATTGTAACAGGGACTTTTGGGGAGTTACGCCTCCATGGTTGAGCGATGGGTGCCTGCTACTAACCGAGATCTTTTACATGATATAGTAGATCAGAACTTCATTCAGGAAATGTTTTGTTATT
>JAJGOT010000453.1:0-22500 GCA_022457155.1 Cladopsammia gracilis | reverse complement strand
TGCTTTCAAAATTGTTTTGATTCGCGAAAACATTATGCGAATCATCTTCAGGGATAAGAATGGCATTCTATATACACAAAGGAAAAGTCGGAAATTTTAGAAAACACTAGATATAATAAAGCAGGTTGCTGAATTTAAATGTCTAAATATTTATTTTGTGATGTTTATGATATAATTCGCAGACGCCAGCTCTCTGCGCTGCAATTAGGATAAGCTTATTAAATAAATCGCCAAGCCTTCCGGAAGCAGAAAATCACTGAATTCTGATACGTGTTTGATTCTTTTAGTCAAGGGAAAGACATTTTCATTCAAGGAAATATGAGTCATTCAAAAGTTTCGACCTTTTATAGAAAATATATTTTCGATTCAGTGGCCATATAAAAACAGCTTGCTGTCAAATTACATTATGAAATTTGCATAAAGCAAAATTGTGTATTGTGCTTTAAAGAAACTGTGAAGCCTCGAAAAAACTTATTATAGATGGCAAAATCAAAGCATTTTTTTTTTTAAAGAACCAGCTTTAAGTTATGGAAACATTTCATTTCGATTTGGTCTTAAAATCACGGAGAGATTTTAGTGAATGCGTCACGCAACGTTTATTTACAAAATGTTTGACTGATTCATAGCAATTATCACTAAAGATGATTTGAAAACTTTAAAAAAAATGCCAGATATCCTGAATGCGATTTCCTGTTTATTTAGGGCCTACAAAAAGTTAATGGCAATCTGGGCAGGAGGGGATATCTGGGTTAAAAATCAAGGTGCGAGGGTTTTCAAACCGAAATATTGGGCAAATTCGTTTAAATATAAATTTACTCCTTCATCGCCTTGCCGTAAGGATCAGTTTGCCGTTTTCTGATTTTATACAAGTAATTATTGTACTGATCCAGGTCTACAACTGGGAGATCCGGCACCACTCAACGCTTTGTCGCTGTGGTCTTGCTGATATTTTATATTTTGGGTCTGCCTGGCCGAGAAGAGGTAAAAAATCTTGCATCCGTCGTGGGGGGGGGGGGGGGGGGGGGGGGGGGGGATTTTTTTCTGGAATAATCCATTTTACACACGTTGCATGCGATTTTGTAACACATGAATACTAATTCTTCATATTAATTATCAATTTTCTTTTTACAGCATGTGGGCCACATGCAGTCCCCGACTGCTTATTTTTTCAAGTAGTCTTTTCAAATGTTACAGAAATAATTCATGGCTTGGAAAATAATAGACGAGTGTGGATTTGATCAGAAAGCAATAAATTAAATATTAAAAGCGAATACAGAAAAATTGGTAACTTCAATCAATGCATCTTAGAGTCTCATGCGCATGACTATAGGCTAAGTGTAGCCTCTTGTACAGATTACTATCAGCAATAATACTTATCGGAAAGCAAATTATAATTTAGTTGAACTCTTAGTTAAAGTGATAAAATAAATTACAAATAAACAAATATATAAATAAATAAATAATTAAATAAATGGGGGGCGATAATTTAGCTTCGAGCGCATAAAGTTACATTTTTCCCCACTTCAAGTTTGATATTCATATAATAAAACTCTTAGGATCAAGGTAAAACTCAAGTCCTATGTTCTAGTTCTGGATTTTGAATAATCATATAAAAGCTTTACTGCAGCATTTTCAAGTGGTAATGATTAAATGTCACTCTTTCTAGTTAATAAAGCTCAAATAGCTTCAAATCTACAAAGGCGGTCTGTATTTATGTCATCGGGACCATTGTGACTGATAAGAGCTAGGTTCACACTGCAATTATCGGTAACACCAAGACACATGGTGTTATTAACTATGGGTGTGTATACCACACGCGGAACATGGTTTTCCTTTCCCGGTAGTATCTTCTTGAACAGAAAGTTGACGTCTGTTGTTGTTTCACATGAATGGTTCTGTGAATGTAATTCAAACTGTCAATAAACATTGACGACTAGCGGTAAATCTTTAAAAAGTCTCTAGATTAGACTAGACTAACGTATGACATGAATTGATTTGTGCAAGTTTAAAAATTTATAATTTTGAGACCTTTTTTCACGAATTCCACAAAGAATGGCTCTTATTTTGCACTGAATGTAGCCTGAAGGATAAAAAAACATAAAAGTGACGCAAGCAACAGCGGACTTTGCGTGAGATCAGGCGCTATTTTTTTGGACCGCGAGTCCCTTTAGTAGGGTGGGGTTAGGTGATTTTTTTTCACTCTTTGGTGACCTTTAATTCATATCAAATTTCATTTCTCGAGTCATTGAATCGAACTCAAATATTCTGATGCGGTAGTGTATAGTTTTTGAAGTACAAAGTTATATTGACTTGCAGCGCGAGTCGCAAAAATAAACTCCCCTGATTTGGAATAATTTAACCTCTCTAAAACGCAAATATTTCTGCGATACCCAATACGCAAAATAAAACTCTCATAAAAATGTCATGCCGTACGGTATTCAGAAACAGACTGCTAGCAGTTTACGTATATAGGTTTATTATACACATACTGAGGTTTACACACCAGAAAACCATGAGATAAAAATCGTCCCTTCCACGTACGACAAGTCATCCTATTGGTCATACGATTTTCTTCACTAGTGAAGAATATCGTATGACCAATCAGAATCGCGATACGACATTTTTTCACTAGTGACAAAAATCGTACACGGGAATTCCCGCCATTCAGTGTGCCTTCGAGGCCTCGAAGAAATTCATTTATGGCGACAAAAGGTTTTAAAGTTCCATCACTTCAATGAAAAAATGCTGATTTCTGCAGACCTAAAGAAAAGAACTTTAACAGATTTTGCTGAAAGGGAAAATACACGTTTAACAGGAGAAGGAAAAAGGCTAAAAGAAGTGAAAGAAAGCAATTAAATCGCCAAACGAGCAAGGAAGTTCATTGAACTCTCGCCATTTGTTGTTGTTATCAAAGCAGCAAAAACTTCAAAACACAGGTACGCAAACTTGCTTTGTTTTTGTCGTAAAGTGTCTCATTATTTATAGTCTTGTTATAGTTTTGTAAAAAAATTGTTGTCGTTGTTTTTTTTTTTTTTGTTAGATGTGTGAATTCGGTGAATTTTCCCACTTGAAAGTAGACCTTTAGCATCGGGTTTACGGCAAACGGCGAACCTGAGGAGATCACGTGACCACCGCTTTGCCGTCACGTTTGCAGTTTGCGGTCGGTTTCGACGGGAAGAAGGCGCTCCAGCGGCAAGTGACTTACGGGAAGGATTTTGGCCGCTAAACGAAACCAACTCACGTTTGACACTTTTAGTAAGAATTTTCTACCTTTTATGGATCCAAATGTCGTTTTCTGTGATTAAAAATGCAATGTATTTTGCATGATCTAAACTAAGAAAACCAAGTGGCGAAAGAAGTTGAAAACAAAATGGCGGCTCGAAGTTTCTTAACATGTGCATGCAAAGAAGCACAGTTATGGAGTTCTGTATCAATCAATGTCTTCTTGTATTTCTAGAAAATGCCTTTTAGATGGCCAAACACTTGCCAAGACGTGATGCTGGCGACAGAGGTGGCCCAGCGAAGGCCAAAATGTCCCGCTGATTATGAGGAAATTGCGAGGGTACTTTCCCCTGTTTTTTCGGAAGACAAAAAACCCGTTGTGCTCTCAGGGCGAGCTTGTAAAGAAAGGATGAAAGGCCTTATCTCAAAATACCTTGAAGAAGATAAGAAGGCTCTTAAAAGGTAGGCTTTTGGAAATATTTAATCCCATCTAAGTGAAAAAGACGTCAACGCTATGCTAAAGTCAATTTTGGTGACGATGGCAAACGGGAAACCACAAACCGCTAGCAGCCGTTTGCCGTTTGCCGTAAACCCGGTCCAAGAACCCTTCTACTAAAGTGTTGATAATTTAATCGATCGTTTCGTTTTGTTTTTCTGTTGTGTAAATCTCAGTATGCATATAATAAACAAATTACTTCACGGTTCGTTCGCTTGTGCGATTTTTGTTCACTCGTTGGGAAGAATCACACACATTCTTCCCAACTCGTGAATAAAATCGTACGCGCTCACCAACCGTGAAGTAACCTCTACTTCACGTGGGAGACCGAGATCCCTGCTGACTTTGAAATTAAAAAAAAAAAATTACTGTAGGAGACTGAATATTTATTTACGTGACGCATGCAGAAGTGGATAATTCAAGACTCGCCTATTTTCAACAGGTTTTAGTCCCTTACTTAGACATGGGGTTACGTGAGCTTCAGCAACGGGACAGCAGTGTACTATTTGTTCATTCATTTTGTGGACTTACCTCAAACACAAGTTTACTCTCCCGGGTGATCGCCTGTGCATACGGAGTCCCACTGTTATCCGAGTCAATGTATTGAATACACTTAATATTCTCTCCTTTCTCGTGTTTCTTGTCAATAATCGTCAATCCTTTAAAAAAAATATGTAAAGGTAGAGTTAACGAAGAGCTGATTTGAATTGTTTTAATCCTGGATATAAACCTAATAAAGGGGGATAT
Organism: Cladopsammia gracilis; assembly: GCA_022457155.1. Lineage (NCBI taxonomy): Eukaryota > Metazoa > Cnidaria > Anthozoa > Scleractinia > Dendrophylliidae > Cladopsammia > Cladopsammia gracilis. Next base: position 18,035 of record JAJGOT010000453.1, on the reverse strand, counting down.
GGCTGCTTTTGGTGAAATACAATGTATTATATGAAAGACACCAGGGAAGAACTTGAATGTTAGCCGAAATATTTCAAGTTCTTTAATCCATTTTACATTGGCCTTCCGCAGCCAATAGATAGTTGTTAATAGTTTCGGTGCACCTATATGTTTTGTGGCCTTTCAAAATAATGCTTATAATTACTGACAAAGTGCTGCCCCTTTAAGCCATATAATACACTCCTAACTGTTAAGGTTGTGGGCGTTATCCGACACTGTGGACATTGAATATGAAGGATCTTTTAGTAGTATGGGCTTAAGGGTTATAACCAGGATGTTAGGTTTATTACTGAAACTTACTTGTAGTGCTGTCAGTAGTAGTTGCGCCATTGCTATTTGCCTCACACTGTCCATTCATACATTGATTTATGTTTATCTTGATAAGGCGATCACCACAATTCTGCCTGAAAACTGAGCTTAGGCTACGATTGGGTAGAACGACTGGAGTGGAACATGACAGCGCAACGCAAACCAAGAACCACGTGACTGTCTACAGGTAACGGAATAATTAATTATAATTACTTTTTCTCTAAAGTGAAACAAGAAATTTTTATTTATAAAGGAGCTCGATTTCAATAGTCCAGCGATACAAACATAGCCAAGAAACTAGTCTCATTTTAAATTATACTATAACCGTGGCTTGAAAGTTACTTCTTATTTGCACGGATTTTGAGGACTTGTCCTGAATCAGAACCATATTTTTATACCAAAATCTTTCCCCGCGACAATGTTTCTAACTATAAAAGAACAATACAGTTATCTATCGCAGACTCGATCAACAGCCAACTTTTTAAACGACCTCACCGGTAAGTGAGCACCATTCAATCGATTCCACTGTATACTGCTGTGTTTTCAAGGACAAAGAGACACAATTAGTCTTAAAATTCTGTCACCAGTGTCAATATGATTTTGGTTCTGATTCGTTAACTTCGAATTCTTCAAGAGGAAAAACTCCTTTAAATCACCAATCACAAATTAGAACTCACGCAGCATTTTCATGCTACATAGAATCAGTATTGATCAACGCAACGCCGGAACAGTACTGTAGAGACATAATTGTAGATCGTAGACTCGAGCAACAGATAACTTGGCTAAACTTGTGACTGACTTGGACGTTTTTTTCTAATTGATTTCAATTATTACAAATTAAACTTGTTTTTGTACTTACAATAAAATTTCTTGACTCCATTTGGATAGTCTCTTGTACTAACTTTTCGATCTTTGGCAGTGGACTGTTTTCTCTTGGCTGTGAGCAGTGACTGTCGTTTTTATAGCCGTTTTCAGAATGGGGAAAATCAAGTTTATTAAGATCCGTACGCCATGCTTAACAGGTATTTCCCCAACCTTTCACGGGCAAAGAATTTTCTTGAGAAATGCATGAATGGAAATATTTCATAGCCTTGACGATGTGTTAATTGGGACTTACCAATTAAAGATTTAACGGAACATATGTCTGCAGTCAGAGAAATAAAGTTACACAGTGTAGTACAGCCGGATTGTTCAACGGTAACCGTATCCGCTAGACAAGCAGGTTTTTTGGTGATTAAAGAATCGCTAAAATTAAATAATTTACAATATAAATTAATATATATATATATATATATATATATATATATATATATATATATATATATATATATATATATATATATATATACAATTATGTATACAATGTGCCCTCCCGGTTGTTACCATAATGGCTTTATGGCAACTCCTGAACTTGGGCACAGGATGTACGGTTACACATTGTTGGATTGCATTGTGGAGTCACGAGAGTGCTCAAACTGCAAGCAGTGAGCGAAGCAATATGCCAATAGTGAACACCTTTTATGAGGCTCTCCACCCAATCCATATAGAGTGCTCAAACTGTATGAACAGTGAGCATAATATATATATATATATATATATATATATATATATATATATATATATATATATATATATATATATAAACTTGTCACAAGCATCCACGTATCCAGTCTTTCATAAAAATAATATACATACAAAAATAATATATAGAAGAAGACCACTAAATGTGGTCGAAATATAGGTGTCAGACAAAAAAAGTATTGGTTCGTCTTCATTTGTGACAAATTTATATATATATATATATATATATATATATATTAGAAGACAGTCTGATCAACTGATTCGACTTGGCATTTTATTACTAACTAGTTTCGTACCGCACAACTTGTACGGCACTCATCAGATAAAATTGCCGAATACAAAGATTACAACGTTACACGGATGAGAAGGAAAGTATAAAATTACAACGGTTTTTTCGGAAGAATGGAACATTTAAAATCTGCGTGACAATAAAAATCGAAAAGTAACGAGTATGCGTGATGATATAAGTTATGAAATCAACAGTTTCTATTACGTGACAGGCTTGAAATTTTTTAGCAGGAACTTGTTTGCGTGCCTACAGGAAGTTATCAGTTCATTTCGCTTATTGAGCAAAGCCAGATCAGGTCTGCAGATTATAAATACTTCTCCCATAGGCACAAGTTACAGCGGTTCGAAGCGGGGTTGTATGGAGCAGCTCGCTTTAGAATCGTCCAATATATTTTAAAATTTTTAAAATTTTTCACATGAAATCTAACCATCCACCGCAGATCATTGAAAACATCCCAAAGTCAGTCAACAAAAGGCTCTCCGAGATCTCTTATGACCAAGATTCTTTTGACAATGCAGTGCCACCCTATCAGAAAGCCCTTAACGACAGCGGATACAAGCACCGCCTTGCTTTTTCACCGCCAACCGCTTCAGAACCGCCAAACTCCGATAGAAAGAATCGCCACAGAGGTATAATTTGGTACAACCCCCCATTCAGTAAGAATGTCGCCACCAACGTCGGACGGACTTTTCTTAAGATCCTCGACGAAGAATTCCCAAAGGACCACGTGTTACACAAGATCTTCAACCGTAACACAGTGAAAATCAGTTACAGCTGCATGTCCAACCTGAAACAAAACATCGACGGCCATAATAAGTCAACCTTTCACAAAAAGATTGTGCCATCACAAAGATGCAACTGCAGAAAATCAGCTGACTGTCCTTTGGCTGGGAATTGCCTTATGGAATCCGTGGTCTACCAAGCAACAGTAGTAACGGAGGACAACAGGCCTGACCAGACCTACGTAGGCCTTACTGAGAACTCTTTTAAGACTAGATTTACTAACCACAAAGCTTCTTTTAAAAACCCGCCAAAGAGACTCAACACTGAGTTAAGCAAACACATTTGGCAGTTGAAAGACGCCAAAACAAATTTTAAAATATATTGGACGATTCTAAAGCAAGCTGCTCCATACAACCCCGCTTCGAACCGCTGTAACTTGTGCCTATGGGAGAAGTATTTTATAATCTGCAGACCTGATCTGGCTTTGCTCAATAAGCGAAATGAACTGATAACTTCCTGTTGGCACGCAAACAAGTTCCTGCTAAAAAATTTCAAGCCTGTCACGTAATAGCAACTGTTGATTTCATAACTTATATCATCACGCATACTCGTTACTTTTCGATTTTTATTGTCACGCAGATTTTAAATGTTCCATTCTTCCGAAAAAACCGTTGTAATTTTATACTTTCCTTCTCATCCGTGTAACGTTGTAATCTTTGTATTCGGCAATTTTATCTGATGAGTGCCGTACAAGTTGTGCGGTACGAAACTAGTTAGTAATAAAATGCCAAGTCGAATCAGTTGATCAGACTGTCTTCTAATATTTATGCTCTAGTTTTCCTATTGAGCACTCTGACAGCAGTTCTGCAAATCAACTAATATATATATATATATATATATATATATATATATATATATATATATATATATATATATATATATATATATATATATATATATATACAATTATGTATACAATGTGCCCTCCCGGTTATTACCATAATGGCTTTATGGCAACTCCTGAACTTGGGCACAGGATGTACGGTTACACATTGTTGGATTGCATTGTGGAGTCACGAGAGTGCTCAAACTGCAAGCAGTGAGCGAAGCAATATGCCAATAGTGAACACCTCCTACGAGGCTCTCCACCCAATCCATAGAGTGCTCAAACTGTATGAACAGTGAGCGTAATATACAATTATGTATACAATGTGCCCTCAAAAAATATATATATATATATTTTATATATATAAGTATATATATTTTGTTTATATATATATATATATATATATATATATATATATATATATATATATATATATATATATATATATATATATATATATATATATATATATATATATATAAACTCAAACTGCTCGCAGTTTGAGCACTCTCGTGACTCCACAATGCAATCCAACAATGTGTAACCGTACATCCTGTGCCCAAGTTCAGGAGTTGCCATAAAGCCATTATGGTAACAACCGGGAGGGCACATTGTATACATAATTGTATGTTACGCTCACTGTTCATACAGTTTGAGCACTCTCTGGATTGGGTGGAGAGCCTCGTAAGAGGTGTTCACTATTGGCATATTGCTTCGCTCACTGCTCGCAGTTTGAGCACTCTCGTGACTCCACAATGCAATCCAACAATGTGTAACCGTACATCCTGTGCCCAAGTTCAGGAGTTGCCATAAAGCCATTATGGTAACAACCGGGAGGGCACATTGTATACATAATTGTATTATATATATATTATATATATATATATATATATATATATATATATATATATATATATATATATATATATATATATATATATAGTAGTCACCCTGATGAAGACCACTTTAAGTCGTTGAAATATAGGTGCAGTTGAATCAAACTAGTTTTTTTACCTTTGTGTTATATATATATATATATATATATATATATATATATATATATATATTATAAATATGTTATAAATTATATATATTTAACTATTATAGCGCGAAAGCGCGCGTGATATCGCCTAATACTTAGCCGACGAGGCCGTAGGCCGAGTCGGCTAAAATTTTGCGATATCACGCAAGCTTGAGCGCTATAATAGTTTTATAATTCAACACATTGATAACAAAGCCCAGTTTGAAGAAAAAGTATCGCCAACAAGCCTTTTATTTTAAAAAAGCTTACATATGTTTTACCGCGTGAAACTTGCAACATCACACAGTTCATAAATGAAAGTGGCGTCTTTGTCAATATTGCGCAAGTTTGAACACTATAACTCAGTGTTTTATAATTCAACACATTGATAAGAAATCACAGTTTCGAGAAAAAATTCATTGAGATATACAACATTTCATTAAGTAAAAAGGCTAACAACAATATTTTACCTCGCACCATTTCTTAAACAACAAAACGTTTGCCAAGCTAAAATTATGAACTTGAGAGTTTCTACGAAGAGCTTTCGTCTACTCAAAGAACGGGACAGAGTAGTGACTGCAATAATTAAAACATAGTAAAATGGCATAGAATGTCTTAGTTACAAGTGTTTTGTATCTTAAAAAGTTCAATTCAGAATCAAAACAAATTGAACAAACACACGGCTACGAACCTAAACATAGCGGCGAAAAGTCGGAAAGAACTGCTAATTATAAAGGATACAAGAAACGGTTAAAACATCGTACCTGTAGTTGATTTGGCTTTTTATTCCCTTCCATCGGCACCAAATTTTCAAACATCGAAGTACGAGCTGAGTCGATCAATGTTGTTTACAAACTTGCGCATTTTTTAGCTCCTTCAGCCGTAATGACGAGATCAGAAACTTTTCTGAGGAACCATCAAGTCTATATCATATTCCAGAGGTGATTACCAAAAGAATTTTACGAAAATTGTGCTCCTTCATTCACTCCTTGTCGAGCGGTTAAACTTTGAACCAGTTTTCATTCAGCTACGCCAAGAAAAAACACTGCGACCGCGACAACGCGAAAATTTCGCGCCTTTTTTGTCCAATAATGTGAACAATATTTTTTCTATTTTCTTTTCTTTTCTTTTTTTCTTTCTTGTCCCTTTTTTTAACTAATAGTTCGCGCACTTTTTCGCCCAAAAGCACGAAATTGCAGGCAGCAGATAAAACTTGTTGTTGTTGTTGCAGTCATTTTCATTTCCCTTCAAAATGCGAAATTTATCGCCATTGCTGGTTATACGTCATGTAGACATAACGTATATCGATAACTTTTTGACCATATTTGGGCAGTGTATCAATGTGTTAAATTATAATGATGTATAGTATGTCATTATATTAGTTTTGAAACTGGCGCGTGAACGATATTTTTTCCGAAGGAAACCCGCGAAGGCTGGGACCTTGCCGATTTCATTAACTTTACCCATAAAATACTTAAGAACCGTCGACTTATTTATCATTATATAAATCAACCCATTTAAGGACTTTGGGTTTTTGCGTTTTTTTTTTAACCAAACCAACCATCGCAGTTTCGGATTTTCCCTAATTAGCAGTCGAATTCCTGAGTACCTTCACATCGACCATTTGCTCTAAATTTGTCTCTGAGGAGCAAAATAAAGGAATCAGAATTATCCTTTATTGAAAAAAAAATTGTAAGTATCCCAGTATACCTTTAAAGGAAATTGACCCCACAGTGAACATTGACAAAGAAATGACCGTTTTGACCGGAAGTTTGTTAATGACGCGCGTTTTTTTTAAGCGCTGTTTTCTCAGATGGAATTTTTGAACTGTAAGGAACACTTTAAAGAGCTACAACACATTTACGCGCGATTACTCATTTTTTTCGCCCTATTTCTAAAATGCTCCGTATACTTTAGTGGGATTTCGCGATAGAAAGTGGAAATAGGCTATGCGAAATTTGCTTTTTTGACGGTACAATGTCTTTTTAATTTTTTCCATCGACTGGCTACCGAAAGTAAGTTTGCCGGGACTTGAGATATTCTGTTTTAAAAATGTTTTTAAATTTTGTTCAGTTTTCCAAAGTTCTCGATTGAAGCTATCTGATAGCCGCTTTTATTTCATTACTTTTGTTTTATTGTACTGCAAAGTTTATGCCATTGCTTCCAAGATCTCAGCACAAATAGTCTATTGCAAAAACTATGTATAAAACAAGACCAAAAACCAGTAACATCAGCATAAACTAAAATAATATATTTAGTTCAGGTGCCCTTGAACTTAAAACTCGCTTAAATAATCTACCCTTCCATAGAGATTACCTGAGCTTTTGAAGTCTTTGAAAACCTCTGTGATTTAATGACCCAAGAATTTGGATGTCTCCAGCTCTGTATGCTTTAGAGAGTGGATTCTGAGTTGTCTAAGCCGGAAACGAAACTTTTACTGTGAGCTAGATGCAAACCTTTCAGCGAGAGAGAAGTTTAGTCTTTAAGGCTGCTCAAGGTGTACCCATCTTTGTTTTACCGAATTTTCGAAAAGATCAAAGTATACGTGTATATTTTCTTCCGTTCGTTTTATTATTGTAGAAAATAGGTGACGATGGATGTGAACGTGTACCGTAATAAAAATCTATGAACATCGCGTCATATAATTTGCTAGTCTTATGCGCTTCCGTTACGAAGAGTTAGACTCCCTTCTTTATATACCAAATACCGTGGTGGGGTAGTGCAAGAAACTGGAAAGACGGAGAATGGGATGGCAGGAACTGAAAAGCTGGCGGGAAACCACCTTAGGAGAAGCTAGTGAAGTATTGTCAGCCTTTATCAAAGTGACCCAAAGTCGACTTATCACGGCTTAAGTAGAAATAAGAAGCTTTTGTAATCTGGCAACGTAGTTTTAGGAGCTTGGTGCTGTTTAACATGAGATCAATAAAATATTCAAGTGCATTCAATGGAAATAACAGCTGATGCATGGCTATGACGCATTCCGGAAACATCACTTTTCTAACAGTAAACACCACATCAATTAAAAGAACCTGCTATTTTCTGTTTCAAGCTGATGCGTTTCTTATGTGTAGGACGCGTAGTTTAAAGGTTTTTTCTTAAAATGGCTTAGTGGAAATGTTTTACAGTATCTACTAGGGGAAATTTGCTTCAATTACTGAATGGTTGACTCTGACAGGTCTATTGATCACATTAATAAAATGAATTGATTAATTAGGCATTAGGCAAATTAACCCCTGGAAAATTAGGCAATTCACTCTGGAAAATCCAATCCCTTCTGTGAAGGGATCGAGGTGTATGGATATTTTCTGAAACTACACATTAGGGCCACTTATACGAGCACTTCGCGTCTTATGTAAGCCACGCTCGTATAAATGGACAAACATAACCGACAAACTGCAAGGCTGATCTGACTACGTAAGGAAAGTAGAATTTGCGAGACATCAATACGACAGAAACCGATAAAGCAGCGAGGTTAGCAACCGCGGTTTCTGTCGTATTGGTGTCTCGCAAAGTCTACTTTTGACGTAGTCAGATCAGCCTCGCAGTTTGTCGGTTACATTTGTTCATTTTTTGGCTGATTACGTCTTTCGTAGATCCTACGTATCGTTTACAGCATTATCGTCAGTCCTTTGCAGATTTGACTTCTATTTTCGTTTAAATGGGTCAGTTTGAGGCTTACATAAGCCGCGGCTTATTTCTCTCGTACAAATGGCCCTATCGTATGTTTGAAATGGTCCAGCACACATACTTGGATCTGCCCCAGTGTTGTCTAATCGTAAGTAATTTTTCGTATAATAACCTGCTTCATTTGTCAGGCTGAATTGGTTCTTGTATATTAGTTGCTTTATTGGCCAAATTTCAGCCTGAAGGCTCTTAATCCACCGTTTCTTTTAACTCTTCTTTTGTTATGTTTAATTCAATGTCTAGTTAGCTCTGTTTTTCCTTTTTTTTTATTTCCTTAATGTTGGTTTATTGTAATAATTGAATAAGCGTGAATAAATGAACTTGAACTTGAACTTGAACTTGAGTGTTTACTTATTCATGAATGCGAGTTCTATTTCTTCAGCTCTTATCAAAACATTCTCCCATTCTTTGTTTCGTAACTCAGTATAATTTTCAATTCAACTCCTTTAAAAATACTTCAACCGTGGTGACAAATAAAGCTCTCAGAGAATGGATGACAAACCCTCGATGGACTATATCACTTGTTTTCTAGCATTGCTTGAGGGTCGATGTCCAGGTTTGTTTTTATTGATAGCTGAAAAATGACCAAAATTGTATGAGACCAGCGTCGAATTTTCTGTTAGATTAAATGGATCTTTGTGACATCTGGCAAAGTTGTCAATGTCGCTTTACCCGTTTGGTCGGTCTCTCGTTGTTTTGTAGCGGGCCGAAGGCCCGGCTGCGCAGCTCCATACTCATAGAACCAGAGAACCATAGAACCCATATGGCCGTCATTTTTCATGGTCATGGCTAGCGGAATGTTTCGCGGGCGCGTTGTCACACCGCCGCCGGTATGTACTTCGTGTATCCCTTATTATTTTGTATTTAAACACTTAGTTTTTATTTCAGTAGAAAAAGAAGATAAAAACAGCAGAATGGGGAATCGAACCCGGGCCGTATGATCTACTCCATGCACACTATCCACTGTACCACCGACGACTAGCTGCCGGAAATTGTAATTTTTAAGGTATATAAGATAATATGCTGCCAGCCCAGACCATATATAAGAACTAACCCTTTCGATACACTGGGAATACGGGAATCAGTGCTTAACCCTAAATACTAAAATCAAGGCTTCAACCCTAGATACTGTAATCCGACCCGAAATTACACTGCAATATATCTAAATACATTACAATAAGGGATACATGAAGTACCATACATTATGATCAGGGATACACCAAGTACCTAGGCCGCCGCCGACCGCCGTCGCTGACCGCCGCCGTCGCTTAGGGCTAACTCGCAGGCGCGTAGACCGTCGCAAAACATGCGCGTATGACGCCACCCAACAACATTGCAATTTCACGTCACCTGTGAAAACACTGATGTGTTTAGCGGAGAAAACCGTTTAAATTAAAGTCGTTATTCTCCTGAATTTTTTCGCGGTTTGCTTCTCAAGACAGGGATACTAATTAAGGGATATTCAGAAGCCGCTATAGTGGAAATAGAAGAGCTTTCAGAGATAAAATCTTGCTTCGAGGATGGGAGCAATGCGGGAAGATGTTTGTCACTTCGGGTTTCAGAACTGAAGAAGCGGAGATTTAAACAATTTCCAAGCAGTGGAGGGACTTATAAAAGGTAAAACAAAATACATTTTTCGATGGGAATTTATGTTGATATCAATCTGTGATTGACTTTTTTGTGTTCTCGCTAGTTTTCGGGAGAATTGTTTATAACGCGCTCAATTAAATTCAGTTGTTTTGATTTCTTTCATCGGAGGGGCCATTCCATTTTATATCCACAACCCCCCTATAGATGAGATTTTCTGAGGGGGCTTCGAAAGTCATTTCTGAGGGGGGTGGCCGAGTCGGCGCCTTTGATCTTTTGAATATTTCTGAGGGGTGTTGAAGAAAAATGGCCTTTTTTCTGAGGGGAAAAGAAAAATTGGGTTATTTCTGAAGGGGGGGAACGTGTCGGCACTTTGATCTTTTTTTCTTAGGGGGTTAATTTTGACTGACCTCATCTATAGGGGGGTGTGGACAAAAAATGGAATGGCCCGAGACATCTCGGCCTCGAATCATGAGCTCTTAATGGTTCGCGTTTGCTTTTAAACATAAACTTATGGAGATTTGAATGAAATTTTTCGAAAGAAGATTGTGTTGTCCATTTTAATGTGTTTGTTCATTCATTACATAGATTGAAAAGCGATTTTATGTAAACAAAACAAGACTTAAATTTTCTGTGTATTGTGTATTTTTGCAATTTTGATTTCCAAATCAGTTTCTCAGGCAATTTTTGACAAACAAAAACTGTATTTTATTCGGAAAGTAGTCGTTCTAGTTATTCTAGACAGAGAAAAGTGGTTTTGTGAACTTTTTTACGGTCTAAATGTACTGTGTAGACTGTCGGGTAATACTGTTTTTTTGAGAATTGCTAAAATTGAAAATAGCCCGTTCGTCAATCTTAATTCTTGTGCTTCCGACCTTTCACCTTAGTTTAGTTTCACCTTGGCTAAGCTTGTTCCTTTTCTCCGGCTCATTTCGATTTTTACCGTAATTTGTACTTGCAAGAACCTGTTAATTTAACAGTCCAAACCGAATTTTTGAACAAACTTGAAAACAGATTAAGTGAGAGCGAAATTTTATCCTGCGAAGGGTTTTTATCTTTGGCTGAAATTACCCACGCAATGCGTGGACTTTCTTCAGGGAAAACCCCCGGTTCAGACGGATTACCTCAAGAATTTTACGCTAAATTCCGCTATTCTGTTCGAAATTATAAATTTAGTTTGGAAAATAATTCTCTCAGTGATTCAATGCAAGGAATATGATAAGAAAAACCTCAAAAATTGGTGGCCCGGCCATTTCGCTACTCGATGTTCATTACAAACAAACTTTCAAAAGTGTTACCCTCGATTATTTCAAGAAGATCAAACTTGTTTCCTCCCAGGTAGGACGATTTTTGAAAATTTAATTCTCTTGCGTGACCCTCTAGATTATATAAATATTACCAATGAAACTGGTATCTTGCTGAATATCTACATTATACTGTCTAGCAAATATGAAAATTATAGTTAATGGTTTTTTGACTAAAGAAATTCCACTCGAGTGGGGGGTGAAGTAGGGAGATCCCCGGTCTCCACTTTTGTACATTTTATGCGCAGACGTTTTGGCTACCAGTATAAGAAAGGATGATACTATTGAAGGTTTTCTCCTTCCAGAAGCCTGAGGAAAGCGTTTTAAAATTCGCCAATATGCGGATAACTCCACATGTTTTGTAAACGACATTTTTTCTTTAGACAAATTGTTTATCTTACTTCACAAATACGAGACAGGTACAAGGACTAAATTAAATGTGGCAAAGAGTACCTAAGCAATGTAGTTAGGAGCTTGGTGCTCACGTCCGGACACTCCTTATGGCCTGACGTGGGTGTCAAGAATGCGAATCTTGGGTGTCTGGTTTAGCAATGGTACTGCAAATGTGGAACCAGATAACTGTTTTCACTCCCACCCTATCGGCACTACTCAATACTAGGTTTATAGTTAATGTTAAGACTATTTTCTTTTACCTAATGGACTTCTGCTGTCGACGAGAATGACATACGAGCACGCTTTTTCATTAAGACCATACTTTATGGTATATGGGTTTTTTGAAATAAAGCAACTTTTCTCTCTCGGGCCACTGTAAGGGACATAAGGAATGACATCACAACACAGTCGCAAATTGACTGAGGAGGGGGGGGGGGGGGGGTTGGGGGTACTTTGCAAATTTTTGGGCGGGGGTGTGCTGCTAGGACTCTGAGACCCTTAACCTATACTAGACCATTTTAGCTGCATTTTGCAACCATATTCTAGACTAAACACCGGAAATTCCTACCCTATCCTAGACCTTTTCCAACCTCGTTCCCAGGGTCTCTCCCAGGGTCTCTCTTCTTCTCGCCCCCTGGTGCGAGAGAGAGAGACCCTGGCTCAGGCTGGTCACGTGTCTCCCAGAATCTGGGAGATTCCAATTAAAGGACACGGGGGAGGGGCGGCAAAGTGTGAAATTTGTCTGCTCTAGCTGGGCATTGCGAAACAAATGCAAAAGCGTTCGGCGGCTCGCAACAAATGTGAAGCGGCGGTCATCCGCAGACTTCGAAAACATATCCACATGGCCCGGTTCTGAAAGTGTAAGTTGCTTTAGGATCAGAGGAATTGTCACGGCGCTTAAAGATTTACCGCAGTAAAGCTAATTTTGAACTAGCTGCGGAATTGACGCCGCTAAGCTCGCGCTCTTGTTTATGGCATTGTTCCGGACTGGGATGAATTATCGCTGCATACTGCTTAACAGGCGATCTTCAAGCTTCATTCGAAAGGCCCATTAAAGTGCTGCCGTCTGTGCTCGGGCGATGGCAAAGCAAGAACTAAGAAGCGGCCGCCATGGAACCAATGTTTGCCACGCTGATCAACAGTCACTTTTATAACAGGAAACGATCGAGAGAAGACAATGATAGCTTTTATTCTTCGTGTGTGAGGCATGTTGTTTAGTTCAATGTTCACCAGTTCTAGTCGTTTGAATGTCTATACATTGTTAATTTATATACTTGTGAATTTTTGGGCAACAATTTTATCCAGTTGCGCATTGTTTATTCGCTTTTGTTTGAATCGTTTGACTGAACCGTTTCGTTATTTCAAGTTTAGGGCTTTGTTCATGCATATTATTTCAGTTCGAAAATTATAAGCTGTCAAGATCTGTTGTCCCTATTTATTCAGTTATAAACGGCAGGCATAACATAAACAGCAAAAATGAAGCACTTTTTACGACCAAAGAGATTTCATAACATCCCTATTCGGTTGACGATAAGCCTGGGATGTTTTATCTGTTTTATTCCGGGTCTTGCTATAATCACAGAGAATTGTTTACGTCTTTTATATATATCTTGCAATACAGATTCCTATTTTCAACAAGAGGTTATGGAACATGGAACATATTTATTTCACAGCCACAGCTGGAACGAAACAATAACAGTCGCGCACAGCATGAGCCTAGCCACTGTACAGAAAACAAGACAACGTTACAAATACTGTCTACCCCTCCTTAGGATTATAATTGTCCACCAGACACGTGAACAGCCTGAGCCAGGGTCTCTCTCTCTCTCGCTCCAGGGGGCGGGAAGACGAGAGACCCTGGGAACGAGGTTGGTCCTTTTCTAGACTCGCTATTTTGCAGAAACTCATTCACTATCACAGTCTAAGATACTAGGGGTCCGTAAAAATGTCATACAGCACACCTTACCGATTATTAAATGTCATTTGCCAGTAAACCTCGTCTAGACTAAATTCTTCATGCAACTGATCAGTTTCGTAGAAAATGATACCCTATTCTAGACCAAAAATCTCTGATTACTATACCCTATCCCAGACTAAACTGCCTGAAAACCATACCCTTCACAGCGGCACATACCTATATAGCTCATAATTATATTGGAGTACCACCCCCCCCCCCCCACCCCACTGCAAACAGAAATTGTCTGCTTTGTGGTGTCATCCGAATATTTGTGAAATACAACAGTCAAAGCTTGTGACTCTAATAATTTAGCTACTGGCAACTCATCATTCATTACCAGAAATGACTAAAGTAATCATGTGCAAACCAGAAAGGACTTTCAAGTGGACCAAACGACCGGAAATGAACTTTATAAATAATCCCTTATGGACTAGACTTTCAAGTGACTGTAAACCGGAACTGACCTTGTATTATTGTAACCGGAAATGACTAGCTTTAACTCAGGATGCCTTGTAACCGGAAATGACTAGCCTCTCAGGATAACATTGTAAACTTTAGGGATTTGTTATTGATAAATAAAACATTTTAAAAGGAAAAAACACCGTTGTGTTTAGCGGAGAAAACGGTTTGCAAAATCGTTTTTTCCTGCTTTTTTTTCGCGGTTTGCTACTCGAGAGAGGTTTTACATTTCTCAAACAGTGAGCTTTTGTGGAATTTGTGCAGTCTAAATGTTCTGTGCAGACGGTCCCGTAATAAGCTTGCTGTTTTTGAGAATTGCTAAAATTGAAAAATAGCCTGTTCATCAATCTTAATTCTAATTTTTCTTGTGCTTCCGACCTTTCACCTAAGTTAAGCTTATCATCATCGTTTCTGTTCAGAGAGCTCCGCTGTTAGGCTAAGCCTATCTATATATATTATATTTGTTATTTTGACAATAAGCCATCACACAGTCAAAATTGTGCGTGGGAATGGGTTACAATTGTCAGTCACCGAAAAGCGCGGGAACTGCAGGAAAACTTGGGTCCCGCATCTCGCACACGAATAACTTCTCATAAAGCATGACCCTAAAACATTAACATAAAACATAAACATATAAAATAAGCTTTAATGAAAACCATCATCATCCGCCGACTTAAACACGATATTTGAGACGGGCCCTGTGTCTGACACTCCACACTTTCTGACCAAACCAAGTGTATTTTAAAAGTGATTTTAAGGTACTTTTAATGTATTTGAACGATTTGAACTATATTTTGAGCTCGTCATGGTGTATTTTTATTATATTTTAACAAAAATTCTAAAATAGTGGCAACAGCTTGAAATGTATTTGAGGTATAGTTAAATGCTATTTAATTAAACCGAATAGGTTTTTCCATGTATTTGTAAGCTATTTGTCGCCAAAACTACATTTCAAATAGAGTATTTGAACACTATTTTGACAACATGACTGCCGAAGTGTTACTCTAAATTGTTTTAAATAGACTATTTGAACACTGTTTGGAAAAGAATCATAAAATGTTGTCGATTTATAATGTAGTTGTAACAAGTAAAAATAAAAATACGTTTTAAATACGATGTTTAAATACTATTTGAAATGGACATTCATTACTACGCTTCTAAATAGCTCATAAATAGTCTATTTAAAACATGTTTGAAGTTGAATTCACAAGTCAGAGCTATTTGAAAGGCGATTTTAAATACTGAAACCAGGAGCTGTTTCCAAACAGACTTTAAACAGACTATTTTCTTAGTATTTTGAGAGAAAAACACTTTGTTACAGGTATGTACACAAAATATATTTAAAGTTCACCTCCCCCTCCATAAGTCAGTAAAACTGTTTTAAACGTATTTGTGACAAACTCACAGAACAAAATAAGAGCTATATCGGTTTTCCTTTTTATTGCAGCAGCAATGAAAACGTTTATAGAGTTTTATAGACACATACCCGTAGCCCCCCCCCCCCCCCCCCCCCCCCCCCCCCCCCCCCCCCCCCCCCCCCCCCCCCCCCCCCCCCCCCCCCCCCCCCCCCCCCCCCCCCCCCGATTCGATCCTTTACTACAGAATCCGGTGCTTCTATTCGTTATGGTGGTCTTTGCAAATACAGTTCCTTGTTTATCATCATGACAGTATATACGGAGGCCGAAGTTAATTATCAACCTCGCACGTGTAGCCGAACGCCGACTTGCGGGCCGGGACTTGAACCGGAATTGAATAGCAAGGCGATATCGAATGGCGCGTCAAAATACATTTTACTTTACATTTATCCCGACATATTCATTTTCTGAAAAGGTATTATTAAATGCAGTAGCTCGCTGTCAAATCAAACTATGGTATAGTTCCTCGCTTAACACTGGATTCAGTAATAATATCGATGTGTCCGAACGCGTTGTAGATCGAAGCATAAATGTTATGACGATCGATATGGCAATGCTTTATTATTATTATTCTGCGAAATGCAAATACCTGAGTGACCTCAGCGTATGTTGTATTCTATTTCGCTCTATAAAGCTTGTGTTTAGAGTAGCGAGGCCTATCGCTCGTATATATTTAGCTTACATGTAAGCTATATGCGAGAGCACACATTATTTTGTAAACAGACAATTTATGGAGCGCTCCGAAAAGGAAACATTAAGTTATACACGAATGATGATTACAGTTAAGTCTCTTCTTAAGAATTAAAAGCCATACCTTATATCTGTTTTGGGCCCTCTTATCATGGAATCCTGCACTTTTTCACTTGAAGAACGAGGAATTCAGTCCTAAAGCATTGTGAAATTCCCGCTAAGTCTCGCGCGCTAATCTCGTTCCCAGTGTCCTCTCTATCCAGCGTCACATATCTCACACGTGAGCACAAACAAAGGTCGTTTGAATTTTGTGCGCGGCCATTATAGCAACCGTTTAGAGATTTCGATTTTGTGGACGTTGTTTTATCCAAGAATGGGCTTATCAACAATTTATCAGCAGAAGAGATGAATATCTGAGACGACAGTCTACATCGGGACGTTTCAAATGTGAGTACAATCATTTGTTTAATCATTTTAGTCATATACGAAGCTTGAGGTGGCGTTCGATTGAACGTATTCCGGAACATTAAGAACATGAAAGCTTTCGAATTATAACCATGTTTTGCCAGATTTACATGTGTATAGTGCAAATGTGTCTCAACAAACTATAAAGAAAGCGCTGTGTGTTTATTTTTATTCCGGAATGCGGTTATTTAGTTAATCGAACGAAGCATATAGCGTACGGTAAGCTACATGTAAGAGATTAAATACTGTAACGCTTCGACTTTATGCAATGTACGATTAGAAGACGTGATTATTGGCTCTTACTTCGTGTAGAGGACACAAACAAAAGGAAACAATGCTTCATCAAAATTCTTTTACCCAAAAACAATGACCGAAAACAATGCTTCCTATTGTTTTACGTCATCTGTGCGGTACACGAAGTAAGACCCTGATTATTTCTTGACAACAGTTGAGTGGTTTAGTGTTATTATATAGTTTGTTGGGGTGAAACAGCATTCGTTCTCCTGCCAAATTAAATTCAAAATATATTAACCTCGATCGGTCCCCGATAGTACATGCAATTCATTATAAAATGAGACTACATTCGATATTTGTCTTGGTACAATTTAAGCTTAACTTACATGAAAGTTAAAACATTTCGGTTTTTGCTTTGAAATTAACTGGTCATGTACAGATTACATGTATGAGCTCAGAATTGACGTTTAACATACAATCGTCATAAAACGCTGATCTGAGACTTTAATAGATCGAAGCTTGTACATGAAAGATCATCTGTAGTCTTGCTTTGTTTTGCGAGTTGTGTCATACCTGTAAGCTTGTAGTGAACCCTTGCTTTTAATCTAGTAATATTTACTGCTATAAATATGGTTTGTGTGCATGTGTTATGGAAATTTTTTGTTGGACCACTGATGTTTCAGATTTAAAAGCAAGTAAAAACATTACTTGACAAAATGTTGTGTTTACACTTTAACGTTTACCAAGGTTTCAATTTCCTGAGGTCAAGTTACTTTACCTTCGCTAGTACTCGAATCACCAGTGCAACAAATTGAATTGGCTTGAATTTCTAAAAACATGCCTGCTATTAGAAGTGAAGCGGTGGCTTTCGTGTTCATTGCCTTTTATTTTCTAGTTCTTGAGCGGCAAACAGTAGCCTTGAGATTTCAGCAGCTGTTAACTGCTACAGCACCTCACTAAACTGAAGGGAAAATGGATAGTTTTAACTCAAATTGCATT
>JAJGOT010000051.1:1985000-2313832 GCA_022457155.1 Cladopsammia gracilis | reverse complement strand
ATGCCGGGGACGTGTCCTGGGTCCGGGTCGGGCTCGGAATCGGGATGGGGCCGGAGTTAGGGTTAGGGTTAGGGTTAGGGTTGGGGTTAGGATTCGGGGCCGCCGTCGGGGCCATGGTCGAGTTCGGATCAGGGTCGATGCCGGGGACGTGTCCTGGGTCCGGGTCGGGCTCGGAATCGGGATGGGGCCGGAGTTAGGGTTAGGGTTAGGGTTAGGGTTGGGGTTAGGATTCGGGGCCGCCGTCGGGGCCATGGTCGAGTTCGGGATCAGGGTCGATGCCGGGGACGTGTCCTGGGTCCGGGTCGGGCTCGGAATCGGGATGGGGCCGGAGTTAGGGTTAGGGTTAGGGTTAGGGTTGGGGTTAGGATTCGGGGCCGCCGTCGGGGCCATGGTCGAGTTCGGGATCAGGGTCGATGCCGGGGACGTGTCCTGGGTCCGGGTCGGGCTCGGAATCGGGATGGGGCCGGAGTTAGGGTTAGGGTTAGGGTTAGGGTTGGGGTTAGGATTCGGGGCCGCCGTCGGGGCCATGGTCGAGTTCGGGATCAGGGTCGATGCCGGGGACGTGTCCTGGGTCCGGGTCGGGCTCGGAATCGGGATGGGGCCGGAGTTAGGGTTAGGGTTAGGGTTAGGGTTGGGGTTAGGATTCGGGGCCGCCGTCGGGGCCATGGTCGAGTTCGGGATCAGGGTCGATGCCGGGGACGTGTCCTGGGTCCGGGTCGGGCTCGGAATCGGGATGGGGCCGGAGTTAGGGTTAGGGTTAGGGTTAGGGTTGGGGTTAGGATTCGGGGCCGCCGTCGGGGCCATGGTCGAGTTCGGGATCAGGGTCGATGCCGGGGACGTGTCCTGGGTCCGGGTCGGGCTCGGAATCGGGATGGGGCCGGAGTTAGGGTTAGGGTTAGGGTTAGGGTTGGGGTTAGGATTCGGGGCCGCCGTCGGGGCCATGGTCGAGTTCGGGATCAGGGTCGATGCCGGGGACGTGTCCTGGGTCCGGGTCGGGCTCGGAATCGGGATGGGGCCGGAGTTAGGGTTAGGGTTAGGGTTAGGGTTGGGGTTAGGATTCGGGGCCGCCGTCGGGGCCATGGTCGAGTTCGGGATCAGGGTCGATGCCGGGGACGTGTCCTGGGTCCGGGTCGGGCTCGGAATCGGGATGGGGCCGGAGTTAGGGTTAGGGTTAGGGTTAGGGTTGGGGTTAGGATTCGGGGCCGCCGTCGGGGCCATGGTCGAGTTCGGGATCAGGGTCGATGCCGGGGACGTGTCCTGGGTCCGGGTCGGGCTCGGAATCGGGATGGGGCCGGAGTTAGGGTTAGGGTTAGGGTTAGGGTTGGGGTTAGGATTCGGGGCCGCCGTCGGGGCCATGGTCGAGTTCGGGATCAGGGTCGATGCCGGGGACGTGTCCTGGGTCCGGGTCGGGCTCGGAATCGGGATGGGGCCGGAGTTAGGGTTAGGGTTAGGGTTAGGGTTGGGGTTAGGATTCGGGGCCGCCGTCGGGGCCATGGTCGAGTTCGGGATCAGGGTCGATGCCGGGGACGTGTCCTGGGTCCGGGTCGGGCTCGGAATCGGGATGGGGCCGGAGTTAGGGTTAGGGTTAGGGTTAGGGTTGGGGTTAGGATTCGGGGCCGCCGTCGGGGCCATGGTCGAGTTCGGGATCAGGGTCGATGCCGGGGACGTGTCCTG
Source organism: Cladopsammia gracilis (assembly GCA_022457155.1). Classification (NCBI taxonomy): domain Eukaryota; kingdom Metazoa; phylum Cnidaria; class Anthozoa; order Scleractinia; family Dendrophylliidae; genus Cladopsammia; species Cladopsammia gracilis. Next base: position 2,312,158 of record JAJGOT010000051.1, on the reverse strand, counting down.
GGTCCGGGTCGGGCTCGGAATCGGGATGGGGCCGGAGTTAGGGTTAGGGTTAGGGTTAGGGTTGGGGTTAGGATTCGGGGCCGCCGTCGGGGCCATGGTCGAGTTCGGGATCAGGGTCGATGCCGGGGACGTGTCCTGGGTCCGGGTCGGGCTCGGAATCGGGATGGGGCCGGAGTTAGGGTTAGGGTTAGGGTTAGGGTTGGGGTTAGGATTCGGGGCCGCCGTCGGGGCCATGGTCGAGTTCGGGATCAGGGTCGATGCCGGGGACGTGTCCTGGGTCCGGGTCGGGCTCGGAATCGGGATGGGGCCGGAGTTAGGGTTAGGGTTAGGGTTAGGGTTGGGGTTAGGATTCGGGGCCGCCGTCGGGGCCATGGTCGAGTTCGGGATCAGGGTCGATGCCGGGGACGTGTCCTGGGTCCGGGTCGGGCTCGGAATCGGGATGGGGCCGGAGTTAGGGTTAGGGTTAGGGTTAGGGTTGGGGTTAGGATTCGGGGCCGCCGTCGGGGCCATGGTCGAGTTCGGGATCAGGGTCGATGCCGGGGACGTGTCCTGGGTCCGGGTCGGGCTCGGAATCGGGATGGGGCCGGAGTTAGGGTTAGGGTTAGGGTTAGGGTTGGGGTTAGGATTCGGGGCCGCCGTCGGGGCCATGGTCGAGTTCGGGATCAGGGTCGATGCCGGGGACGTGTCCTGGGTCCGGGTCGGGCTCGGAATCGGGATGGGGCCGGAGTTAGGGTTAGGGTTAGGGTTAGGGTTGGGGTTAGGATTCGGGGCCGCCGTCGGGGCCATGGTCGAGTTCGGGATCAGGGTCGATGCCGGGGACGTGTCCTGGGTCCGGGTCGGGCTCGGAATCGGGATGGGGCCGGAGTTAGGGTTAGGGTTAGGGTTAGGGTTGGGGTTAGGATTCGGGGCCGCCGTCGGGGCCATGGTCGAGTTCGGGATCAGGGTCGATGCCGGGGACGTGTCCTGGGTCCGGGTCGGGCTCGGAATCGGGATGGGGCCGGAGTTAGGGTTAGGGTTAGGGTTAGGGTTGGGGTTAGGATTCGGGGCCGCCGTCGGGGCCATGGTCGAGTTCGGGATCAGGGTCGATGCCGGGGACGTGTCCTGGGTCCGGGTCGGGCTCGGAATCGGGATGGGGCCGGAGTTAGGGTTAGGGTTAGGGTTAGGGTTGGGGTTAGGATTCGGGGCCGCCGTCGGGGCCATGGTCGAGTTCGGGATCAGGGTCGATGCCGGGGACGTGTCCTGGGTCCGGGTCGGGCTCGGAATCGGGATGGGGCCGGAGTTAGGGTTAGGGTTAGGGTTAGGGTTGGGGTTAGGATTCGGGGCCGCCGTCGGGGCCATGGTCGAGTTCGGGATCAGGGTCGATGCCGGGGGACGTGTCCTGGGTCCGGGTCGGGCTCGGAATCGGGATGGGGCCGGAGTTAGGGTTAGGGTTAGGGTTAGGGTTGGGGTTAGGATTCGGGGCCGCCGTCGGGGCCATGGTCGAGTTCGGGATCAGGGTCGATGCCGGGGACGTGTCCTGGGTCCGGGTCGGGCTCGGAATCGGGATGGGGCCGGAGTTAGGGTTAGGGTTAGGGTTAGGGTTGGGGTTAGGATTCGGGGCCGCCGTCGGGGCCATGGTCGAGTTCGGGATCAGGGTCGATGCCGGGGACGTGTCCTGGGTCCGGGTCGGGCTCGGAATCGGGATGGGGCCGGAGTTAGGGTTAGGGTTAGGGTTAGGGTTGGGGTTAGGATTCGGGGCCGCCGTCGGGGCCATGGTCGAGTTCGGGATCAGGGTCGATGCCGGGGACGTGTCCTGGGTCCGGGTCGGGCTCGGAATCGGGATGGGGCCGGAGTTAGGGTTAGGGTTAGGGTTAGGGTTGGGGTTAGGATTCGGGGCCGCCGTCGGGGCCATGGTCGAGTTCGGGATCAGGGTCGATGCCGGGGACGTGTCCTGGGTCCGGGTCGGGCTCGGAATCGGGATGGGGCCGGAGTTAGGGTTAGGGTTAGGGTTAGGGTTGGGGTTAGGATTCGGGGCCGCCGTCGGGGCCATGGTCGAGTTCGGGATCAGGGTCGATGCCGGGGACGTGTCCTGGGTCCGGGTCGGGCTCGGAATCGGGATGGGGCCGGAGTTAGGGTTAGGGTTAGGGTTAGGGTTGGGGTTAGGATTCGGGGCCGCCGTCGGGGCCATGGTCGAGTTCGGGATCAGGGTCGATGCCGGGGACGTGTCCTGGGTCCGGGTCGGGCTCGGAATCGGGATGGGGCCGGAGTTAGGGTTAGGGTTAGGGTTAGGGTTGGGGTTAGGATTCGGGGCCGCCGTCGGGGCCATGGTCGAGTTCGGGATCAGGGTCGATGCCGGGGACGTGTCCTGGGTCCGGGTCGGGCTCGGAATCGGGATGGGGCCGGAGTTAGGGTTAGGGTTAGGGTTAGGGTTGGGGTTAGGATTCGGGGCCGCCGTCGGGGCCATGGTCGAGTTCGGGATCAGGGTCGATGCCGGGGACGTGTCCTGGGTCCGGGTCGGGCTCGGAATCGGGATGGGGCCGGAGTTAGGGTTAGGGTTAGGGTTAGGGTTGGGGTTAGGATTCGGGGCCGCCGTCGGGGCCATGGTCGAGTTCGGGATCAGGGTCGATGCCGGGGACGTGTCCTGGGTCCGGGTCGGGCTCGGAATCGGGATGGGGCCGGAGTTAGGGTTAGGGTTAGGGTTAGGGTTGGGGTTAGGATTCGGGGCCGCCGTCGGGGCCATGGTCGAGTTCGGGATCAGGGTCGATGCCGGGGACGTGTCCTGGGTCCGGGTCGGGCTCGGAATCGGGATGGGGCCGGAGTTAGGGTTAGGGTTAGGGTTAGGGTTGGGGTTAGGATTCGGGGCCGCCGTCGGGGCCATGGTCGAGTTCGGGATCAGGGTCGATGCCGGGGACGTGTCCTGGGTCCGGGTCGGGCTCGGAATCGGGATGGGGCCGGAGTTAGGGTTAGGGTTAGGGTTAGGGTTGGGGTTAGGATTCGGGGCCGCCGTCGGGGCCATGGTCGAGTTCGGGATCAGGGTCGATGCCGGGGACGTGTCCTGGGTCCGGGTCGGGCTCGGAATCGGGATGGGGCCGGAGTTAGGGTTAGGGTTAGGGTTAGGAGGGTTAGGGTTAGGGTTGGGTTAGGATTCGGGGCCGCCGTCGGGGCCATGGTCGAGTTCGGGATCAGAGGTCGATGCCGGGGACGTGTCCTGGGTCCGGGTCGGGCTCGGAATAGGGATGGGGCCGGAGTTAGGGTTAGGGTTAGGGTTAGGGTTGGGGTTAGGATTCGGGGCCGCCGTCGGGGCCATGGTCGAGTTCGGGATCAGGGTCGATGCCGGGGACGTGTCCTGGGTCCGGGTCGGGCTCGGAATAGGGATGGGGCCGGAGTTAGGGTTAGGGTTAGGGTTAGGGTTGGGGTTAGGATTCGGGGCCGCCGTCGGGGCCATGGTCGAGTTCGGGATCAGGGTCGATGCCGGGGACGTGTCCTGGGTCCGGGTCGGGCTCGGAATAGGGATGGGGCCGGAGTTAGGGTTAGGGTTAGGGTTAGGGTTGGGGTTAGGATTCGGGGCCGCCGTCGGGGCCATGGTCGAGTTCGGGATCAGGGTCGATGCCGGGGACGTGTCCTGGGTCCGGGTCGGGCTCGGAATCGGGATGGGGCCGGAGTTAGGGTTAGGGTTAGGGTTAGGGTTGGGGTTAGGATTCGGGGCCGCCGTCGGGGCCATGGTCGAGTTCGGGATCAGGGTCGATGCCGGGGACGTGTCCTGGGTCCGGGTCGGGCTCGGAATCGGGATGGGGCCGGAGTTAGGGTTAGGGTTAGGGTTAGGGTTGGGGTTAGGATTCGGGGCCGCCGTCGGGGCCATGGTCGAGTTCGGGATCAGGGTCGATGCCGGGGACGTGTCCTGGGTCCGGGTCGGGCTCGGAATCGGGATGGGGCCGGAGTTAGGGTTAGGGTTAGGGTTAGGGTTGGGGTTAGGATTCGGGGCCGCCGTCGGGGCCATGGTCGAGTTCGGGATCAGGGTCGATGCCGGGGACGTGTCCTGGGTCCGGGTCGGGCTCGGAATCGGGATGGGGCCGGAGTTAGGGTTAGGGTTAGGGTTAGGGTTGGGGTTAGGATTCGGGGCCGCCGTCGGGGCCATGGTCGAGTTCGGGATCAGGGTCGATGCCGGGGACGTGTCCTGGGTCCGGGTCGGGCTCGGAATCGGGATGGGGCCGGAGTTAGGGTTAGGGTTAGGGTTAGGGTTAGGGTTGGGGTTAGGATTCGGGGCCGCCGTCGGGGCCATGGTCGAGTTCGGGATCAGGGTCGATGCCGGGGACGTGTCCTGGGTCCGGGTCGGGCTCGGAATCGGGATGGGGCCGGAGTTAGGGTTAGGGTTAGGGTTAGGGTTGGGGTTAGGATTCGGGGCCGCCGTCGGGGCCATGGTCGAGTTCGCGATCAGGGTCGATGCCGGGGACGTGTCCTGGGTCCGGGTCGGGCTCGGAATCGGGATGGGGCCGGAGTTAGGGTTAGGGTTAGGGTTAGGGTTGGGGTTAGGATTCGGGGCCGCCGTCGGGGCCATGGTCGAGTTCGGGATCAGGGTCGATGCCGGGGACGTGTCCTGGGTCCGGGTCGGGCTCGGAATCGGGATGGGGCCGGAGTTAGGGTTAGGGTTAGGGTTAGGGTTGGGGTTAGGATTCGGGGCCGCCGTCGGGGCCATGGTCGAGTTCGGGATCAGGGTCGATGCCGGGGACGTGTCCTGGGTCCGGGTCGGGCTCGGAATCGGGATGGGGCCGGAGTTAGGGTTAGGGTTAGGGTTAGGGTTGGGGTTAGGATTCGGGGCCGCCGTCGGGGCCATGGTCGAGTTCGGGATCAGGGTCGATGCCGGGGACGTGTCCTGGGTCCGGGTCGGGCTCGGAATCGGGATGGGGCCGGAGTTAGGGTTAGGGTTAGGGTTAGGGTTGGGGTTAGGATTCGGGGCCGCCGTCGGGGCCATGGTCGAGTTCGGGATCAGGGTCGATGCCGGGGACGTGTCCTGGGTCCGGGTCGGGCTCGGAATCGGGATGGGGCCGGAGTTAGGGTTAGGGTTAGGGTTAGGGTTGGGGTTAGGATTCGGGGCCGCCGTCGGGGCCATGGTCGAGTTCGGGATCAGGGTCGATGCCGGGGACGTGTCCTGGGTCCGGGTCGGGCTCGGAATCGGGATGGGGCCGGAGTTAGGGTTAGGGTTAGGGTTAGGGTTGGGGTTAGGATTCGGGGCCGCCGTCGGGGCCATGGTCGAGTTCGGGATCAGGGTCGATGCCGGGGACGTGTCCTGGGTCCGGGTCGGGCTCGGAATCGGGATGGGGCCGGAGTTAGGGTTAGGGTTAGGGTTAGGGTTAGGGTTGGGGTTAGGATTCGGGGCCGCCGTCGGGGCCATGGTCGAGTTCGGGATCAGGGTCGATGCCGGGGACGTGTCCTGGGTCCGGGTCGGGCTCGGAATCGGGATGGGGCCGGAGTTAGGGTTAGGGTTAGGGTTAGGGTTGGGGTTAGGATTCGGGGCCGCCGTCGGGGCCATGGTCGAGTTCGGGATCAGGGTCGATGCCGGGGACGTGTCCTGGGTCCGGGTCGGGCTCGGAATCGGGATGGGGCCGGAGTTAGGGTTAGGGTTAGGGTTAGGGTTGGGGTTAGGATTCGGGGCCGCCGTCGGGGCCATGGTCGAGTTCGGGATCAGGGTCGATGCCGGGGACGTGTCCTGGGTCCGGGTCGGGCTCGGAATCGGGATGGGGCCGGAGTTAGGGTTAGGGTTAGGGTTAGGGTTGGGGTTAGGATTCGGGGCCGCCGTCGGGGCCATGGTCGAGTTCGGGATCAGGGTCGATGCCGGGGACGTGTCCTGGGTCCGGGTCGGGCTCGGAATCGGGATGGGGCCGGAGTTAGGGTTAGGGTTAGGGTTAGGGTTGGGGTTAGGATTCGGGGCCGCCGTCGGGGCCATGGTCGAGTTCGGGATCAGGGTCGATGCCGGGGACGTGTCCTGGGTCCGGGTCGGGCTCGGAATCGGGATGGGGCCGGAGTTAGGGTTAGGGTTAGGGTTAGGGTTGGGGTTAGGATTCGGGGCCGCCGTCGGGGCCATGGTCGAGTTCGGGATCAGGGTCGATGCCGGGGACGTGTCCTGGGTCCGGGTCGGGCTCGGAATAGGGATGGGGCCGGAGTTAGGGTTAGGGTTAGGGTTAGGGTTGGGGTTAGGATTCGGGGCCGCCGTCGGGGCCATGGTCGAGTTCGGGATCAGGGTCGATGCCGGGGACGTGTCCTGGGTCCGGGTCGGGCTCGGAATCGGGATGGGGCCGGAGTTAGGGTTAGGGTTAGGGTTAGGGTTGGGGTTAGGATTCGGGGCCGCCGTCGGGGCCATGGTCGAGTTCGGGATCAGGGTCGATGCCGGGGACGTGTCCTGGGTCCGGGTCGGGCTCGGAATCGGGATGGGGCCGGAGTTAGGGTTAGGGTTAGGGTTAGGGTTGGGGTTAGGATTCGGGGCCGCCGTCGGGGCCATGGTCGAGTTCGCGATCAGGGTCGATGCCGGGGACGTGTCCTGGGTCCGGGTCGGGCTCGGAATCGGGATGGGGCCGGAGTTAGGGTTAGGGTTAGGGTTAGGGTTAGGGTTAGGGTTAGGATTCGGGGCCGCCGTCGGGGCCATGGTCGAGTTCGGGATCAGGGTCGATGCCGGGGACGTGTCCTGGGTCCGGGTCGGGCTCGGAATCGGGATGGGGCCGGAGTTAGGGTTAGGGTTAGGGTTAGGGTTGGGGTTAGGATTCGGGGCCGCCGTCGGGGCCATGGTCGAGTTCGGGATCAGGGTCGATGCCGGGGACGTGTCCTGGGTCCGGGTCGGGCTCGGAATCGGGATGGGGCCGGAGTTAGGGTTAGGGTTAGGGTTAGGGTTGGGGTTAGGATTCGGGGCCGCCGTCGGGGCCATGGTCGAGTTCGGGATCAGGGTCGATGCCGGGGACGTGTCCTGGGTCCGGGTCGGGCTCGGAATCGGGATGGGGCCGGAGTTAGGGTTAGGGTTAGGGTTAGGGTTGGGGTTAGGATTCGGGGCCGCCGTCGGGGCCATGGTCGAGTTCGGGATCAGGGTCGATGCCGGGGACGTGTCCTGGGTCCGGGTCGGGCTCGGAATCGGGATGGGGCCGGAGTTAGGGTTAGGGTTAGGGTTAGGGTTGGGGTTAGGATTCGGGGCCGCCGTCGGGGCCATGGTCGAGTTCGCGATCAGGGTCGATGCCGGGGACGTGTCCTGGGTCCGGGTCGGGCTCGGAATCGGGATGGGGCCGGAGTTAGGGTTAGGGTTAGGGTTAGGGTTGGGGTTAGGATTCGGGGCCGCCGTCGGGGCCATGGTCGAGTTCGGGATCAGGGTCGATGCCGGGGACGTGTCCTGGGTCCGGGTCGGGCTCGGAATCGGGATGGGGCCGGAGTTAGGGTTAGGGTTAGGGTTAGGGTTGGGGTTAGGATTCGGGGCCGCCGTCGGGGCCATGGTCGAGTTCGCGATCAGGGTCGATGCCGGGGACGTGTCCTGGGTCCGGGTCGGGCTCGGAATCGGGATGGGGCCGGAGTTAGGGTTAGGGTTAGGGTTAGGGTTGGGGTTAGGATTCGGGGCCGCCGTCGGGGCCATGGTCGAGTTCGCGATCAGGGTCGATGCCGGGGACGTGTCCTGGGTCCGGGTCGGGCTTGGAATCGGGATGGGGCCGGAGTTAGGGTTAGGGTTAGGGTTAGGGTTGAGGTTAGGATTAGGGGCCGCCGTCGGGGCCATGGTCGAGTTCGGAATCAGGGCCGATGCCGGGGACGGGGCCGGGGTCGGGGTCGGGGTCGGGCTCGGGATCGGGATCGGGATCGGGGCCGGAGTTAGGGTTAGGGTTAGGGTTAGGGTTAGGGTTAGGATTAGGGGCCGTGGTTGGCGCCATGGTCGAGTTCGGGGTCAGGGTCGATGCCGGGGACGGGGCCGGGTTAGGGTTAGGATTTGGGGCCGTAGTCGGAGCTATGGTCGAGGTCGGGGTCAGGGTCGATGCCTGGGCCGGGGACGGGGCCGGGGTCGGGGTCGGGATCGGGGTCGTGGCCGGAGTTAGGGTTAGGGTTAGGGTTAGGGTTAGGGTTAGGAACATTTAGAACATTTTCAGATACTTAAGTGATAATTCCCACTAATGCTTTTCCCGTTGTTTGACTATATGCTCTAAAACTGACTTTGTAACTTCTGAAAGAACGGGCTGTTATATTTAGCTACCGAATTTAACTGAAAACATGATTCTAGATATGATAGGTGTTCGCGCGTGGTCACTAGTTTTGTAGGAACAGACCTGTGTTCAGGGCTTCTAGAAACGTATTTATAATATAAGATGTTTTGCATGATTACCCGTGTCTAACAGTCATATCAAAACGTTGAATAGAAATGAATACCAGTGGTTTCGTGCAAATCCCAACCAAAATATAACATGAGCGAACCTTACATATAAGTTCTTGAAAATAAACATCAGACGGTACTTTTTTTTCACACTGGCATTGTTTTTTAGTTAGTATATCGGGAGTAGCAACAATGCAGTCTAGTCAGACAATTATATGTTGTTTTGATTCCGGTTTAGTTAAAGGTATTATGTGTAGTCATACAATAGTATCCAACTTGAAAGCTGCAAAAAATGTTTGAATTTTTACGTTCTAAAATACTTAAAAAATATACCACTGGAGTGAAGTACTGTTCAAAAGCTTTCTTTTGAATGGTCGCACTTTAGGATTTTATTCACGGAGTGAAATTGTAGAGCAATTAGCATACTGCATAAAACAAGGGTGAAAGGGTTATTCTCGTAGACAGCTTCCTCGACGTGTTATATAAACAATTTAAAAACACGTAAAGCAATTCAATAAAATCATTATCGGCTATAACATTCCTACAAAAAAAAAACAAAAGAAAGAACACCGAGACCTCTAAGTATTATCCTTCTCAAAATGGAAGGGAGAACATATTTCGACATGTGAAGATATTACGCTTCAAGCAACAAACTAATTAAAATATAATTGCCGGATGTTTTGATCGACTCACCTGTCTCTCTGATTTATTGAACTCTAACCGCAAGTTCCAAACGGTTCGAGAATGCTGTCGTCAGCAGTGAAACATTTGTTTCGGCTGAAGAAGAAACAGCAGTTAGCCTCGAAACGGCTGGAACTTTGATTGGATTTTAACCGCATTATAATCATAGTAAATTAAAATACTACTCGGTGGCTTGCAATTGATTGGTCGCATTTTACCACAGTAAAGCACTCTTTTGGTTTGAAAAAGGTGTGAATACTTTTATTGATGGGCTGAAAGTTTTCATTTGTTAAGATTCAATAGTTCTTACAAAAAGAAAAGCGAGGTCTGCGTCACAACGTCTCCCAATCAAACAGCTTTTAAAAGGAGAACCAACCACAGCCATTTTTGTTGATTTTTTAAAGATACGGCGAAGAACATGCACAATAAATAGTACCTCATCAGAAAATTAAGTATAAAATGCAAATGACTGTGTAGCACATATAGTGGACAACTGCTAGAACCGTTTGTTTCATATGAGTATAATGTGGTTAGAGTTCAACCGATCCAGGATCCAGGAACTTGAAAAACATGGCATAAATTTTTCGAGTTGCAATCCATTTTCATCCTAGCCATCCGCGGCTGAAATCACGCGGTAATAGATTCTGTGCAGTAATAATAACAAGATAATTATTTTTAGAATTACGTTGATATAAAAATGACTTTTTTTTCTGGTGACATAACCCCTTTATGTTGATCGAACGATGCATCATGATCCGCTTGAAAAGTCAGACAAGCCTAACAATGCATGACAAACTGATCATGATTAAAAAGCACACAGACATATAAATACCGCAAACAGGCTGTGTGCACTTTAAATTCTATTTACTGGGCGTGGAGGGACAATCAAGCAACGTTGGATTACTTGTGGTAAGAACTAAGATCGATATTATTCAATCACATACTTTTTGGCCAAGACGCCTTTTACACATACGACGGATAGAATGCATCGGAAGCTATGCCATTGAAGATTTCTTTTTTGTTAAAACACTGTCAGATACTTCAGTGATATTTCCCAGTAATGCTCTCCCCGCTGTTGACTGTATACTTTAAAACTGATTTTGTAAAGAACTAGCTGTTTCATTTAGCTACCGAATTTAAACTGAAAACATAATATGCTAGTATGATACGTGTTCGTGGATCAAGTTGTGTAGGAACAGACCTGTGTTCAGGGATTCTAGGTGTTTTGCATGATTACCCATGTTAAACTCAAGAAGTTGAATGGAAATGAATACCAGTAGTTTCGTGAAAACTGCCAATCAAAATAAAAAATGAGTGAATCCATACATATACATCTATGATATAAAACTTGTATTTTGTTCACACAGAGCTGTTCGAGGCTTCTAGCTAGAGACTCGTTAATATAACATAAGGTGTTTTGCATGATTACTCATGTCTAACAGTCTTAAATCCCCATCAACTATCACGCGATAGAAATCATGAGCGAATAATCTAATTGTTTTAGGATAAATCTACTAGGCGTTCAAAACTTATTAATAACAACAAATACTCTTCACAGACACTTCGAACACGCGAAGAAGCGGCCGCCATTAGGCTGCTCACTGCTGCTCACTCTACTCACTATCTATAACAGAATAGATAGTGAGTAGCGTAGCCAATAAGAGAACAGCATTCGTGATAGAACGCTAGTAGATTTATACTAAAAATGAGTACCAGTGGTGTCGTGAATATCCCAACCAAGATATACAACAAGTGAACCCTTACATATAGTTTTTGATATAAAATAAGTATTTTGTTTACACAGACCTGTTCAAGGCTTCTAGAGACTCGGTAAATAAAAATATAAGGCCCATGTACAACAGCCTAAAATCATGCACGTTATCTTAGAAATGAATACCCGAGTAGTGTCGTGAAAATCCTAACCAAGATATACAAAGAGCGAACCTAACATTTTTATTTAAAAGTATTGCTTTGTTATCACCATCATTGTTTTTGAGTCGAGATTTCGGGAGCCGTAACACTGTAGGTCAGTCACTCGAGTGGAATCTCTAATTTATAATAATTGTTCTCTAATTTATTATAATTGTTCTGGCGGCTCCTGACTGGCATCAAAGGACTCACCGGGGGTCTCAGTAATATATTTTTTATATGAAAACCCCGTTACCCCAAACGTTGTTTTCTTAATATATTTATCCCGTTAATACGCCCACTGTAGATGTACAATGATATATGAGTGACAAACGCATGAGGCCTACCGAGGCATTTGCCTCGGAAAAATACAATAATACCAGTACAAGCATTGGATCTCTCTTGTAAGTGGTAGTGTAGCAGCTCTCAAAAACCGCTATTTTCATTGGCAAACACAGCTGCAATTGTTTTTAGGGCTTCGGTCCATTGTTGTGTTGTTTGTTCTATTGCTCTCTCGAAGGGTATCGAACCAATGGTGCGAGACCTTACGAGAGCTGCTGTATCCCACCTTGTAAGAGGGTATGCATAAAAAAAATGAAAGAAGTGTTCTTTTTTATATATTGCCTCGGTAAACATTTTCGTGTGGCTACAACCGTGTTGACTCAGTAAACCCCGACCACTTTTTATGGCTCGATGGTGGTCGCTGCAGACCAAGCATAATGTGGCTTTACGCTTGATTGTGAGGATTTTACAAACAAACAGTGACATTTCATCTTCTGTTGTTTTGAGAGTTGGCAAATATTTGTTATCGCACATCGGAATGAATGATCGCTTCTTGTTGCGGCCTGCTGGAATATTAACATTATAGGTTCTTAAATGGACTCTGAACGAAAAGAAAAGTGAAAAAACTCAAAATTCGACCAGAATGGAAACTTTATTTGTTTAACCGCCTTTCACGCTCGCTTGCCTTACTGGTTATTTCGCATCTGTCAGAGTGTAATTTACAAGCGAACATTTCGAAAATTCAATTCCAAATCGTGAATATCTTTTTGGTCATATTCAAAGTGGATTTCTGAATTTACTTAGAATACAATACATTGCCTTCTAAATTATGGGAACAAGAAAAAAATACAACATCGTGACCGCTGAAAAAGTGCAATTTTCAAATATCACAAAAGAAAGAACCCGTACCCCAAAAAAACTACAATAATAATAATAATAATAATAATAATAATAATAATAATAATAATTGACAAAATTCTTTGAAAAAAATGATATTTGATTTCTAAAAAAAACAATTTTAAAATTTATTTTAGCTGTATCTAGAAGAAGATAAGCCACAGTTATGTTTGATTACAGTTAATCAAAAATCGAATAACAAGTGAAGTTAACGTTTGCGTCACAACTGATCCCGGCCTGCTTGCAGGTAGTTTGAAATGTCATTGCTGTGGATTCTGGCTTTATTGGTCCTTCATAATATCTCAATGATATCTGCTTCTGGTAAGAAAATAATTTTCATTTCTCTTGTAGCGTATTATGAATGCAATGAATAAGTAGCAGAAAGAGAAATTATTTCTTTATGGACGAGGGAGTTCCTGGGTTAAGTTTGCTAATATATGATAATTAGGTTGTTTAAAAGTAATGTGTAACGGATATTTAGCCATTGTGGTTCTGGCACCTTTATATCTAAAATGTATCGACCTTTAAATTTAATGTATATGTGTCAGTAAACATTTTGCGGGTAGTCGCTGTCATACTTTACCCTTGGAGTACACTGATACTCACGAAGCGGATATGTACATGTGGATAGCCGTACTAATTATGCTAGGGTTTGTTGTGTTTGTTAATAAATGGACGATTTGGGGGCCAGAACCCAACCACTGCAATGTGCTGTTGTTGTTTGCTGTTTCAAGTATCCGAGGACATTAAGGAATTGAATACAGAAATGAAAATATAGCGAAAAGGTAAATCAGATTTATTTTATAAGGTATTCAGAGAACTAACCATCATAAAGTTCAACGTATAAACGAGTTCTACCGATTTTGAGCAGAAAATCATTTCCATGAAGTGGTCACATGTATAACCTTTTCCCTTTATTTTAAAATACTTTAAAATACATTTATTTGATATAATTTTGCAATGAATAACAGTCACTATATCATTGAATCAGTTAAACAAAAGAATAAACAGACTACAGAAATTAGACTTCCGACGATTTCAAATTGAAATATTCCCTTTTCCCTTTAAGGAACGAACAAACCGTTCCATTATATTAGAGGCAAAAAGTGTTAAAAATAAAGTAAAACTGCAATTTTTTTATTATGCTCTCTAATTGCTCTTGGTTCAAAGTGCACGAACTGATAAAATTTAGTAGATTTAGCAAGCGAAGGTGGTCATTATTTACATATACAGCTTTAAGAGGCGTCTTATGGAGTGTTTTACATGACGTCACGGCGGCCATGTTGGTGTCCCAAAACAATAAAACGGCGGCCATATTGGTGTCCCAAGCTAATCCTGTGGGGATTGAACTCTTTTCTAATGCAAACACTTTGTTTTGTTCAAATAAATTAGCATAGCTGCAGACCACGTGAGTGAAAACACTCTATTATTATAATTATTTTTATTATCATGTATCGTCGTCATTATTATTGTTGTAATTGGAAAGCAGCGTAGTCTTTCTCAACTTTTTTATTTTTTTGGTTTAGATTCGCTAAAGTGTAAACTTGATCTGGGTTTGGTGGTTGACACGACCAAAAGTATCCAAAAAGAGAACCCGAAGAACCTCTACTTTCTGAAGGAGTCCCTAAAACTTCTTATTCAAGCACAGGACGTCTCAGAAAGTGGAACCCATGTGTCGCTCGAGACATTCGCAGCGGATAGCGTGCTACACAACACTTTTAACGACAGATCTTTTCATAGCAGTGAAGCCATGGAAGATTTGGTCGAGAAAAGCATCGGTAAGCTAACTATGCCAACTCGACTTGACTATGCGATATTCAAAGCAGATGAAGAGATGTTCGCCGAGAAGAGTGGAGATCGAGCTGGAGTAAGGAGTGTGATGGTGCTGTTTACTGACGGGAAGTCACACCCAAATACCACGGATTTTATGGGAGCGATTGATTCCTTAATGGTGAGGTCAAACTTTTTATACTCTTTTATCTTGAGACATAGAATTTAACAAAAAAATCAATTAAATATAAATTTTATGGAGAATGATATTATATATTTCTTAGCAATGTGGTTGAGCAGTGGAACTGATACAAATTGATTGTAATCTTTTTTGGGGTAACTAACCAGCGAATATAGCCGTCTAGCTCTGATCGCTCCTGGCCGCTAAGGGCGTTTGCACGGATAGGCCGGCGAATGCGATCGGTAGCGATAAATGGTGACCGTATTCACAGGCTAGGAAAAAAACGAGGTATGATATTTTGGACAGTTAACAACACCGGATCTAAAGGCAGACACAATTTCCAAGCTAATTTTGGCTTTAGTTACACGGCTCGTATGCACTGAAGCAAGCAGACTTTGGCAGAACCGCTTACAGAATGTGATATAAATTTAAACTGAAAAAGTTAATTATAAAATAGAAAGTACTTATTGTGCTTGAATGTGTATCATTCTTCTTCTTCTTCTTCGTCTTCTTCTTCTTCTTCTCCTAAGGAAAAAGGAATCCGCATAGTTGTCGTTGCCATTGGAAAGTTCGCGAATGTGTTAGAGTACAGGAATGTATTAAAAAACATTGCCGGAGACAATATTTTCTACGTGGTAGATTATCAAACTCTACAAAGTGTCACAGACGACATCCAAACCATCATTTGCCGTGAGTATACAATTACTGAATCATTTTAAAGCAAGAGAAGAGTAAGATAAAATAATACATCCCCAATTCAAATGCACATAACTTATTTCAAAGATAATTATTTTAAAATGATCCAAAAACTGTAAGTAGGTATTCTCAATCATTTTGTCATCAATGCAACCGTTTTAAGTTTTAAGTTTTAAGTGTTAGTAGCACGTGACCTCCTGATGAATAGACACTAATGGTAGGTACCATATCCCATACTGCCTTTCAATACCAGAAGACAAGAAACCCGAGGGGATAATTCCTTATCTGGCCTTTACGGAGACTTGAGGCCCGATAGTATGGTTTTCAGGGGTTTTTTATCTTGAACGGCGAATCGATTTCATCACTTTTTATTTAATGTCGTACATTGATTGACAATTTAAATTACAGTGGAGCTTCCATGTACACACATCTCCCTTCAGGCGTAATTGTCCACCTCTCTTAAGATACCACTTTTTTGTGCATTGTAAACTCGATAGATTTGATAGCTGGGTACTAAGGGGGAGTTAGAAGCAACATAAGGGTGGCGAAGGGCTACTGGTATGTGGACACTCCTATTCCAGTCTTATGAACACCCGAGCCAGTATTCTCGGGATGCATGTTGTTTTGCTACAGATAACGCTGCTCTCGCATTTACATTCTTGGACACATTTTCTATCACATTGATAACGTCGATTATACGTCATATTTTTGTAATGTGAACATTTCTTAAGAGCTTCATATAATGGTTTTGGAAATTGGTTCCCCACGTAAACCGTAAATGGTTTAGTAAACGATCGCAGCACACAATATGTTTTCCACTTCCACAGCACCTACTCCCTGTCGAAACTCCGCTGGAATGGATGTCGCATTTCTTGTGGATCGAACAAGAAGCGTCGGCAGAAAAAACTTCAAGTTACTTAAAGGCTTCCTTCTCGAGATCATTGATGCCCTGGATATTGGTCCTCATGCTACACATGCCGCACTCATTCTGTTCGCCGAACAGGCCAAAGTTCGAATCACGTTCAATGACAGCGGTTACCACTCCAACAAAGCATTACACGATCGCATTAAACGCATTTCGAACAAGCTTGGGAGGAAAACTTTCATCGACAAGGCTTTGGAAGCTGCCAACGATGACCTCTTTACCGTCAAGGGTGGGGACAGGCCTAAGTCTCCCAACGTTCTGATTCTTCTGACGGATGGAAAGACCAATAAAGACTCTAAACCCTATGAAGAGATAATTCCCCATCTTGAGGTAGGTGGGGGGCTGTCATAATTTCATTTGTTTATGTTTGTTGTCGGTTAACAGAAAACGTCAAAGACCACCACTACATTGTTAGTTTTCATTTGAATGGCACTCCAAATTCCATCTACAGACTCAGAAGCTTCAACCACTTAAACAATGTACAAAGTACTGCTCAATCACTTCCATTTGAATGGTAACACTTTTTGATTTTATCCTAAGACCCAAAACAACAAAACAGGAGGGTCCAACCATTTACAGTGTAGATGTCACAATATTGAGAGTGCATACATTGACACTATATGGGTGCGTTCCTTTGGGATGATCTGGATCCGGATCACTGATCCAAGATCACTCGGATCATGGAGCATCAAAGGAACCGATGAATCCTTGTCCAGAGTGGATTCATCGGTTCCCTTGATGCTTCATGATCCAAGTGATCTTGGATGAGTGATCCGGATCCATATCATCCCAAAGGAACGCACCCTATATTTCAAACAACAGTAACACCTGGTATTGTTTCTTCTCGGAGGTCAATTTAACAGACGATTTTTCTGTTAACATGTTATGCTCACGTATTTCATTTAGGCGAAAAACGTCCGCCTTGTTGCTGTCGGCATTGGAAAGAAGTTCCCGGATTTCCGTGACGATTTGAAAAGGATTGCTGGAGATCACATTCACAATGCCACAACTTTCAGAGGTTTGCCGAACTTATTTTCGGCAATACTAAACGAAACATGCAGTAAGTAATTTTATTTCTCCTTTTCCAAAACTTAAGTTTGTTTCGTAACCACTTCTTGAGTTATTACTATGCTATAGAAGTTGGCCTTATTTATATTTGTAGGCGTTGATGGTCACTTTTCTCGCTGGAGTTTCTGGTCTGATTGCAGTGTGAAATGTGGCGGGGAAGGATCCGGAGTGCAGACGAGGACAAGAACTTGTACAAATCCCCCTCCCCAAGGGTATGGAGTAGGATGCATCGGAAATCACCAGGAAACCAGACCATGCAGTGGAGGACCTTGCTCGCCAGTTATAAGTGAGTGCCTGGGGCGTTTAATTTAATCATACTCATTTGCTTTCAGGATAGGTGATTTTAAAAACGTGACATACAAGCAACTCACGCCCAAAGAAACTGTTCTATTTTTATGATGACTGGGTGTTCGGAACAAACATTTGCTCTCTGTTGAATCAAGAGGCATTAATCTATTTTTGACTATCTAATAAGGGTTTGTTTTTGATGGGGGAGGGAGGGCGGTGAGGGAGTAAACACAAAGGAGCTAACCGTTCTGGAAAAAATGGAAAACAAGAGAAGTGTTGAGAACTCACTCGTAGCCTATACTTATGCACATGCTCAAGCAAGTTTTGTGGTATATATATATATTTTTAAAAGATAAAAAGATGTTCGACATGGAGAAAAGTTACTCTTTTCATTCAGTCACTCGTTGTAGAAAACCACGTTGTTACTGTGGATTGTTTTACAAATGAAGGCTGGGCCACAATGAAGCCAGTCATTCTTCTGTGTGTTATATATACCAAACGTTAACTGACGTTGTAGGAGACGGTTTCCTCACACTTTAGTAACGCTGTTTTGCTAACGTTATTGTATAGAACAGAAGTAAGAATAGCCGGAATTCAAGACACCGGAAATGCACAATTGTGACACAAGGAAAACGGAGGGCAAACCTTAACTGATGCCGCTGTGTGCATGAGTAATTAAATACGTTTTCATTATTATTCGCATCACAAGAACAGAAGATAAACATAAAGGGACATTGGTCACATCTGTTCACATCACTACTTTTGCACCTGCGTTAAATAGTTTAATTAAGTAAACATAAAAACAACAATTTCGCACGTGCATTTAAATAGTTTAATTAGCAAAAGCACATTTTCCACGTGCATGGATATCTACGGTTATACCTGATGAAGAACGGCCGTGCTGATCGAAATTAATCGGTTAAAAATATATTCCTTTACTGTATGATCAGCCTTTCATTTCATTTGTTTCCAATTAATTTCGCTGATCAGATCCTTCCCAAGGATCCAGTATTTCGAATTTGTCAAGTCGTCCTTTCATGACAATTTATGGATATCTACACATGTGAAACTAAGATAAAATTAGTATCTTCACTGTAAGCGGTGAAGAGATGACATTTCAGAAAATAAAGAAATTCTACTATTTCATCGATATCTATATAATAATTTGAATTATCTTTATTTATTTATTACAAAATGTACGTGTAAATTAGCGTTTACTTACTTTTTACATTTTCATTTTTTGTAAAGGCTCAAGTAGACCACTGTACTACAGATACTTTGCTTGCTGACATAAAGCTTTTGTGTCTTTGTCTCTAACAAGTTTATTTTCTTGCTTCAATCACGCAACAGTAAACGGCGTTGAGTTGCCAGAGCTGACGAGAAGCAAGTCAGGCTTCAAGCGGACTACAGTGTATCATGGAAAATGAAGGTAATGTTTTAGTGTGATATCGCAAATGTGGTACGAAAAATGAATAAGGAAATAGAATGTTGTTTCATTTTCAATTTCATCATTTTAAGTGGGGATCGCATTAGGGACGTGTTCGCCTTTTATCTCTTCACAAAATTGGAGCCTCTTAAACGTAAGAATGAATCCGAGTCAAACTCAGTAAACGAGATCAGTCTGGTACCTTTAAGGCTCCTTTTAAAATTTAAGACAACCACCCCTATTAAGTTTAGAAGGACATTCCTCTTCTGGGGGTGATACTGTTATCGTAAGAGATATATTGGAAACAATTAACGAAAGTGAATTCAAATCAAAGTGAAGTGAAAATGAAGTGAAAGAGAAGTGAATAGGAAGTGAATAGGAAGTGAAATGGAAGTGAAATGGAAGTGAAATGGAAGTGAAATGGAAGTGAAATTGAAGTGAAAGTGAAAGTGAAATGAAAGTGAAGTGAAAGCGAAGTGAAAGTGAAATGAAAGTGAAGTGAAAGTGAAGTGAAAGTGAAGTGAAAGTGAAGTACGGGGAAATGAAAGTAAAGTAAAGGGAGGTGAAAGTGTAGTGAAAGGGAAGTGAAGCTGAAGTAAAGGAAAGTTAAAGTGAATTAAAGGGAAGTGAATGTGAAGTCAAGGGAAGTGAAAGTTATAGTTTTTATTCGACAAAGTTTTCTTTTTTTCGAATAGTTGTATAAGATGAGTTGCTCGTGTGCGCACAAACAATTAAAAATCAGCTATGTTTTGATCCATACATCCACTCTAATGGTTTGTTATTTTTTTATATATACAGGGTGGTTCAATATGACCTGGATTTACACGCGGCACCTTTACGCTGTAAGGAAAAATAAAAAACCGCCACAGAAGAGAAAACGTCTTTTTTACACTTTTGCACGTTTACTGACTGATGCCTCGTTTGCATGCACTGATTTTGTATTTAGAATAAAGCAAATTTTGAGCCACAGAATAAAACAAACATTTATAGTTAATAACATGACATTAGTATTGTGGCCACCTGTGAATAAAGCTTAAGTATAAACGTCCCAACATGTTGGCCAACATTTGTTGGATGGCTTTGTTGGACGCCTTGCTAAGCGTCCCGACATTGTTGTCAAACGTTTGTTAGACGCGTTACTTGGCTGTTGCTTGACGTTGTGTGCTGTAAAGCAGGCAAAATGTTCAAACATTGTTGCGCCCAACAAAATGTTAGGCATAATGTTTAATCGATTTCATCTAGCAGAAAAACGGTCAAACATCATCTAACATGGGCTACTAAAAATGTACTAACATTGCTCAAAACAATTGTTGTACAACAATATTTGAAAGTGAGCCGGGGCTTGAGCCTGCGTATAAAGCCTCGGTATAAATCTTAAAGCTCGTTCAAATCTCATAGTTCCCTTTTTTAAAAACAGTCTAGTGGATTTGTGTTAAAAGCTCTTGACAAATGATGTCATAAAATCAAATAAGTGAAGTTAAAATAAAAAATATATATATTTTATAACAGAAAAGAGATAACATTATCCCCTCAGCTTAACAACGAAACAAGCAGCGTAACTCTTAACGATTATTAAAAAACCGCCAGTTTCTTTTAGATAACATTTTTATCTCTACAATGGTTGAGAAAGGACTTAGTATATAGGAGAATATTAGGTAAACATTGTTGCGAAATTTCTTGTTAATATTTGCACAATCCTCGCCAAATGTAAGATAAAAAGAAAATCAAGGAAATTAAATGTCATGATGTGGGTGAAAGGTGCCGTAAAAGTTCAAATAAGAAAAGTAATAATTTATCCCTCTCTTAAAATATCTAACAATTTAAATCGTCCTCTCATTCCTAAAAGAGCCAAACAGTATCAGAAACTTAAAAATCCAAACACCTTTTATTTGACTGTTACCTTGAGCATATCTTGCATCTTAAAGAAAATAGAAGTATTATTTATGAATTATCTTGTTTTCACAACGTGAGAAAGGATTACAGAACTCAGGGCTCATAGTTGTGTGGACGATATCGGATAGCCAATGATGATGCCACTTGAGAAAAGGATCCAGATCGATACGCGACGCTTCTGCTTTTATAATTAAGGACGTTCGCGCGAAAATCTTCTAACATTGATTTTTTTAATAAAACTTTTGCTACAGCTAGGTTATGAGTTGTTCGTGTCAGAAATGCAAAAAAAAAAATGTCGATGCCGCGCGGGTAGAAAAATGGAACAAATTAAACTTCCTACATTGATTTTTTGTTTATTTTTTTCACAATTTGTCGAGAAGTGGCAAAGAAAATTATCTATCAAAAAAAAATTGGGGGTCACCGACCATTCAAGCGAGTTAAATCTAAGCAAAGCTAATGCAAAGGCTACCAGTCCTTTATGTGCTCAGATTTTTTCTCTTGCGCACGCTCGTGCATGACGTAGCATGGCGTTGCGACATGAATTGCGTGCGCAGTAAGCATGCGCATAAACAATTAGCGCGAACGTCCTTAAGCAATAATAAGTCGAATAAACAGAAGAAGAAGAAGCGAACGTTTCTCGTAGAGGTCTTTAAAGCCCGGTCCTCACTTGCGACGCAAGCATAAGCATAAGCATAAGCATAAAAAAGGTTATGCGCTAGTGAGGACGGCCGTGACATAAGCATAAGCATAAGAATATCAAACCTTGCGTTCTTGTTATGCTTATGCTTATGCTTATGCTTATGTTCATGTCGCTGTTAATTCCAGTGAGGACATCGTTATCATTTGCAAGGTTTTGATATTCTTATGCTCATACTTATGCTAATGCTTATGCCATGGCCGTCCTCACTAGCGCATAAGCTTCTTATGCTTATGTTTATGCCTGCGTCGGGACCGGGGTTAATGCAGTCAGTGAACGTTTCACCCGTACGGGTTTCCTCATCAATTAAAAATTAAAAATACTTGGAATAAAAATTTTTTGAATGGAGTAAAATGGCCTTAAATATGTTACAAAAGGATTAAAAACAATATGAACAGAGGAAAATGTACAATATTACATAAAATTACAAACGAAATACGTAAGAGTAAAATACCAGCTATAAAAATAACAATATATATATATATATATATTCATTTTTATATACACTGATTTTCAAAAAACAATGCTATTTGAGAAATATATATATCTTATATATATATATACCTTTTGTATACATACATCGTGTATTACCTTTTTGATGGGAATACAAAAGGTAAATATATAAGATATATTTTTTTAAATAGCAATGTTTTTGAAAATCAGTGTAAGTTTTAACAAAACGTGCGTTGCTTGGAATGTATTCGTTGGTTTTTCTTCTCTAGAAATTAAAATAAAGCGATGTGCACAGAGGTCATCGATTCCAATAACGTCAAAGCCCTGATTAAACTTTTCGAAAAGCTTTATTCGCCAGTTAACACATTGGGTCGATGGCTGTGGCGATCATTCCTTTCGAAATTTTATGAAGCGTTCATGTTGCTAACATAAAGTGTGAATCATTTACTAATCTTCGTTTAAACTTGGCAAGTTGTTTACTGTGTATATATCAGTATTAAATCAGCTTGTCGTTCTATGCAACCGGTAAAACAATATATACACGTTATGTTCTCTTGATATCAAACAATACATGTATATATCGATACATGTCATTAAAATGATTATATCACATTTAGGAATAAACTCTTAAACAAAATAAAATTGAAATAGCCCATGGATCTAATATGATTAAACTGTGAAAATATAATTTAACTTGAAACTGTCAAAAATCGCAAAGAAATAACCACGTCCAGTATACTTAGATCAACTTCTTAAACTCCAGCCAGAGTTTTCAGTTTGCAGAGCTTAGCTTTTCAAGCTAACTATAACTTTCAAATGCACTTCCTATATCGATCCAAATTTTTAAAATTCGTAAATCGTTTACTTGCGAACAAATTCCACATCGCATGTTATCATTCTGAACGAATAAATTAGACCCCCAACAATTTTGCATCAACTTCGTCTGTGCTCGTTCTCCCACCTTTTGGGTAAAAAATAATGATCACGAAAAAAAAGCAATCTTTATTCACGATAGATACACCTTTTTGGCTTTCACACGCTTTTATTTGATTAGATGTTACTCTTTTATCCTGCTATCAAACCAAACAATTGTATTTTATGTTGACTTTTAAGAAACTATCTTTCATCTGACACAACAGTAAAGTAAATACTCCTGTCTCCTTCAATGGAGTAAGAAAGAGGAGACGAGTTTTTAACAAAGACTGGCTAAAATATTTAATAATCTCAGTAAGAAAGGATCAATCGCATTCATCTTTTGACAACAACTAGTCAAGCCATGGATTTTAAAAACGACATTACTGACCCATTTTTTTTTTGAAGTCATGAATCTTACTTAACAGCGCGAAAACTATCATGATTGCAATATACAAGCCGTTTCGCTATTGTTCTCATTAAAAGTACAACGATTTAAGTCCGGAAACAAGCGAGAAATCAAACAATCGATATTACAAAGTTTGGTTATTTTGCTCTTAATATTTCGCTATCAAAAACACATCAGTAGCAGATTGAACCGCCGGATAAAATGTCCCGGAATAAGGAAGAAGAAAGTTTATGAAAGTGTCATATTTGTTTATTCCGGAAAAGAAAGAATATTAATAAAGGCAGACGGACAAAGAAAGAGCTGCGGTGAACGTGAAGTCAACCTCGAGGACACGAGGAGAATCATTTTGCTTTTCATGCACTGTATACCATTCGAGTTAAATTAAGAAACATAACTACTACCTTCAACAAGTGATGAGACAGGTTATTAAGTTTTTCGTTTTTCTCAATTTTACCGGAATTCTTTTGCTACTTCAGAGAGGCATTACTGAAGGTAAGCTGAATTTATCTCGCTACTGTTTTTATCTAGCTTTATATTATGTGTTAGAATATTGTTGAAACTTTGGTTTTCAGAAGCGGTTAAAAGCTTAGTTTGAGAAAATCCATTTTCATGTTCATAAGGCGGCTGATTCAACGGTAAAGCTCGGGCCAAACCGGAACGAGGGTTGACGGTAGTTAAAACTCTCTAAGAGCGCATGAAAGTCAATGAGAGCCGAGAGCACAGCTTTGGGGCAAACGAAAGCGAGATTTTGAACTCTAGTCCACTCTTGTTCTCGTTTGGTCCACGCTTGAAGGGACACTGCCCAGCTGATGTAGCAAAATTTCTCTTAATATCTTATTTACACGTTATATCGCCAAATGCCACCAAATATACAACTTACTTCGATAAAGTGCAAAATTGCAAGTATTGAAGTGGATTACAGTTCATGAAATTTGATTTATAATTTATAATCAAACTTGCCATTCTTGTGAAATTTTGACTTTTCTAGCTGTTATTTTGTCTGTTTAGTTCATATTTCTTGCCTTTTATCACTTTTGGCGATGGTTTCCTCCAATTCCAAGATAATAAATTACATTCATTGTGAAAACATGATATGTCAGCCGGGACAATGTCCTTTAAACCAGCTTTCCCCCAAAGTAATAACAATAAAACCATCTTTATCGAAAGTATTAGTTGGACCAAAACATCTTGAATCTGAAATTAAAGTTTGTGTATTTTATACAAATGTTAATCATTGTATTTTAGCAATCGGTTCACATCCAACATTTAACAAAAATGTTCAGAAAATCTAAACAACAGGTATTACGTGACTGTTTCCCACTTATTTTAAATGTTAACCGACCATGTTCCTCAGAAACCTATCCAAGATCTATTTTTATTTATTTATTAATAAATATATATTTTTTTGTCAAAGATAAAATCAGGTGCCGTAGATTTTCGTCACAACTGATCCGAATATCAATAGGCCTGTTTTTGAAGAAACTCTTGACATTCTCAGTATGGTTGTGACACGCGATGCCATCATTTCTGACATTTTTTTTTTGCGTATAAGCTATCTGTTATAGTATGATTTAAACATGTCACGGATTATCAATTCACTTTATTTTCCTGGTTGATAGACCTTTCTGGAATAACAGTATGTCCACTTGGCAACTTGGGAGGCCTGCTCGCTCTTCACTGCGGCTCTATATCTCGCGTAAAATTCTTGCAAGAAATTGGAGAAAGATGGGTTTGTGTTCAAATGAAAATTGGAGAGCTTGCAAAATATAAATTAAGTTACAATGTTTAAATTATGCTACAACCTTCCACAATTATATCCTTTACAAGCGCGCATATAGACAATTGTATATAAATCCTTGTTCAAGCTACTCCCGCATGTTGTAAGAGATAGAATACGAACATTGCATCAGTCCTAAAGTTTCTTTTATTGACGTTATTTTTGCAGCGCTCGACAGTGTGAGTGGTTCAAACGAATGTATAGAATACGAAAAAGTTGGCTGCTTTAATGATGTGCAGGTCAAGCCACGCCCATTGCCGAAGCTGATAGAAAATTATCGTGGTGCGTTCGATTGGACAGATCCTCAGGGAACAATAAACAGGTTAGCCTGATTCTCAGACGGTCCGTCTGATGTCGTTTGTTTGAGGTGCGTGTTCTTGGTGCCATCTGACCGTTCAATATTTCCACCAATCACAGTACGAGTCCCATTTTTGAAATTCCTGCTGGTGAAACCACTCTGATTGGTGAAAATAATGAACTGTCAAATGACGTCAAGAACAAGCCATCAAATAAGGGACATCAGACGGAGAGAGGAGGGGATGAGTGTGAGCAAGTGACCTCGGATCTCGACAAGTACGAGAAGCACTCGCCTTTGGCTCGTGCTTCTCTGCACCTCTCTGGTGTTCTTAAAAATTCCCAAGTGCTTATATAACTCAATAATGCACTCGGCGCGTTTTTTTATTTCTTTATTAATTGCCGTATTACTGTTATTTAATTTCTTTCAGATATGTTTTACAATGCGCCAGAAGTGTTTCCCAGATGGGGTTTACGATGTTTGGTGTCCAATTTTATGGAGAATGTTGGAGCGGTGACGACAGCGTCCAAACCTATGACAGGGATGGGCCCTCTGACAGATGTCTTATGGCCATTAACAACACGGAATACAAGCAATGCAACGACAGTTCAGTAACTCTGTGCATCGGAGTTGAATATTCAAACTATGTCTACAAAATTATTCACACAGGTACAATGTACATGACTTACAAAGGCTCCTTTCGATATATCTTAACCCTATTGAGACTGGGGGAGGGGGTGGAGCAACAACATAAACAACAACAAAGCTCAATATAATAACAAAAATTCTTACCACCGCGTATTCGAGGTGGGGGCACTTTAACTTTAATTAACATAATTGCCTTTAGCAAGCTAATCCGGCAATGGGCGGTCAGAACACGGAAGCTCATGACATTGACAGCGAAGGAAAAAAAAAAAATCGTCAATACGTGAAATTGTTACAAATACTTAAATGAAACGCAGCAACAGAGTCAGCGCATACAAAAGCTGGAGACAAAGCGTTCCAAGCGGGAACAGTTCTTACAAAAAAAGAAAACTTGTGGGCGTTAACATTAGATGAATAACGTTGGTATTGGAATGGGTGCTGTACACTAGCTCGTGTCAAGTAGGGACAGACCACCGCGCGTAGATCATCCGGGAAAGATATCCGTACATTTCCTGTCTTGATCTTAAAAAACAATGTCAAATCAATGATCTTCCTTCGTGTCTCAAGATCTTGCCACCCCACTGTATATTACACTGTGACGTCACAGAGAGCTGGTGAGCTTCTCGTTAGGCGAACGTAAAAATGCGAAAATTGAGGCCAGAAAAAGCTATCTTCCCGTGCTCTGATTAAAAAAACGGTTTGGAAAGGTAAAATGATAAGTAAATACACGATTTCCATTCGAAATATGCCAAAAATACATGATCAACTTGTCAAAACTTGATTGAACTGGCATTTTAATTAAAGTTAGCGTGTACCGGGCTTGACAAAATCCTATAACAATTACACACAACAAATATGTTCTAAGAGACGCGCTGTTTTTGGTAAATTCTTTCAGTGGATGGTCACTTTTCGGCCTGGTCTGATTGGAGTCTGTGCAGTGAAAGCTGTGGCGGAGGTCAACAAAGAAGGACGAGATCATGCACCAATCCTTCACCAAGCAAATGTGGAAAAAAATGCAGTGGTGTCAACGAGGAAGTTGCTGTCTGTAACACTCAGTCTTGCCCAGGTAAGAATGCGCGTCTTCGGGTAAATCTGCACAAGCCTAATGGCCCACAACTGGCGGAGCTTAACCCAGTTTTCGTAGCATAAAGCGATTGGATGAGATTGTAGTCCATCGCAAGGCTACCCCACTCCCCGCCCCTCCCCACTGTAGCATGAAGCGACTGGATGAGATACTAGTCCATCGCAAGGTTGCCCCCCCCCCCCCCTCCTCCCTAGCATTATGTCGCTGATATCCATTAAATACATTCACCTGGGTGGAGAGAGACAACGTGAATCTTGTCTAAGGAAACAACACGACGGCAGAGACCAGGGGTCAATTCAATAAAACTTTTACAAGTGTAATTTACAAATGTTTGCCATTGTTTCAGAGGTTGAAAACAATAGCTACACTAGTAAAAGTGTCATTGAATTGACCCTAGGATTGGACCACCGACCTTCAGGTTGAAATTTCGACGCGCTAAACACGAGACCACCGCGCCTCCATGCGCTTCTCCTGGCTAAATACTTATTCTGCCATGTAACAAGTCGGCGAGGGATTCCTTTTATATATTCTGATCTTGGAGCATTACTTCTCTACCTTAGATGGGTTTCCATACATTTGTCTGTAATTTTTTCCGTCGACTTTATTGACAAATATATGGAAAACAAAAAAAATTAATTGCACGCTTTATAACACAGCTATACATGCCTAAAATTTGATAAGTTAACTCATCTTCCTAGTATCGTAAGTTTTCAATTCCCAAATATTAGAAAATTTAAATTTGACAGCAATTATTTGACACTGGATTTGGCGGCATGGTTGCCCTGATTAACCATGATATGATTACCCACGACCCACTATCACCCCTGAACTACAGAACTGCCGTTCCGTAAATGCTTTTAAACGCAAATTGAAGGCGTCATTGCCAAGTGATCGAGTGGCTCAATAACTAATTTCTCTGAGAAACTCAAAGTTTTTTATCTCTGTAAAAGTTTTGTATTCGTTTTATAAGTCATTTCCATTATAATTGTAATTTCTATTTCTACATTTTATTTATTGCAAATTAGTTTGGAAGATCCCATTTGGAAAAACCAATAAAGGATATTGTATTGTATTGTATTGTATTGTATTGTAAGTTCTCTTATGAGTTACGTTGCTATCCCGTATCCATTATTTTTACCAGCACCAGTTCCCTGTGAGGACGCCAATGCAAACTGCAAAGATTATGAACAAATAGGAGCATGTACTGAAAAGTACCCGGAAGTGCTCAAACACTGCAAAAAGTCTTGTGGACTATGTCCTTAACTGTTAGAAGAACCGTTATCCTGGTTACAATAGAAGGTAAGTTTGATACACTCCGTTCTCTCAAAAAATATAAAAATGCAATTTTCAGATTTTTCTATCGCTTCTCAATTCCGTGACAAATCGTATTATGACCTATATTTCATTGCTGTGTACCGGCTTCGAATCTGTAATTTGATGTGACTCACACACCACAGTTGGGCTGCCTGTGATGTGGGGGTATATTAATTGTCTTAATCCGCGGTCTAAGTTAAACTTTGTTTAAAAAAATGGCACTGAGACTCAAGCGCCCCTATCCAGGCCCTTCACTTTACCTAGACAACACATTCACGAATAAAATGGGAACAAGCCAGAACATAACACTGGAGACTACGAATGATAGTTTATACTGATATGTCCGCAATTTTCGAACACCAACGTCATAAGTTTAAACCTCGGCCGGACCCCACCAGTTGGTGGCCCGGACAGGGTTCTAGCCCGAGACCTCTCGCTCTGCAGTTAGTTCCCTTGGAGTTAACAACTGTCTCACTTTTTTTATGCGGGTGATTTTTGCCTTGCATGGCCTTTGCCTGCTGTCCGTACGGGGTTAGAACCCGAGACCTCTCGCTCTGCAGTTAGTTCCTTTGGAGTTAACCACTGTCTCACTTTTTTATGCCAGTGATTTTTGCCTTACATGCCTTGTCTGTGGTCCGTACGAGGTTCAAACCCGAGACCTCCCACTCTGTAGTTGGTTCCCTTCTGAGTTAACCACAGTCTCACTTTTTTATGCTGGTGTTTTTTCCTTGTATGGCCTTCTCTATACTCCATCTACGACGACAGCGAAGGGACAGTGTGGTACATGGGCACCCGTTCAAGCAAACCCAATTCAAGATGGTGGCAAATCCATAAATTACGTTGTCACTAAGCCAGTCACCATTAAAATACACTGCCCAATATTACAATACGTTTGTTACCTGCCTCTTCATAAAGGTCACCTCTACAAAGGCCAGTACTTACATTATTTCCTAGCTGATGTTGGTCCAGGGGCGGATCTAGGGAAGGGGGTGTAGGGGGTGCGCACCCCCCCCCCCCCTGAGATGACCTGCATCTTTCTAATATAACTGGTATTCTGCAAAGAAAACCAAAAAAACGTGGTTACGTCATTCCTTAGAGGTGCACCCCCTCCTAAGAAAAATCCTGGATCCGCCCCTGTGGTCGTTTCGAAGCGATTTATTCATCCAGTGTTTCTATATATTTTTTTTTAACTTTACAGGCAGCAGCTGTTTAGGTCGAAAGACTTCCAATAGCAAAACTGATGATTGACAAGAAAGGGTCTCCCTTTTGTCTGAGATTAAAATCATTGACATTAAGCTAACAGTAAATAATTAAACTATTTTGGCGCTTGAAAATACGATTGTGTATCGATTTTGAAGCTTTGAACAATAAACTGACGTCAAAAGGTGAAATAGTTGTTAATAAAGTTATAAAATTTAGACAAAGAAATGTTTTTGTGGTTATTCTAGTTGAGTTAAGCAACTGACCTTTTGAACATGTTTTTGAGAGTAAGCTAATGAATTGCAAAGGTTAAAGGAACTCTAACACGCTATAATATCAATAACAAAATTCTCGATTGTGAATGGTCATCAGCGCGCCTATTTCTTAATACGCAATTGGCGCGCGGTCACGTGGGTATCCAATGACAGCTGTCCAATAGGCCATTTGCACGATGGCGTCATTTGACTACAACTACCAGAATTCATTTCGTTTTTCCTTTCTTATTTAAATTTTGTAATCCCAGTGAGGTTTAAATAACAATGGCCCTAATTTGCACTACAAAACAAAAAAACTGAAGGATTGTGGTAGTTGTAGTCATATGACGTCATCGTGCAAATGACCTATTACGGATAGCTGTAATTGGACACCTACGTGAGTACAAAAAACTCCACATGGACTTTTTAATCTCGAATTTTGTTATTGATGTGATTAATTAGTAATTAAACAATTCAGGGATAATCGTGCTCATAATTTCAAATCGTCCTCGCGCTAGGTTTCCAGTCGGCCGATTTACTCTCTAATGTAGTCCATTTCTGAAACATTGTTCGATTTCACAAATATATAATGTGGTGCAATTTTATTTATTTTTTTATAATTATTTTCTTTTGTTTAAAACTTATTATCATACATTACCATACCCAAAAACAATAGAAAATAAAATTTGCACCAAGGACAAAATTGGACCGCAACATACACGTTTCCATTGTTTGTTTTGACCGATAGTCTCAGAAAAATGAAAGGAAAATAATCTGGGATGCCCACAGCCGGTTAAAAAAAAATAACAATAATTAGAATTAGAGATAATGTAAACGAAAGAACACAGAACAAAATGCTAGCAGCGGGCTTTATCCTTCTTTTCGATGTTACAAAGTGATATCCCCAACATACACATTTCAATAATTTCATAATCTGAAGAAATTAACGCTTGTAGCAGATGTTCAAACATATGTCTTTTTTGAGACTGTTGGCAAATCTATATCTCTGTCTGAAACGTTGTGAATGCCATTATTTATTTCATGACGCTTTGGAGTATTAATATCTAGCTTTTCTTTTCCATTTATGGTTTCAGCTCCAGTTATCTTTTCCAACTTCTGATCACGTGAGCATAATTTGCGGTGTGCCTTAAAATGGTCTTTGGCAAATGTCCTCGAACAGGCGTCACATTTTCTTGGTCTTTGCTCGCCGAAGAACTCAACGATCTCAATAATTCCCAATATGATGGCCAGAACATTTTTAGCAAGCAACACCGACACATCTAGATGATATCCATGCCACAATATTAGCCTTAAAACCAAGAAAGGAACATTGACGAAAAACATGAAACTACAAATGTAAATAAATTTGAACGAGATCGGGGATACTACTCCGTTGTCGTGGAACTTGTTAAACTTCAGCTCAAACAAAGCAAAGGTCGGAAGAAAAATATTCATGCAGGAAAAAGCCAAAATGGCATTTTCCAGCTCAGTTGGGATACTTTCCTTCTCAAACAGATACTCCAGCATTTCCACGCTGTCAAACAAATCAAGAGTCACTGCTGCCGTAATCTTCTCCAAGTAATATTTTCGCCGTGAATGCGACTTCGCGTCGTGGTGGGCGTATATGAGAAACAAAAACAACATCGGTGTCAGGCACAAGTTCATTTTTATCATATTTGTTCCAAAGACAAGTTCCTCTTCTTCATAAACGTTGTGCTTGAAAATAGTGGCTACTTGGGGTACTAAATGTATGGAATAGACAATCCAGGCGATGTAAGCAAACTTCATCCCATCTTTAGACCTGGTCTCATCGTTTTGTGATCCTCTGTGCGACATCCACATTGTGTAAATCCAAGCTAATAACACCACGGCATCTGTTATGATCCATGCGAACCACCACAAAGAGCGGTTTTCGATAATTAAATGATAATCTAGAATAACTCCTTGTAAAACAAGAAAAAGGACTGCCAATACTCGAGAAAAAATTCGGCGATAAACTGCTGTCTTTCTTCCCATGACCACACTCTTCTTGATCAAGCATTCATATCATCAAGCCTCAAATTCTAAATTTTCCCAGCCAGATTAGCCGTATACGACGTCCTGCTGAAAAAAAGATAATCAATTTTAGCTGAAAGCCTATTGTTCCTTTCCTTTGATTTATTCTGAATGGCTTATTTTAGTGCCTAACTGTTCCGAGACAATTAACATACAGACCCAGGAATGACAAAGGCTTATTATGTGGCCTGCATTTTCTATTTATGTTGCTCTTCTGGACTTCCAGTTAAACCCCCCTCAATTTTTTTATCCTTCGTTAAGTAATGAATTATACATTTAAGTGCATCTTTGTCTCCAACAGGATCAATCACCTTAAATAATAATTTTAATAACATTTATTGAGGGGACAGCATTCATCGATAGTTGATTTTATGGAGGGTTCTTAAAATAGAAAAATATAACTAAAACATAAAATTACAAAAATTAAAACTCAGTATTACTTTAAATATACTTAATTAGTTTCAAAAAATTAAATCTACATGTATATTTCACTGAAATGAGGGAGGGATTAGGTGTAGTCGTGGTGAGAGCGCTCGCCACCCACTGTGGCCCGGGTTCGATTCTCTGCGTCGTGTGTGGGTTGAGTTTATTTAATTTTTGGTTCTTGCTTCTTGTTCCTCGCTCTGAAAATTTTTTCTCTGGCTCCTCCGGTTTTTCCTTCTTCCTCAAAAAGCAACATTTCCAAATTTCAATTCGATCTGGTATCCCAGTATCATACGTTTGTCAGTCGTTAACCAAAGTCGATTTATTTATTTTATTTAATTATTTACGAAATTACATGTAAACAAAATGGCAAATAAATCACACGGAGTCTAGACACAGAACAGAAAAAATCTCAAAATCGCGCCCTTTGCCTTTACTTTAGCTCGGTAATATATTTCACTTTTAATTTAGTTGGCTTTCGTTTCTTTCAAAAATGTTCAAAATATCTTTAATCAGTTTGTATGTTTACCTACACATTATTTGGGGGAAATGTAAAATTCATTGCTTTTTGGGTCAAGTTAATTGTTATGAGGTACTAACTAAAATACCGACCCGGCAGGAATGAATAATTCTCAGCTGCTTCGTCGGACTTACCACAAACAAAAGAAATCATTGTGCCTCGCCAACTTTGGTTTTGAAGTTACATTTTGGTGCCTCTTTTTGCCAAACAACTTTTGTAACGCGCACAAACCTTTGTTATTGGCTTTGAAGGCATAAACCTTGATTCTCTGTTGTTGTTTTTTTCTCCTTCGCACTTTTTTACATTGTTTCTTTTTTGCTTCCCATTTTTTTCTGTTTTCTTCTCATTTGATGTAAAGTTGACAAAACAGTAAATGTGATAAAACGATCGCTCACAGATGACGTACTCAAAGTTAGTCAACGCATACTTTTTATCCGTTTTTACCGATCGTCCACACTAAAACGATCAAAGACGGAGATGTTTATCTATGAAAACGGAGGTTTTCGAAAACGCTTTTCAGAGTTGAGACTTTTGAAAACGCAGGTCTATCGTTTTAGTGTGGACGGCAAAAAACGGAGCTTTCCAAAAACGCTTACGTCGCAACTAGTAACGCGTAGTATCGCTGACGCTATTGGAGCATGCGTATTGAACAGAAAAAAAAACGTCCAAGCAGAGCCTGGTGATGAAAACGCATCCTTGGATCATCGTTTTTCAGCTCCTAGTGTGGACGCAAATCTTTTTATCCGTTTTCGGGGGACCAAAAACCGCGGTTTTCTAAAACTCATTAGTGTGGACGCGGCCTTAGTTATCACATTGGATAAAATAGCTTGGCCTCCTACAACTGGTTCAACTGTCTCCGCCATATTGGTGAACATTGCACAATTGAAACAGAATTGCAGTCTTAGCAGGGTAGCCTCAGGTGAAATATTTTATTGATTAAACTTCAATCGTGGTCAAAACTGTTGAAAAAAACGCGCGTTTTTCGGGAAATTTTAGACTTTCGCAAACTATCTGCTAAAATTGCGAGTCCCCGCCTCCCGTTTACCAATGTTGTTTTAGCCTGCAAATTCCTGTAATGCAACGACACTCTTCCGGAGCAACATTGAACAGGGGGAGGGGGGTGGGGGCGATTTTTATAGTTTCTAGAAAAATAATATATGTTAGACATTCGATTTTTATTAAAAGCGTTCGCATGTTTCAACTAGTTTTGACCACGATTGTTGATCTCTGTATCTTTACTGGACATTGAGTGGTTGAAATGTTAATTTCCGTTGTTAATTTCTCGATCGTCACAGTGCATTTGTCTAAAATAGTAGCTATAGTTCACTGGTAATTGCGCCCACGGAGGGATTGTAGCGCGGCCAAGCAAACAGTTGACACCTCAGACTATTAATATCAGGCAAAAGTGAAATTCAGAGTATATGAGAGCGGTTTTCGCTGGAGTGTCGTAAAACCAAAACCAAAGTAATCACTCTGGCCAATAACAACAGAGGCAGACAATCCGATGAGCCAATCAGAACTCGAAGCAAATACATGTAACTGGTGCCAAGCGCGGGAAAACGCGTGCGAGCAAGTCACGATTGGTTTTTCGTCTGATGGGTTAAAAAAGTGGCGCGAGATTATTTAGCCAATCACAAAGTGTAGCAATGCAAAACCAAAGCAATTGCGAAATTACTTTCGATACTCAATTGGAAACTGCTCTAGTACGAGAATTGAATAAAAAGTATATCAAAAGTTGTTAAAAAGCAAGAAATATTGCTCTAACAATCATTTATTGATGAAGACATTATTCTTCATATTTTTATATCATGTTAGTCATTGATGTCACTCATGACGACGGAATAATGTGACTAAATAAAAAATTACTTTACCTTTCGATGCGAGCTCTGAATAATTTTCTGCCAATACACGTTTCCGATTTTCTTTGTCAGCGCTCCACACTTACAACTGAGGCATCTTAAAAATCAGTGAACGCCAAAACAATGGAAATTTTAATATCAACAGACAAAACAGCAAAGCCGACAAAGAACCACGTGAAAACTACCGAAAAATATGTATTACGAAATCCTTTAGCTTGCGACCGCTGACCAACGTTTTTGTTGAAGTCAATCGCCTCGTCGGGCTCCGTCGGGCCTCGTTTAATTTCGCGTCAAATTACCCACTATGTAGCACGAGGGAGGAAAGATTGCGTGATGAGTCCTAAGGATATCTGCATTGGAGGCTACCACTATGACTATGCGGAGCTAACCTCTCGTCGTCAACCCGGGTGCATAAAACATAACAAGCGAATTACTACTAAATAATACTACATGTAATTAGTCTAAGCAATGGAAAACGACGAATTCTGTACTATTTAGTACTATATTTATATTCAACACAAATTAATGCTTATTATTCAAACAATTCAGTTACATTTTTGGGAAAAATATGCAAAAAAAAACAGTAATCATCACAGAGCCTATTGACAATCATTATCAGTATTGACACTATTTGATGCGTAACATCGCAGCACTTCATTGGCTCTCAGCTATTTCTTGCAATATATATATTTACTGTAACTGTTTACAATGTAGGGCAATAAACTTGAACTTGAATTCAAGCCCGCTGAGAGAATTTAACGACCACCCTATCGCAATGTAATCAAGCACGCAAAAAGGGCTCAAATTCAAACTTAATTTTTGAAAAAGTGGGACGCACTATTTCAATCAAATTAGGAATAGAAATTAGGTACTAAGCGATGTGTCGATAATTCAACGGGACACCGTACCTTTAATTTCCTCTTTTTTTATTCGATCAGCCTATATTGTATTAATGGTGATTATTTTCCAGAAGTGATTTAATATTGACACTAACTGTAAACCCACGGAGACGTTGTTTTGGCTTAGAGACTGGGTGATGTGTGCAATGTCTGAATAGGAGGCGACACTTCCGCACATTTTTTTCTTTTTTTTTTTTTCATTCTAATTAATTTTAAGTCATGTAATCTCATTTCACAGTTCTGTCAAAAATGATCTTATAACCCATTTGGCCATTTTAATACCACAAAATATATTAAAGACCCAGTTTTGCCCAATATGCATTGCGCGCCGCGAGCATCGACAGCCATTTTCTTGATGCTGAAAATTAATTTACGGTAGGTCATTCGTTAAACGTTGCTCTTAGCCGTTTATTCAAGTACCTTATTTATCAGGCAACATTTAAGAACGTATTTTAATATAACAAGTTTGAAGGGAACGGAAGCGAACAGAGACGATATAATTCCTTTCCACTCGATTGAATGTTTGCCGCGAGAAAAGAAAAACCCCGAAAAACAATAGAAACCTCGTTTCCGTGCAAACCAAAATAATAACAGAGGCGCGTAAAGCATAATGGACAATACTGGGTCTTGAAAATGTGATCACATCGACGATGACAGGGTAAACGAAGAGCAATTTTTTCGTTCTCATGCTGAGTTAGATTTTATGTTTTAATTTTAAAAAGATGCGCACTCCAACTTGGCTGGTTGATGATAATTGCTGTTGAAGAAACAGACTACACACCATATGCCAAAAACGACGACTACTATTTGATTTCCTTTCATAGAAATATTTCCTTCAAATCAGTATATAAATACTGTCAAGTAAACTAATTGAAGTGGCCTTGGTTGTATTTGTACATAGTTACTTTTTTATCTGATCAAATCAATTTATAAAACAGAATAATTTTTCCTTTTCTCAATTATACGTTTTCAATGTTTGTTTTTAATCGATAGCTTACAGAGTCCTCGAAAAACGAAGGAAAAAATTATCTGAGGTGTTCTTTACAGGTTAAAAATGAAAAATATAAAACTGTACGGGAAAGAACACAGTACAAAATACTGTTATCCTTCTTTTGATCTCGCGAACTGGTATCCTGCATATGCAGTATTAAAATAATTTCATCAGAATCTGAAAAAAATTAAGATTCACCGATATTTGTATTCTTGTATTTGCATCGGATGTTCAAACATATGTCTTTTTTGAGAATGTTGGCCAAAATACATCTCTGCCTGAAACATTGTGAATGCAATCATTTATCCTATCATCATTTAGAGTATTAATATCTAGCTTTTCTTTTCCACTTTTGTTTTCAACGCAAGCTATCGTTTTTAACTTGTAATCGCAAGAGCACGTTTTGCGGTGTGCCTTAAAATGATCTTTGGCGAAATTCCTCGAACAAGCGTCGCATTTTCTTGGTCTTTGCTCCCCAAAAAACTCAACTATCTCAATAATTCCCATCATTATGGCCAGAACATTTTTAGCAAGCAACACCGACACATCTAGGTGATATCCATGCCATAATATTAGCCTTAAAACCAAAAATGGAACATTGACGAAAAACATCAAAGTACAAATGTAAATTAACTTGAACGAGATCGGGGATACTACTCCGTTGTCTTGGAACTTGTTAAACTTCAGCTCAAACAAAGCAAAGGTCGGAAGAAAGATATTCATGCAGGAAAAAGCCAAAATGGCATTTTCCAGTTCAATCGAGATCTTTTCCTTATCAAAGAGATACTCCAACATTTCCACGCTGTCAAACAAATCAAGAGTCACTGCTGCCGTAATCTTCTCCAAGTAATATTTTCGACGTGAATGACATTTTGCGTCGTGGTGTGCGTATATGAGAAATAAAAACAACATCGGTGTCAGGCACAAGTTCATTTTTATCATATTTGTTCCAAAGACAAATTCCTCTTCTTTAAAAATGTTGTGCTTAAAAATAGTGGCTACTTGGGGTACTAAATGTATGGCATAGACAACCCAGGCGATGTAAGCAAACTTTATCCCATCTTTAGACATGGCCTCGTCGTTTTGTGATTTTCTGTGCGACATCCACATTGTATACATCCAGGCGGTTAACACCATTGCATCTGTTATGATCCATGCGAACCACCACGAAGAGCTTTTTTGGACGATTAAGTGATAATCCAAAATTGCTCCTTGTGAAACAAGAAAAATTACCGCAAATACTCTAGCAAAAAGTCGGCGATAAATTGTTGTCTTTCTTCCCATGATCATACTCTGTCTTGATCAAATTATTATATCAGCAAGTCTCAAATTCAAAACTTTCCCAGACAGATGTAAATAAAAATGACGTCCGGCTGGGTACTTCTAATAAATGCTCGAGCAAAAATATCGGCGATATAAATTTTTGTCTTTCTCCCTATGACTACATGTACACTCTCTCTTGATCAAGTCACAAAATTAATTCAAACCTTTCCAAGTCAAATTGAAATTATACGATGTCCAACTGGGGACTGCCAAGCTCTAGCAAAAATATGACGTAGGCGATGAATAGCCCTTTTCGCGGTTAACGTTTCTCATTTGCATTACAATAAAAATCAACATGATTGCGAGGCAATTTCGGGCAGAAACTACAAAATTGCCCGAAATTGCCCCGCAACCACATTGATTTTTATTGTAATGCGAATGAGAAGCGTTAACCGCGAAAAGGGCTATTCTTTCTCCTATACGCTCTCTTGATCGAGTTAAATATAATATCATCAAAATGTTGTAATTCAAACATTTCCCACCCCGACTGACATTATGCGACGTCCAGCTATAACAATAACAATGGGATAAGTAACCCAAAGCATTTTATTTCTATGAGATACATTACGTTTAAAAAATGCACACTGAGGAATTAGATATACGACGTCCAGTTGTAAAAATCACAATGGGATAACTGGAATAACTAGTACGACTACTTTCCAAATAAAATACACCTGTTGCTTATCAAATTTGCCAGAGAAACTGATTTGGAAATCTGAATTGCAAAAAATACACAAACGTATTTGCATAAGGCCACGCGAATGAAGTTAGAACTATATAAAATCCAAGTCTTGTTTTGTTTACATAAAATCGCTCTTCAACCTATGAACAAAAGACATAAAAATGGACATCACAATCTTCTTTCGAAACATTTTATTCAAATCTCCATAAGTTTCTGTTTAAACACAAAACGCGAACCATTTATAGCGCATCGAGGCCGAGCTGATTGTCTTCGATGTAAGAAATCATGAAACGACTGAATTTAAGCACGTTTTATAAGCAATTGTCCAAAACTAACAAGAGGCAAAGAAAAAGTCAATCACAGATTGATATCAACATAAATTCCCGTAGAAAAATGTAATTCGTTTTACGTTTTCCTTCAGTGAAAAACATCTCCCCGCATTGTTCCTGCATTGATTAAAACGTACGAAGTTCTTCAAAGCAAGACAAGTTTTTATCCCTGAAAGCTCTTCTTTTTCCACTATAATGGCTTCTGAGTATCTCTTCATTAGTAGTCCTGTCTTGAGTAGCAAACCGCGAAAAAATGCAGGGAAATAACGACTTTAATTTGAATCGGTTTTCTCCCCTAATCACAGCAAAACAACAGAAGTGTTTTCGGCAGCTGACGGCTAACGCGTTGTTGTAGCCAATTCAAACCTTCTGGAAATAGGATCCTTTGTTCACAATATTTTCATACAATTTCCATGTCAATGCTTCATTGATATGGAAATATGACGAACAAAGAGTTCTAACAAAAAAGGTATGAATTGGGTACAACAATGCGTTAGCCGAATTTGTCTATTTTGCCCTAAAGTGGCGCGAAAAACAGTCTCGCTTTGGTTTCAAATAATCTCAACGAACTTGGGTCGTTGGGTGCCCATGTTGGTTTATCGCTTTCAATGTTGGTACTTTATCAATCGGTTCCTATTATCACTGTTCGTGTATACCAGCATGAAGATTATTAGTCATTTTAATTAATAGTTTTATGTCCCCATATCTGACACAAGCTTCCTTTAGTTTGGCCACTAAGCTCTTAATTCATTTTCAGTTGTAAGTTTGATTAATTAAGTGAAAAGAGCGTTAGTTTAAATATTAAACTACTTTTAGGCTAATGTCCATGATCATGAATATAAAGAATAGTGGCGCTATCCTTAATCAATTTTTTGTCATTACCTTCCGAGTTTTATCATTCATATGGCATTAACCCGATTTGCCGTTTAAACTACTTCTTTCTTAAAGTGACACTGTTCCGTCCAAATGGCAAAATTTCGCTACCTTTATTTCCGTGTAATATCGCCAAATGCTATCAAATCAAATATGCAATGAAAGTAATAAGATAAAAAAGATTCTATAGAGCAAAACAGAAGCAGTAGTTTGACGATAAAGTCAGGATTGCAATGATGGAAAGGGATTATAGACCATTATACTTCATCAAATTTGATTTCGTGACAGGCGGTCAAAAATCAAAATTGCATTATTGTGCAGTTTTGACCTTTTTAACCGTTAATTTGTCTCTTTATTTTATATTTATTTGCATTCAATCCTTCTGGAAATTTTTTTTATTTCTAATTCGATCAAGATAATAAAGCTTAGAGCAAGCAGCAAGGAATTCATTACAGAGGACTTAAATTGTCAAAATTTTTCCGGGGAGCATACCGCCGGATCCTTCGACTAGAAAGGCGCGCACAACCGTGCTAAATAGGCGCTAAGGCCCGGTTCAAACGTCGAACTTCATATGTGCCGAACCTAATGCAAATGAGAAAAATCTATTGATCTTGCTCATTTGCATTAGATTCGGCACATGTGAGGTTCGACGTTTGAACCGGGCCTAACACGCCTATACAGCGTTTTCACTCAGTCCCGTGGGACTCAAATGACAAAGGCCCAAGGCCATGTGTTCCTAACAAACAGAGTTAATTCTTTTGTACGTCTCGGTGCTAAAGACTACTTTGTAAACTTCATTTTTGAAAGCTAGACTGCCTCCACGTCTCGTTAGAGAAAGTGATTTTGTGTATTTTCAGAATTCTATCCGTTCTTCTCTTATTAGAAGTACTTGATTAATTTTAATTATATTTACTAATATCTCTAAGCCATAGACTTGTTTATTGTATTTAGTATTTGCTAATTATTTTAGATGTAAATAGTTCGTAATGCAATATAGTGCACGACCTACACAAGTTTTCTAGCTTTAATACCCTTCGTGCTTAAATAAAGGTTACTTTACTTACTAGAACACCAATATGGCGGCTATGACGTCAACTGAAAACGCTCTATTCTCTTATAAAAAATTTTACGGCCTCCTCTTCCTAAAATTCCTGGATCTCCCGGCTGAAATATTGTGTTTTCATGATCGATTATGGCCAGGAGCTTGCTTTAAACTTACTTTAATTTATTATCTTGAAATTGGAAGAAACCATTACTAAAAGTGATAGAAGCAAAGAAATATGAACTAAACAGACAAAACAGTCAAAATTTCAAAAGAATGGCAAGTTTCATTTATTGACAGGCGGTCAATAATCAAATTTCATTAACTGTAATCCTCTTTAATCTTTGCAATCCTGCCCTTTATCTCCAAACCTAGTACTGCTTTTGTTTTGCTCTATAGAATATTTTGGTCCAACTCAGTTGTATACAGCTGTTTTGAGAAAGGTTGTCGGAAAAAAGCATAAACTGAAGTGCACGCGACATCCCAGAAAGGCCGATTGCGGGTAGTCATCCACGCTATATCCTAAAAACTCATTTATCCCAATGGCCCGCCATCTAAGATCGTCCCTGTACGGACGAGGCATCGCGGGTTTCACGTCAGTTTTAAAATTCATTGATCATATCCCATGCTTGCATGCATATCCGCTTGCACTTTTGCGCTTTTTTAATAATAATAATAATAATAATAATAATAATAATAATTTTTTAACAATAATAATAATAATAATAATAATAATAATAATAATTTTTTGTGTGTCAAGATAAAATATAGCAGTTACACACTAAGTATAAAAGGACACCTATCTAAACTATCTAAACAAGCTACCTTTAAAATAGGTAGCGGGAAATCGGAGAACGGAACGGGGAACGTGCAACGGTGCAACGTGCAACGTGCAACGTGCAACGGGGAACGGGGAACGGGGAACGTGCAACGGGGAATCTTAAAAACTTTAAAACGGGAAATCTTTAAAACAAGGCCGGTCTTTAAAACAGGGGATCTTTAAAACAAGGAATCTTTAAAACAGGGCCGGATTCTTCAAGGGGGGGGGGGGGGGATATTTAAAACGGGAAATGTTTAAAACAACACTTATTTTAAACGGCGTGGAATCTTTAAAACGAGGAGTCTTCAAAAGGGGCTGGAGCAAGAGAGAAAGAATTGAGTGGTAAAAACTGCCAACCTTGTCTATGATTGTAGCCTTTCTAAGTTTCATAGATGTTATTCTCCTCTTTACTAAAATATATTTTGGACACTGTTACCTAATATATTCCCTATTATTATTTTCCAATAAAAAAATATGTGTTATTGATCGAGAAACATGATGCTTTGTTGAGACCATTTGTTCGCAGCACTTCACCTTTCATCAGAACTATTAGTATTTATTGAATAAACTGATAGCAGTGTTGCAACAAACCGATAACCAATCGTTTGCGTTTCACATTACACCGTGTACATTTTATCCAGTAAATGTTTATCTTTTTTCTTTTGTTTCTTTCAGTTTGTCGCTCGGCTGTCAAAATCAAACCTCAGTCTCCTTTGATGATTTCAGTGAAATTCTATCAGTGTCAGAATTATTGCTTACATTGTCTAGCTTTTCAGTAGGGCCAACAACTATATTGTCTTTTCCATTTTTTGCTTCTTCAAACGTTATCAATTTTTTAATAGTGAGATCGCTCTG
The DNA here is from genome assembly GCA_022457155.1 of Cladopsammia gracilis. Taxonomy (NCBI): domain Eukaryota; kingdom Metazoa; phylum Cnidaria; class Anthozoa; order Scleractinia; family Dendrophylliidae; genus Cladopsammia; species Cladopsammia gracilis. The sequence goes on along the minus strand of JAJGOT010000051.1, from coordinate 2,270,127 downwards.
ATCAGTGGAGCATACACGGTAATGTTTCTTGTAAAATTCTTTGCTAAAGGTCCTGGTACAGGATTCACACCTCCTTGGCCTTTGCTCGCCAAAGAACTCAAAGATCTCTATGATGCCCATTATAATCGCCAGAGCATTTTTAGCCAGCAACACCGAGATATCTAAGTGATACCCATGCCACAAAATCAACCTTAATACTAAGAAAGGAACATTGACGAAAAACATGAAACTGCAAATGTAAATAAACTTGAACGAGATCGGCGAAATTTCTCCGTTGTCGTGGAACTTGTTAAACTTCAGCTCAAATAAAGCAAAAGTTGGAAGAAAAATATTCATGCAGGAAAAAGCCAAAATGGCGTTTTCCAGCCCAATCGAGATCTTTTCCTTATCAAAGAGATACTCCAGCATTTCCACGCTGTCAAACAAATCAAGAGTCACTGCTGCCGTAATCTTCTCCAAGTAATATTTTCGACGTGAATGAGACTTCGTGTCGTGGTGTGCGTAAATGAGAAATAAAAACAACATCGGTGTCAGGCACAAGTTCATTTTTAGCGTGTTAGGTCCAAAAACATGTTTCTCGTCATCATAAACAGGGGCTTTGAGCTTGAACAAAGTTGCTACTTGAGGTACTAAATGTACAGCGTAGACAATCCACGCAATGTAAGCACATTTTATCCCATCTTTAACCGTGGCGGTTCGTGATTTTCTGTGCGACATCCACATGGTGTAGACCCAAGCGAAAAATACGATTGCATCTGTTATGATCCACGCAAACCACCACAAAGAGCTTTCTTCAATGATTAGATAATAATCTAGAATTACTCCTTGTAAAATAAGAAAACTAACTGCCAGTATTCCGGCAAAAACCCGGCGATAAATTGCTGTTCTCCTCGCCATCATCACGCGCTCACTTGATCAAGTTGCTTGGTCACTAAGCAGTTGGTTGCCCATGTGTGTCGAGCGTTACTAATTAATGATTTTAACAAAAATAAAAACTCAATTGAATGCCCTTGAAAGGAAGAAAACAGCACGACCAAATTATCACGTTATCACGTTCAGAAAATGTCTATTGACTCTAACATGTGAAACGGCGTTTGATACATGTATTCATGTTTTATCATCTTGCCAGCTGTCTTTGAACTCCTGTCAGGATAGAAGCGTTCGTAAAACTTGTATAAACAATGATAGCAATAGAGTGAATTCGTATAACCCGTGTTTTATATGCTAATGAGCCGCGATATATTCTAATGAGCTGTGTACAATAAAAACAATAGACGTGTGGTCGAAAACCCCAAACAAATGACTTTAATTCTCGTATAGTACAGTATAGTACAGTTTACAGTATTTGCAGTTACGGTCACTAGTATGCGTTTACAGTACCTCTTCTTTAATTTACTTTTACCACTTTTACTTTTAAATTGCATTTTACTGGCGATCCCGCTTGCAACACTTTTGGCCGATAGACGAATATAAAACACTGGACTAAAATCTCAAATTAAAGGCTGGAATTTTGACTCATGCTCGAAGTAAAAACCTGCCAACTCACGAGTGACGTAAAACAAAGAAAACAAAAGGTACTGAAACAATAGAGTGCAAGACAACAAAGGTAGAAAATAAAGGAAAAAGTCACAGATTTTTACACCGAGGTAAACCCGGAATTTTAAGCCCCGACATGTTTATAGTTCTTTGTTTCTATTTTTTACAGGCTGTTACTGAAATGCTTGAATTGTTACCTCTTGGTTTGAATTTGCATACGCTTAGCAATGCTTCTGTGAGATTTTAATTAATTTTATAACAATAAAAAGTCAGCCGCCTGAATTCCCTTTGTTTTATTGTACACAGCTCATTAGAATATAACGTGGCTCATTAGCATATAAAACACGGGTTATACGAATTCACTCTAATGAGGCCTGACGAGTCATCGAAGTAAAATTTTAAATCAAGTTAAGACTTCATTACCATAATACATTCGGTCTGGATCAGGAGTATTCATCCGTGACCCAAAATTTTAGACGCGTGTTGCAAAGGAATTTTTCCATTGTTATTTTTTTTCCGTTATGTATAATCATTTGCCAAAGTAGAAAAATATCTTTAAAAATCTACGGAAGCTAATCTATTTTATTGGGTTGAGTAAATAATTCAAAATTTGCTACATGAAGATCTTTTTTTTTTAAAAAAATAAAACCTCTCCCCTGTATATTTTTCTAGAATGGCTCGCGCGATCAAACGTGTGGCATGTGTCTTACCGGTGGAAAAAATGGGGCAGTACGCAGCTCTAACAAGGTCTCCTCCGATTTGCTGAGAAAACAAGAGAACAAACAACACAACAATGGACCCTAGCCCTGAATACAATAGAGCTTCGTGATACAGAGGTCAAACTAAATTAGACGGTTGTAAAGAGCTGCGTTGTATCTGAAAAACATTGGGAAATGTGAAGGTGAACTGAGCATTGCCGGCAATAGACAACGATTTAACTTTTGTGATCCGGTACTATGAAAAATTACATAATCGTTTTTTTTATAAGCCCTTCCGGATATGACCGAACAATTTTTTTTTCAAAATTGACTTGTCAAACTAAATTTTCCTTAAAATGAATAAAATGATTCACATTAAAACTCGTTTTGGCATTTAAAGGTAACAGATAATGTGATATGATATGATAATATGAAAATTCTCGCAAAAATCGGCGTTACATTCGATTCCCTCCAAATCATGAACAAAGCGTGAGTTTACCATTTGACTAACCCCCCCCCCCCCCCCCCAACCCACTTTGAAAGTGGAGCGGTGGTAAGGGACGGACCATTATTTATTTTTTTTTTGACTGGGGGGGGGGGGGGGGGGGGGGTGGAAAATTTTCACATGCAAACATTTTTGTTATATGCGGCACCTGCTACAACTTGAACAATTTTTTTGTGTCTCCGACCAACTGCCATACTTTCAGCAAACAATTTTTTTTCTTTATTTCTTTGCTTGCGTACAATTTATTTCAGTGTTTATAGCCTCTGCAAACAACTTATTTCAAAATCCCCCCCCCCCCCCGTCAAAGAAAAAAATGATTCGTCCCTAAAGAACAAACTGAATTAGTGTTTTAATGGAATATATGGAAAATGCTTTCGACTGCAGTGAAACGCGATGTGTTTAAGGCAAAAAAACACATGCAAAGCACTATTGATGTATATCATGATTCCGGCACATTATAAAAACAATTCAAGAAATAAAGAAAGAAAATTTCCGACGTATCAAAGTTTTCATTTTCCTGTCTGACTGTGCACTCTTGTTTGGCTGCATAACAACCTTTTTACCAGTATGGCTTTATAAGTAAGTACATTTCTTGCATTAATTTATTTTTATAAATGTCGTTTTTCACAGCACCATTTGAGACAACTTGTCATTAATATAAAACAAGTAAGTGCTCAAGAACACGCTTCAAAAATGACTACGCGCGTAGAGATATTCACGCATTGTTAACCAGTATTCTGCATCGTCTTAGCTTGAAGAAGGGAATCGAAGCCGGATTGAAGGTATAACTATCTCAGATTTGCAGAGAACGCCTTTCACATTAGTTAAAAAAGGCTATGCTGAATAGCAACAAACGATTTTGGACTAATCTGTGAAAAAATATAATTGCCATTGGAAAATAGATCAGTATTTCTTAGCAACCCTTAGCTAGAACAGAGAACAAAATGAAATTTGGGATTTTATATGAATTTTGGTTTTTGGGGGTTAAAGGGTTAAAGAAGGATATTCCAAATTTTCGCTACAACCTTTTAGTAATACTACAAAGTGCTGCTCAGCGTTTGATACAGTTGTCAATCCCACGTTATAAATCACGTTTTGCGAGAAAAAAGAAGGGGAGAAAACCGTGAATCCTGTATTACAAGTTTTATTCACTTGTAACAAACGATTTAGATAGCCTCATTCGGAAGTTTAGCTGCCTATAGGATATGCTATGTTACTATCCTTTTTTTGAGTCCTAGAGTACGGTATAGTTAACAGGAAAATGTTCCTTTCAGTAGTTTGGTAGAAACGCATGGCGTATTCAAACACGTATAAGCCTAGAAAAACAAGAAAATTTAAATCATTCGTTCGCGTGAGTGTGAAAACGAAGACGCAATTAGTCAAAGCGCCATGCAATTTGTTCTTTTACGATGGCGGCTTTATATTGACTCACTTTAAATACCGTAGGCAAAATCCAAAAAATGCTGTTCCTGTGTCCTCTGCCGTAATCCATGGTTATCATCAGTTGATTCGCAAGCTATCCGAATTTTTGCTTGGAGCCACTTTTGACGAGCGATAAAATGCCCAACGCCGAGTTGTGCCTGCATGTATCGTTTCGTAACTGTATTGTTGGCATAATGTTTTATTATTCCGCAGTTTGGATTTCTGTCTAAGCAAGAGAGCGCGAAATCCGGTTGGCGCCGAGTGGTTACCCTGTGAGCATTTGGTTTCTCCTGCGCCGAACGCTCCTCTACGGCATAGGATAATTCAACTGCTCGCAGGGTAGTTGGTGGTAAACACGGATCCAACATAAATCGCGTAGGCTTCCCATTTTACCTTTTTTAAGTACTTTGCCACCGCCTGGAATTAACTGCGGGAGCACACACTCTTTTTTCTCCATTCCTCCGATTTTCTTAGCAAAGCTTTTGTTTCCTATTGTTTTTCCCTCTTAAACAGGTACCGCGCAGGGGAAAAGTATTTTGATGGACATTTTTGAAACGCTTTGTTGATAAAATCTGCCTTTTGCTCCAGTTCTCAATGAAAAATATAGAAATAAACAATACCAGGTAGAGTAGAAGCGGTAAACACTGAACAAAGTTACGGTCTGCAAGCTTCTTCTGGTAAACCCGGCAACCAGCGCAGCTCACAAACGATCATTTTCCGCTGCTCTAAGATTGAAAACCTGGCCCCGTTCCACAATGAAGCAAGAGGAGGTTCAGCACAAACTTTGCAGTTCTTGACGTGGCTTGACTTGACTTGAGTTTTTGTTGGTTGTAATGATAATCGAAAAGGGAATTTCGGTAGCTTTAAATGGATATTTATTTAAAACAAGCTATGTGGAATAAAAAAATGAAACTTATTTAATACAACCACTGGTGAGCCATAGAAAAGGGGTCGCACTCATGTAATTAAGGGATAGTCGTGACAACGGGCTGGAGTAAAATTACGGCCTGAATTATGGTACCGAAATTATTTTATTGTCAACTTGCCTTAAAACACTGTACATTAATTCAAACCGATCAAAGAGCAATATGCTAATCATAATATGAATTACGGACTTTGCAATTGCAGTCAAGTGTTCCATTTCATTTGTAAATTTTCTTTTGACAATTATGTTGTGTGAAAAACAATTTTAGTGCTAAAATATTGGTGAATCGGGCCAATATTTCTGTTTGTGAAAATAGGTCAGTTCAAAACGTCAGCTCTTCCCCTTTCTCTCTTCTTCATTTTCTCCTTTTCTTTTTGGTTCTTATCGAACAAGAGCAAAAACAATCGATCCATGCCGTAAAAAAACAGTACGGTAATTATCTCGACCTGATTCATAATACCAACTGTTTAGTGCTTTTCGGTGCGTCAGATTTAAGATTTCAAAAGAAACGCACCCACTTTTTGCCGGATAAATAAATGTTAAATAGAAAAGAGGATTGAAAGGTTGATCTATTTTAAAAAACCTTTTTAGGCGAAATTCTCTCTACTGCAGTGACACGCGATGTGTTTTAGGCGGCAAAATGAACAAAAACACTTTCGATGGGATATATTATGATTCCCATCCTAAAAAAGAACTATAAGAATAATTACAGCCGTTCCAACCCGAAAGTCAAATTTTCCCTTTACAGTCTGTATCAGTGTCCTTTTGTTGGGTTGTATTAAACTCTGTAAGTACATTTCTTGCATCTATTTTCATACATGTCGTTTTTCACAGCAGCACTATTGTCATTAAACTGTCGTTCAATTGTACATGTCATTAAACTGATGAGTGCTCCAAAAACACCCTTCAATAATAACTACGCGCGTAGAAATGTTCAGGCATTGTGATCAAGGCTAACGAGCGTTTTGCATCGTCCTGCGAAGGGAATCGAAACAGGATTGAAGGTATCTGTGTCTGATAAAAATAGCTTTCTATATCGGTTAAAACTCGCCCAAGTAGCTATGAAGAATAGAAACAAACGTTTTTTAAACTAATCTATGAAAAAAAATATAATTGCCATCGGAAAATAGACCATATTAATTAGTGATCCTTAGATCAATTATTACAAAGGCAGGGACGACATTTTAGCTCTGGACTACTCTTGAATTCATGCGTGTTTTTCTTTTCCTTAATGGATAAACAACTTTGAACCTATTATTGCTAATTTCTCCTTTATTTCGTTCAGAATCGTGACAGTTTCGTGGCGATGGCAATTTTTGGCCTCGTTAAACAAAAACCATTTATGGCTGCGGTACTACTACATACACGAAAAGGTTTATGCACTTCGGAACCGAAACGTTTTTATTTTTTTTTTCAGTGTCGTTTTTAAAGGAGGATATCGATATTCCAAATTTTTTTGTACAAAGTCGTACAAGCTTTCAGTATTACTACAAAGTGTCGCGCAGTGTTTGTTACAGTTGTCAATCTCTCTTTGAAAATCATATTTTGAGAGGCAAAAAGGGAAGAAAACCGTGAATTAGATGTTTTTAGTTGAATTTGAAACAAATGAATTTGTTATTAAATGAATCGATGAAGACGATAATTTAGCCACATTCAAAAGTTTTAGCTGCCCATTGGCTATGCTATGTTGTTATCCTTACCAGACAATCTGTTTTGAGCTGTATAGTGTACGTTATGTAACAGGAATGATGTTCGCTTCAGTAATTTGGTAGAAAGTTAACGCAGACCCCATTCAGGCAAGCAAGAATTAACCTCAAAACAGGAAAATATTATAATTTGTTCGCGCTACTGTCAAAACGAAGACGTAGTTAACATGATAACCAAAAGACAAAGCTCCACGCAATTCAGTTTGTCTTTTACGATGGCTTTATATCGACTGTCAGTAAAAAATTTCACTTGAAACAAACAACAACAACAACAACAACAACAAACAAAACTTTATTAGACATATAAAGACACCATTGACACCATTGCGTGAGACCAGAATTATTGTAGTCCTGTTCTCTCTGCCGTCATCCATTTTCCAAATATACTCGCTTTACTTTTAAAGACAAACCCAGCAAAATTTTTACAAATTAGCCAATCAGAGAGCGCGAATTCAATCATGTGACGGGCACGCATCATCGCAAATTTAAGCAAGATCAAATATCATCTTGTCGTTTCGTGTTTATCACAAGCGTGTAAAGTTAGTTAGAATAATTGCAAATAAAATTTGTAAAAAAGTTTGTTGGGTGCTCACGGTAAGGTGCGTCTCGCCATTTTTTTAGGTATCACCCAAAATGCATTGCGCATCCAAAGCTTCGACGATTGAATTCAACGCAGTCGAAAATTCCCGAAAGAGCCTATCACGAGCGAGCTCGTCATTTGAAAACAAAAACAAACGACCGCAAAGCCGAATGGGCGATACTGGGCCTTGAAATTGTTCTCGGTGCCGTTTTAAAATTCTGCACCGTAGTTACGTTTTGTAATATGCATGAAGGTATGTGTCAGTTATAATATTGGTGTTCAGTAGAAAAAATTGATGCCGAAGACTTCCTGTTTGATATTGGTTATTTGGACTTTGACCAACAGTATTAAATCATCCAATGAAAAACACACACGAACGGACGGAGTATAACATAGGCTGAGCAACAAGCGCTTTCCCAAAAGAAGCATAACATAGGCTGAGCAACAAGCGCTTTCCCAAAAGAAGCTTTTTAAATACAGTATTTCTACAAATTTGCTAGTCCGAGCAACAGCATCCTTGACCGATTCTTTTTGGCGAAATCCAAAAAAAAAAAGACCAGCAACTGGTAAGTTTTTCACTCACTTTTGCGACAGCGGTGGTCATTAACAGATTCTACAAGGTTTTCTTTTTGCAATAAGGACGCATAAAGAAGCACTTGAACTATTAAAACGCGCCTGAGCAGGTAAAGACGAACGGCTTGATAAAGCGCAAATTGAATCAATTACATGAAGTCCTGGTTCCTGTTAGAACGCATGCTTTTCTGCAAGGTTAGATTTTCACGGTTGGAACGGAAAAGTTATCCGAATTTTTGATTGGAACCGCCCTTGACAATTTCTGACGAGCGATAACATTTATAAATTATACATTTGCATTTCCACATTATGCGTTAGAATTTGCGTGGAAAGTCTGCATTTTTCTGTTCCTATTCTATTTAACAATTAGATTATGAGCTCAAGATTTCTATCAAACATAAGTTCTAACATAAACTTTTATTTTAAAAAACAAGTAAAACGGAAGGCCAATTAAGAAAACTTGATGAAGGTAGAAAGCATTCCCTTTTGGCTCGTGCTTGCAAGTAATGTGCAATTATTGTTATTGACATCTTTAGTTCTGCAAATACTGCAAGATGAAGATTCATTTGATGATGATTTTTGGCGCTGCATTCTTGATGTTGATGTCAAGTTTAAACGGGTAAGATATCGAAGAAAAAGCATTTATTTTCCACTGTAAAGCGATAATTCTAATTGCAGTATCCAGGGATTTTTTTATAAAATGTATAACATAACTCACCAACGGTTTTAAGCACGGCGCGTGGAGTGCAAATTAAAGGGACAGTTCCCCTCAGAATTATCCAATAACTAATTTCCACGTTATTATGTAAATATACAACTAATTTCCACGTTGTATTGTAAATATACAACTAAATTTTAAAACAAAATAGTTTTGGGATAAAGCGCAGGAATACAAAAATGAAGTGGATTAGAGTTCATCAAATTTGATTTCCTAACAGTCGGGTTCAACAGTTTTGGGGTTTTTTAGCCGTTATTTGGCTATTTTTTCTTACAATTTCAAGGTAAAAGAGCGAGCTTAATAAGCCCCTGTCCACTTTATGATAACAAAACAGTAAATAAACTCGCAATATGTCTTTCATTCCAAAAACCGTCACGATCATTCAAGTGAAGCTGTTCAAAAGTGCTTCAGGAGTTGCTGTTCGGAAATTTTGGGCATTTTCGAACTTCTACGCTTCTGATAGTGAGTGTCAAAGTTAAGAGCCGACAAAAAAGATGTTTGTTCTATGTACTAACTCTATCGGTTATGTTTAGAATTCCTATGGAAGGGCTGACCTATGACGGTGGCCCTGATGCTGACGCTGTTGAACAAGATCCCCTTTATATTCCTAAAAAAGGCATTCCTAATAAGGGGAAGGGCAGGGGCAGGAAGGGTTCTGATGATCCGCGGTAGCAGTTGATAGGGTGGTAAGTTCTCTTTGTATGATTTACTATACACTCTTTTTTATACATATTTAAGAATCATTTTCATAAGATTGTTGAGGCTGAGATTGGCCAGAATTTTAAGAATGGCTGAGAATGTACCCAGGATGCAATTTAGTTAACAACGTCTCTATTTAGCATGTTAACAATGAGCTAAAAAACATATAATTATGTCTTTTTCCATTTTATATTTGCAAGCATGTCCAATAATTCACTTGGCAAATTTGTATAACGTCGCCTATATTTCTTTCCTCTTATTCCGGACCATGATTTACTGAAATACTAATACCATTTATCCTAAGAACGTGTTAAGAGCGAATGTCGCAAGGGTTGAGCGAAATTGGAAATGGTTCAAATGAAACCTCCCTTAATTTGTTTGCGTGTAGTTAGTCCTTGGGGTGAAACTATTCACGTGTTCACGTGCACTGTGGCATTTGTTTGATTTTTAGCACAAACCTGAATTGAGACAGGTCGCTCCCTTATGAAGGTCAAAGGGCGCGGGGGGCCCATGGGGACAACTGAAAAACTGGTATTATTTTTGTAGAGAGGAAGAATTATACAATTGTAGGAAGCAAAAACAGTTGCTCTATGAGAAAATCAAAACAAACAAAAGAAGTAACAAAAGTTCCATTTTCATGGTTAAAGATGTCCCAAAAAGTGCTTTTTGAGGCATAAATCTTCCCCTCCCCCCTGAGCCTGGTGTTTTTATTATTACACGAAAACACCCTTTTTGTGAAGCGAAGCCCTCTGAAGACCCTCTGAACAAGCTTAACTAAGATGAAACTTAACTTAGGTGAAAGGTCGGAAACACAAGAATTAAGATTGACGACCGGGCTATTTTTCAATTTTAGCAATTCTCAAAAACAGTATTACCCGACCGTCTGCACAATACATTTACACCGTACAAAAGTTCACAAAAACAACTTTTCCTCTGTCTAGCATAACCATTACGACTATTTTCCGAATAAAATACAGTTGTTGCTTGTCAAAAAAATGCCCGAGAAACTGATTTGGAAATCAAAATTGCAAAAATGCACAAACATAAGCTTATTTGCATAAGGCGACGCGAGTGAAGACAGAAAATCCAAGTCTTTTGTTTACATAAAATCGCTTTTTAATCTATGTAATCATGATGTAATGAATGAACAAAGACATAAAAACGGACAACACAATCTTCCTTCAAAAAATTTTATTCAAATCTCCATTAATTTATTTTAAAAGCAAAACACGTACCATTTCTAGCGCATCAAGGCAGAGCTGTCCTGGATGAAATTCAAGATAACAATGACTTAATTTGAACACATTTCGTAAACAACAAAAGGAAAAGTCAATCAAAAATTGATATCAACATAAATTCCCATCGCAAAATGTGATTTATTTTACCATTAAAGCACTGGACTGCTTGGAAATTCGTCAAAACTCCGCTTCTTCGATTCTGAAATCCGTAGTGGATAAAAACAAGGCATATCCCCGCATTGCCCCTGTATTGATAATATGAAGTTCCTCGAAGCAAGATTTTATCCCTGAAAGCTCTTCTTTTTCCACTAAAGCGGCTTCTGAGTATCCCTGTCTTGAATAGCAAACCGCGAAAAACTGCAGGGAAATAACGACTTTAATTCTCCGCTAAACACAACAATCCAACTAAAGTGTTTACCAAGCTGACGGCTGTGTAGCCGCGCGAAATACAAAGCCTCAAAGATCCCGGATGTTGATGACGTCGTACGCGCATGTTTTGCGAAGTCATACGCGCCCGCGAGCTAGCCCAAAGCGTACGGCGGGCGTCGGCGGACGCGCCCGCGAAACATTCCGCTAGCCATGACCATGAAAAATGACGGGCATAGGTTCTTTGACTATGGGGCTGCGCAGCCGGGCCTTCGGCCCGGCAAGTGCTCCTCTATTGATGTCAAGCTCCAAGTTTTTGGGTTTGGCAATACATTCAGTTTCGGGCTTGGGAATCCATTCATTACTTTCCCGTACATGTTTTTGTGGATTAGACTTTTTTCTTTCACACTTGCCTAAAACTTACGGGTGTGATTTCCCTTAATTGTTAAAGCCGCCATATTTGAATTTGTATAAAAAAAAAAGGGATGGAAGCAAATAAAACCGAGCCAATTAATGACTCGTCTCAACCTTTTAAGTTTGGCAAATCTCTCAAAGACAAATAGGCAAAATTGGCAAATTGTGAAAATGTTAGGAATGCACAGTTGGGTTTTATTTTCTTCTTTAACCCTTTAAGCCCCAATAGTTATCAGTATCAATTTTCTCCTTGTAGCATCAATGCATTGTTAAGTACAGAGGTGATACGAATTAAGATAGTGATCACCCAAACTGTGATCTCTTGATCCTTTAACAATTTCTCCCAATTTGTGTTATGCGAAATGTATGGGGACCAGTAAGGAGAATTTGTGTTTTGACTTTTGGGATTTAAAGGGTTAAATAATAGATCACAGCTGACCTCAAATTTTGATAAAAGAAAAGAAGGCCTTGAAACTCAGTCAGAAGGGTTACTGATAGATGTTTTTTACATGTATTGCCGTCTTTGGTGATTGACAACTGTAGACGACCCTCGGCAAAAATGAATCTGTATGTAAATGTCTATGTCAGATGTGTTGCAGTAGTTATTTTTTGTGTTATTACAGATACATCATTACATTATTGCATTACATTACATTAGCTTTCATTTGACGCTCTCTAGTCATATTACAAACAGTGCGTATTTACACTATACACATTCAAGACTTACTTATTGGTTGAGACCTATTCTACCTGATTAATACAATGTTCTTGTATAATACGTTTCCTCGCCGAGCAAGTAAATAATACTAAACTATATAATACATCATTTCATTATTGCATTACATTACATTAGCTTTTATTTGACGCTCTCTAGTCATTTTACAAATAGTGCGTGTTTACAATATACCGCATTCAAGACTTACTTATTGGTTGAAACCTATATTCTTCCTGATTTAATAGAATGCTCTTATATAATACGTTTCCTCGCCGAGCAAGTGAATAATACTAAACTATATAATGGTTAATAAAGCCAGTGGTTATATGAGACCTGAGACATTTCTTTGTTCGATGTTTTTGTTAGCATTTTCTCGACCTTGGCAGTGCACAACCACAATAGATTTTAAACTCTGTTCGAGCAATTTTAACCAATTAAAAAGGTTTCCGTTAAGTTATTCAATCCATAGGGTGTGAGAAAAAAAAGATGTGCACGTTTGTAGAACTTTCAACATAATTTGTAGTTTCTTTGTTATCGCCCCTGAAGTCTGCAAGGTTTCATAACCAGTCCATCGACTAACTATGACCATACTAGCTAATACCTACAGGTCTAACACTGAGAAAATAATAATACTAAGAAAATCGTTGTTCAAGTGTAAAACCACATTTAACCATAGTTTTAGATGGTCTTTGGTCAGTAGTTAAGTACGTTGTGCAACTTTTTAAATTTAAAGATAAATATTTCTTTTTACCACAATTGCCGATAATCTCGCAATCTGATTGGTCGATGCGGGTGATAAATGGAAGTGCAGACAACGGTGCTGACGCTAACATCACGCGATTTCTAAATATTGAAGTAAAAAACAGATTTCCACCGGTTTTCCACAACATTTTGACCATGCGATGACGTAAATTGTGGTAAATAAGAGTCCACACCACGGAAAACCGGTGGAAATTTGCTAAACATAAACATTTACATGTAAAGTGACCAAAAAGAACATTAAAATTAAAAAACTGCATGTAGATGTTAACTAATCGTTTTATCCCTTTCTTGCACGAATGTTTTTAATAATAGATTAATAGATTATTATTATTTTTAATGATAAGATTTTCAGCACATTTTTTCAATTTAATTATGTCAGACATTTTCATAGAACATGTAGCGTATGTACATGTTAGTAGTATATGTTAGCGTAATTTAATCCTATGAGCTACGTATCATATCATATGATAACCCAGAGTCCGATGCAACAACCATTGTTACATGGACAGACCGATGGACAGACCCTGGAAGGCTGGATATGAGTAGTCGTTCTCTCTCATTGGTTCAAAACGACTAGACTATGAGGTTTTATAACTTACCGATTGATTTTCCCGCACTCCTAAAACAGCTACAAAAATCGGGTCGGGTATCAACCGATACCCTGGGTCCGATTTGATTTCCCTCGTCCGATTTTATTTCAACGACATACAAGTCATGCAAGGTTCAGACCAAAATTTTAACTTCTCATAGAAGAAAAAGGTCGTTTTGCAGAAGCCTGTGAAGGAGAAATTAAAAATCTGGTGGCAAATGCAGTGTCAGAAAATACCATTAATACATAAAATATGATGTTAAAGGAGCTATGCCATAAGGATTTGGCTGGATTGAATCAAATCTTACCTTTACAAGAAGATGCATAAGACCGTGATTTGTATCAAAACTCTGCTTAAATTACTGATAAGTATCTTCAATTATGCAAAAATATTTGTTTACATACATACATACAGACAAACATACATACATACATACATACATACATACATACTTTATTACCACGTTCCCAAAGGGGATTTTCAGAGGCAATAATAAATACAATGATAAAATTAGAAATATACAATGTATAGTTAAATATGATACAAAATACTATAAAAGCATAGTATGAATCTATAAACGTAATAAGTTTTGTTTGAGACTAATCAAGATGATACAAACTGAATTTTTAGATGGAGAGCAAACCACAACCATTTTTTTATCGATCCTTCAAAGACGCAGGGGAAGAACTTGAAAAATTTAGTCTAAACTTTTCAAGTTGAAATTTATTTTTCATCCTTGTCATCCGCTGCTGAAAACACACATTATTAGTTTCATTTCCCTAGTGGGCTTCCTGTGGTTCTTGGACGACTTTACTTCATTTATACAGCTATTTCAATTAACGTTGTCGGATGAAAGCTCAAAGCTAAAAGCTCAAAGCCTACAAGTCAAGACCAAACGAGTAAACCGACCGCCTATTCCAGGCATGCAGATAGTTGGGAGCGGTGAAACGAAAAGAAACGGCTCGAATGAGCGATGCGACGAGCGGGGAAAACGTTTATTTTGCGCCGCTCCCAACTATCTTGTAGCTTTGAGCTTTCATCCGACAACGTTAATTGAAATGGCTGTATGAATTGTTAACAAAACAAGACCACTGTGTTTAAATTTCCAGTAATACGAATATGTCTTTTGGCTTACCAAAACGAAATTAAAATCTGGTGACATAGCTCCTTTAACGTCGGTAAATTAAATTACGTTTGGGAAATTAATCGGATGGTTATAAAATAAATAAACTCCTTTCTGTATGTACAAACACTAGTTTTAATAAGCTTAATGCTTTTGGGAGTAACATAACATTCAGTTCATTATTAAGTGTCTTGATCTTAACTGTCAAACTACCCTGAGCTTGTGTGATAAAATAAAGTACTGTAGAATCTATTCAGTATTTTGTGCCGTTTGTGATGTAAGTTTTAAGCTTTTTATGTCCCTGTAACCCATAATTCTAAAAACGTACACCAAAGAATGTTTGACAATCAGGAAAGAGCGCCAATATATTAGAACTTAGTCTCACAAAACAAGAATATTAACTTGTTGTTTGGCAGCTTGATAATCATTATTGAATTTCTGTTTCTGTGACTAAATTAAATCAATATTATGATTGTGTAATTAATAAACGAAAAACGTAAAGCGCGTAAACTCTACTAAATATCAGGCCAAAAGAAGGGAAGGAAAAGGTCCACCCTTAGATCCTATCTTGCTTTAATTTTCTTATGAGGAAGTTATTGTATCAGGCGCTTTATCTGTAGCAGTCACGCTAGTGGGTACCTGTTCTGCGCCACTTGCATTATTTACAACCTGCTCATCAACAACACCAACGGTACCACCACGTACTTTGCGAACGCAGGGACAGCATGATGTGACAACCTTCCAGTAGCCCTTTCGATACTTCTTCATGGTCAGTCCATACAACACCGGATTCACACAGCTGTTGAAGAACACCAAAAGCACGCTTATGTTCATCCACGTGGTGCCCTGGGTAGCATGGCCGAGGATAAACAGAAGGTAGGTAACTTGGTTCGGTGTCCAGCACAGCATTAAGGTCAATGTAGCAATTGCTGCGACCTTCGTGATCTTCTTTCGTACGGCACTCCCATGCTGAACTCCAACTTCTGACCTAGTCTTCATTTTGTAGATAATGTGGATGTACAAACCGGCAATGATGGAGAAAGGTATGAGACTCTTCATTAGAAACCCAATAACACCGGTCACTTTGAAATTTGCGCCTTTGCCATAAGAGCATCTCTGACCCGCGGGACGGTCGGGATGAACTTGCACAGCCGGTGAGGAACCCATTATGGTGACAATTGCTAGGAGGTAGCAAGCCACCGCACCCATCAAAGCACGCTTTGTGCTTATTTTTTGCATGTATTGAGCGGGTTTTACCACAGCAAACCACCGCTCAAACGTTAGGAGGACGCAAAGATTCATCGAGGCCAAACCAATCATGAAAATCGCCATCCGACCGTAAAGGACCTGACAATACAGCCAAAGAGCTGTGGTACCTCTAGGCTCAGGAATAGTAATAGCGAATGTGTATCCAGGGCACAGAAACAGGAATATCGCTGTTATTACATCTGTTAGCGCAAGGGCAAAAATTATCACCGTGTAAGGTTTCTTGAAAAGCGTTGCCCTTTGGCTCCAAAGAAATAAACAGAGGACCGAGTTCCCGAAAAATGCCACGACAGCGATAAACCAATAAGCAGCTTGCTTTACCGTGCCCAAGGTGACGTTTGGATTTGAGCTACCGCTCTGGAGCGAAAATGTTGAGTTGTTGGTAGCCATAGCTACAACGTCTTTTCAAATGTCAGACTTTATAGGGATATGTTTTGCAGACTAAATCTGAGATAAAATTTGGGCTTTTAAAAAAAATCTAGTGAAAATCCAAATAAAAATCTGTTAGCTTGTTTATAATCAAAGATTGTTATATAAATAAATAAGGAAGTAACGGCTTACTTGTAATTAAACTTCACGTGCACCAGACTTAAAATGCAGATAAACTTAGATATGCCCCTACTGAAACCGTCTTCTAGCTATAGTTCCTACTACAGATTTGACTCTTTAAATAAGCAAAGTACAGCAAACTGCTTGTCTATGAGTTCTTTTAAAATGTCTTGATTAATCGACCTCTTGCAGCTTAAAAAGCCCCTCCAATCTTTCGATGATCTTGAAGACGAAACTTGCTTACTTCGCCTCCCTCAGTTCCGTTCAAGTTCTTCTGTTTCTTAGATTCTTTCAGTTGATCCGAGATTCTCACTGTTCCGTTCAGTTAAATATTTTTTTTCAGTTTAACATTGGTTTGACCAAACCTTGGTTGCTTGCAATGATCCCTTTATTGCTTCCAAGTTCTTCCTGTTTTTAAACATGAAACGAACTTTAATTTACTTTCAAAGAAAGCATGTTGAATTTGTGATATGAAATCGGGAAGCAGGGATGTTTTTCTTACTAGGGAAAGCACGAACACGCGTGCCATGACACGATAAAGCGTGTCAATTTGCGCATATAAATGGTGGCGTCCTTTAAGGTGGCTGGTACCAGTATTTTGGAGCGCACTGACTGGGCGGAACCCGGCACGGAAAAAGAACTATGACAGCAATAAACCGAGTGGTATTTTCTCCTTTCCTAGTTTTCGTCTACTCGCTAAAAAACAAAAGTCATCTTATCTGTGATCTTCGAGCCGGCTTTTGTCCGGCTTCCTAAAATATCATAGCGCAAAACACAAAGATCTTAGCGCACCAACAGCGATAAACACGATCAAGATTTATGCATGTTCAATTGGCAATTACCACATCAATATTAAAGACAAAAACAAAACTTTATTTCGAGCCAGTTAAAAGAATAAATCATACAAAGGACTAGTTAAATTCATAAGAATGTATCAGACTAAGCTTTTAAAAAATAACAACAAGGCTACAAGTTCAAAGTGGAAATAAGTGAATACAAAGCGAAGTTACATACATAAAAAGACAAATGTAACAGAATAAATACCGGGTATAATGTATCGTGACGTGAAACTACAGCTGGAAAATGCTGTCATCAGGACAAACTGTATTCTCAACATTTTGCGTTGTAGAATCATTGTTTCCTTAGTCGAGAAAAGATTTGAGAGTATTTACAGCCATTCCCATGCAGTAGTCGACTCAGGCGCCACGAAAAACGAACCACGGTAGCTATCGTTTTGCACGCTAAAGTTTTTTATCTTAAGCAGAGTGCTACATATGTGACGCCCGTAACATGCGCTATGACACTAGTGTGAAACGTCGTGCGTGCGATATGGCAGGCATGTGATGAGACACGCTCCGCAGAACAACCGACAGATAAAATTTACAGCTGATTCGAGCAGCTGATGACGCACTGATAAGGCAACTGTGCATGCGCGGAACAAGGGCAGAGTCTTAATATGTGAATCTTTGCTGATGTCCTTGTTTACATTTTGACTCATTAGCATAAGAAGGCACCGTGCTAAATAAGAATTGACTTCAAAAGCTGAACGAGCTTGTTGGACTTGTTAACATATATAATGTTTAGCTCCTTCGTTTAATGTTTAAAGAAACATCAGCTGTCAAAAACTGCAAAATTGTTGGGTAGCAAAAGGGCTCATGGGACATTCATTGTTTGTAATGTTTTATTATTTTAAAAACAGGATTGAACGAAAAGAATCTAGTATATCCGTATCAAATTTCCAGAGAGAGCTAATTCTGCTATGTCCTTTTAATATTTCGAGTTGAATTTTTTTGGTATTTCGATTAGTAAATGATATGCATATGCTAATCAGGCAATAATTGTAAACAGAGATTCGCCTATTTGACCGAAACAAATTTTTGGCAGAAAATTATTTTTCGAGACAAAACTTAGTTTTATTGTGCGGAATCTATTTTTGGGGGGAGGGACGGATCGAGAGCAAAATCGCAAAAAATATTAGACCCCACAAGATAATCAGCTGCCTGATCTGAATTATTGATATAATCTGCGTTCAAATTTCAGCATTGCGTTCATTCTGATAAAACATTGTGTCCATCTGACAAGTTATCAATACGGAATTGAATCAGGTATATCGTCCTAAAATCGCTACTTCAGACATGCATTCAGACATATGGTTATACTTTTAAGAAATACGTTATGTCAACAATTATCAGGAAGACATAAAAAAGCACTCCTTCATATTCACATTAGAACAAATTATAGCGAAAAGATACTTTAACAGATGAGTGGTTAAAATCCGGTAAACGTTTTCTTATATCCTATAACAAGTTTTTAAAACCGGTCTTCTCTGGCAATGTCTGAAAAGCGCCATTAATATTAGCTAATATAGACCTTTCGGAGTAAATTCCGCCATTTTGAAAATATGGGGCACACTTGTCACAAAATACCGTGTTTGTATGAAAAAAAAAAACGTGATTCGATGTCAAATAATTTTCATCAAATTAGATATCTGAGAAATTCATGAATCGCAAACTTACGATCAGCTAGGTAAAAGATTATTGCGTTCAAATATGAGCGATGCACCTAGGTTATATAGTACGAAATCGCTTTTTAATTTTGCCATACATTTGTCTATGAAAAATTTCCCGCGGACATTGACAGGTTGTACAGATTAATGTATGAGAAAATTAAAACTCGATTGCACGCTTTATTGTAGCCCAGTTACATATCTCAAATTTTAAATGAAAAATGTTTTGTAAGTATCTCAAGTTTACCATTCATGAATTATTTAGATGTCAAATTTGACGGAAATTATCTTATATCGAATTCCCGACTTTTCCAACACTAACGCCGCATTTCGTGATCTGTTTGCCCCATTTTCATTTACTCCGAAATCGAAATGGTCTATTGCTAATTGGATTTGATTGTCATCGCCTTATTTGGCAATATGACGTTTGACTTGTGATGATTCGTGATGCACTGAAAAACGATCTTTCACGAGGCTGATTCTGTTTACGCTCAAAACAAAACAAAATTAAAGCGATTTGAATATTGCATCCAGTTTTTTATCCAATCCTTCTTGCGTTCGCGCCAATTACTTTAAAACTAAAGCGAATTTCGAAAATCCCCGACACGGTTATTGGAGGCCTGTGTCTGCTTAATATCTTATTCTTACTCTGTCGAAAAAATATATCATTTTATGTGTTTTTGTTGTATTAAAACTGAGCGCTTACGGGGCTTAACGCGCAACGCCGTCAAACTCCTCGAGTGTAACCTTAACAGAAATCTACCTACCTTCGCAAAGAAATGGAAAACGCAGCAAACAAGAGTTAAGTGGTAATTTCTGATATCACCGGGAAAACATGTGTGTTGCTCTGCCTAGAAAAATACGGGATGGACAAAACACATTTAAATATTATCAAATAGATGTAAGGATATTTTAATCTAGTTTTTCAGAATAAGACCATGCAGTCAATTATGATTAAACAGCTAAAACTTTTAGAAAACATTTTATTTATTTGATTATTCAAGTATTAACGAACCCCAGTCCGAGGTCGCAAAGAACACTCCGAGAACTCATGATTTTTGTTGTTGTTGTTGTTGATTTTTGTTGTTTGATTTTTGTTGTTGTTGTAACTGATGGGTGGAGCACTGTTTCCATCTGAATAAATATAGATTAGGGATAAAAATGAAAAAATTTCTTTCCTTTTTTCAGAATATCGAACACACGTAAACCTAACGTAATTGGGAAATCTCCTTATCTTTTATTTAAAAATTTTAAGAATAATTACGAAAGCTGAGACAAATGGATACTTCTATTAATTTACCGTCTTGTATAATATAACCATAAATGTCTAACTTTGAGTCAGTTTGCTTGTAGTTCTTCGTGTAAATAGTATTGAGAAAATATGAGTGTGCCGTTGATATCTTTGAGAAAATGTATGATTAATCCGAGAGACACGTATTTGATTTTGTTGTTATAACCCCTGAGTTTGGATTTCCTGACGTTGAGCCTAGATGAATAGCAGGACCGTGCTCAGTTTTATCTGGTTTCCAATAATGTCAAGAGACTAAAAGTGTTTTTTACCTTGTATCGAATGCGATAGCACTATTTGATCAAGACGCCTTGGTTTTCTTTGCGCTGTATCTTCGAGTATTAAATTCGCCGTTTGCGTCATTCTACAGGTGAACGAGTAACAAAGCGTATTGCGCGTGAAACATGAAACATGACAGGACTTTGGTATAGCGACGAGATCATCGAACCTTTGATCGCAAATTCAACTAAAAACTCTCGAACCTTTGATCGCAAATTCAACTAAAAAATCTATATTTTAAACAACTGCCGGAGTTATGAACAACTTGTGTGAATATTTAACTATAAATATGCTGGATGTGAAATGTCGATTCTATATACTTATTTACCTGGATATGGGACTTCTTCGTCTGAATCAGTCTAAAGTTTCTTTAATTTTGAGAGCTCATCTTGCTGCTTATATATTTAGTCCTCTTGAAATTATTACAATAAGAAAGAAATCGTTATAACGCAGGAAATCTTGTACTTTTGATGGGCAGAATTAACCTATTAAAATAATGTGGAATCAAATGAATGTACTCAGCTGATGCCGTCAATCACGCCTTTGTATGATGCTAATCAAACGCTAGGAGTAATTTGACAAACTGCAATTTCGTTTGTTATTAAAGCCGATTGTACTGAAACGTCAATAGATGTCTTTTGCCTTTGTAATAAATTTGCTTTTAACTCTACCGCTTCCTTTGATAAATCAATAAAAGTAGAGTGCTTCTTTAACGTACGTGATATGTTTTCATTTTGCTTCGCATTACGGTTCATAAATAATAATCCTTTCCTTGGATGAAATTTCAAAAAATTCAGCGTTATAAATTATAAATTACTCACTCACCACTCAAGCAACTAGCCCTACTAGAGGAAAGTACTTTTTAAAAATGTTTTAATTCATAGTCATAAATTCACAGAACTCAAAAGTCAGGGAACTAAATAACTTTGTAGTTATTAAAGCGCAATTAATGGTTATGAGAGGTAAGAAGTATATTTGTTCTTTCCTAAAAATACCAAAATATTCTTCTAAGAACAGATGTAGCCTCGTATTCAGGAGGTATACACGAGCTGTGAGTCTACAATTTGCATAATTTTTGCATTTTTGTACAAACGTATTGGTACAACATGGCTGTGTTGGTGATTTAAAACCTACGTAACAATTTCTATTTGTTTCAAGAAATCTTTTTAATAGGTTTCTTTGGTTTTATAGCTAGAACACGCCGTTGACAAGCCGAAGCTGATTACAATTTATAATAATAATAATAATAATAATAATAATAATAATAATAATAATAATAATAATAATAATAACAATCTTTATACAGAGAGCTCACTTCACTATTATAGTGGTATTCTGTGATGCACTGTGAATTTTTTTTAATTCAACTCAGCTCAGTTTTACATGACATATAGGCAAAATTTACATAGGCAACTAAACACAAGTACAAGTGTAAATTCCATTGTAATTCCATTGTGCTACTACTTTGTACATGTAGAACAATGGAGATTGAAAAACTTGCATTTAAACTTTGTTCCAGCAACTAACCAATATAAATGTTTCCCTAAGTTATTCAGTCATAGCGTGGTACTTTCAACATAAATTGTAGATCCTTTGTAATCACCATTGAAGTCTGCAAGTTTTTATAGCCAGTTTTTCGATTAACCATGATAACATATAATGTGGTACGCATCTAATACTGATAAGATTCCTTGCCTTAATTTTCCTTTCTATTGACACATTCATGCAATTAAGTTTACGTAAAATTCAAGAAATAAACAACCAGCCTTTTTCGTTCGCGGTCCTTTGCCACTTTTTCACGGAAAAAAGCACTTTCTCAAATTTGATGAAATAGAGAGAAACTAAAGATATATATATCTTTATTTATTTTAGTCAGGGTAATAACTGTTATTATAGGAGTCCTGACGTACATAATACTAATGGATAAATATATTAATTATTAATGATTTAAGAAGCCATTTTATTAATTAGATCGCAAATAGGCGAATTTCACGATGACTTCAAGTTACTTTAACTACCAGAATTCATTGTAAATAACATTTTATTTCCATTTGTCTAAAATTGTGTTTGCCATATAACAGACACGTTATAGGTAACAAAAAAAAATGATTTCAAAAGATTAATATCCCAAGAAATATTTTTCGAAAATCAAGCGTAAACTGCATGCAATGCACAATATTCTTGTACAAGTGATAAGAATATGATGACGGTTTTTGTAAATCGATCTAAATGAAATTTATACTCCGCGGAGTTTATAATATATTGAAGAATTAGAATAGGCCATTTTCATTTTATTTGTAGATGTAAACTGAACAATTTGCAAACTAGATAATTTTGTGGAACAGCATCCCAAATTTGAACGGCTGATACTTCACTGTCTGAGCTCCGTCTGGTAATCAGTTTCACACATTTACTAGAAATGAAATGAACTTTTAAAAAAAATAGGTTTGATTGACATTAGTATTACCATAACAACGTACTGATGGCGTCACGGTTTTTACAAATCAGTAATTTTCTCGACATCTGGACCTAAACTTTTAAAACGACTTCACTGATGCCTCTTGTAGTCTAGACGTAGATTTTCAGCAGTCTCTCGCTGTAACCCCTTGCTCGTTTTTATTCTTCCTCTTTTCCTCTATTGCTTAAGGATGGGATCGGTGGGGAAGGATTAGAAACTAATACACATATAGACAGAGATACGCTGAGGTAAAATATCGGTCAAGCTGTGTTTCTTTCTTCGTTTGTGGTTGTTTTTTTTTGTTGTTGTTGTTGTTTTCAGTTTTTCTTTTCTTTTCTTTCTTCTTCTTCTTTTTCTTCCTTTTCTTCTTTTTTTTTTTAATCCAGTGAAACATTCTTTGATCTGAAGTTAAGGTCTCTGGAAAGCTTTTAACAACGGGAGCCTTCCCGTTTATATGGGATCTAAAACTTTGTCTCTTTATACGCCACTCCGACATGCCCATCACTGATCGCACAGATATTCACCCATTCTGAAAGTGTGCTACGGATCGCGCGGGCTGGAAAGAACTACGCTATTGCTCGACTTAAAGCACAGTATTCTTCTAAGAGACGTCTTCCTCTATTCGTGAACTATAGTTTTAACTTTTGAGTCTGTGAATGAAACCGAAAATGAAAATTAAAGCGACCGATCAGCACTGTCACTTGGTACTGTTTGTTTCTCGCTGTTTTTTTAACTTTGCATTCTTCAATTCGATCTTAGTCTGATCTTAATCGCTTTTGGAAAAGAAAGCCGGAGAACTAGTAAAGTAAAAGTCAGAGACGGTGTCCCACCAAAATATTGAAATTTCGCTCACCTAACTTCCAATGTTGTATTGCCAAATGCCACCAAGAACACGTCAACTAAATTGGATAAGAAGGATTCTACAGAGCGAAACAGAACAAGTAGTTTGAGGATGAAATTCAGGATTACAGGGATGACCGATGGATTGCAGTCCATCATTGCAAATTTGAAATTTGTCCCAAAATCAAAAGTGCCATTCTGGTGGGAATTTCGGGATTATATTATTTTTAGCCGTTATTCTGTCCCTTTAGTTTATATTTCTTTCCTTTCATCACTTATGATAAATTGTACTTTCTATTTCAAGATAATAGAGCAAGATCATGACAATACGCGTGATAAATTAAACGATATATCAACAGGAACATTGTCCCTATAACATATATACTACCTACCTACCTACCTACCTACCTACATGTACCTACCTACCAGAAAGGTTCAGAGTCAATCAGTCAGATGAGAAGAGACGCCGTTTTTCCGTCGTTTTGCAGAATAACCCGTGTTTATAGCCAGACCGATGGGAATTTTAACATCTGGCCATTATCCATCACAAAGCCTTAAATCCATCACAGAGCCTTGCGCGGCTTTTCAAATCCCCGCTGACGGACCTGACGGACTTTTAAAATCAGTTTGTGATTGATATATGTTTCATATTATGTATATTGTGTATACACTCGTTTTCAAAAAGGTTGACGTTTCAGAACTATATATATAACTACATATACCTTTTGTCTTCCCATCTAATAGGTGACGTTTTTTATGAGAATAAAAAAGGTATATATATATATATACGATATATATTTTTTAAATAGCTACGTTTTTGAAAATTAGTGTATATATATATATATATATATATATATATATACAGAAAAGTGTTTTTCATAGTCTGATAGTGCAGACACAGTTTCATTCAGCTTTTAAATTACTTATTGCAAAATCTGAAACTATTTTAGCTAAATACTGAACTGCTCCTTTCATTACTATTTGTTCAACTTTGGTGTAAAGCGACTGACCTAAAAGACAGCCGCCGAACTTCCTGAAGTATAATCTTCCATCGGCTAATGCACTTTTGCTGTAAAAGACTTTATATTTAATTTCTAGTCATAACACCGACAAGTTAATTTGAAGGTGTGCGTTCTAGCCTGCATTATAAAATGCTCAAGGAAATGCGCGCGCTATGATTGGTCAAACCGAGTTCATTATAATTCGATAAAGCACGCGCGTGACGTAAGCTTCATTAAAACCGTTTTCATTTTATAAAAGAAATAAAAAAACTTGTTCCTCGTGCATTATTGAGTTATAAAGCACTTGGGAATTTTTAAGAACACTCGAGAAGTGCGAGAAGCACTCGCCTTTGGCTCGTGCTTCTCTGCACTTCTCTCGTGTTCTTAAAAATTCCCGCGTGCTTTATAACTCAATAATGCACTCGGCGCGTTTTTTATTTCTTTAATAAATACTCAGAATTCGCCGATAACACATTTTCTATTTTCGTGGCCGTTGATATAGGTCAATTAATTGTAATTGCAGTCCATTTGGAAATTGAAAAGTGAATAGGTTTTCTCAACAACAAAATTCATTAAAACCTCACAGTAGAAAAAAAGTGCTACCTTATTTCTACCCTAAAAGGTATATATAATTTTAAACTGTGGATAATCTGAAACTGAACACCCTAAAAGGTTCCTATTCTTGGTTTTCATCAAATGGGTCAACATAAGTTTGTTTACATTAACCAACGATCCAAACACAAAAAAATTAACAAATAGGTAAAAAAGAAATATTTTCAATAAATTCAGCTCTGTAGTAGAACAACGTTATGCAGAAATTAAATTTCAGAAAACTGCAAGTCTTGGTATACATCGGCCATGTTGGCGTCCTGATGAGGGACACCAATATCGTGTAAGTTACTAAGATCACACTTTTATAATGTTATGTTTCTGAAAACTGAAAACAGGAGCAAAAATATTCATTTGTTTTATGTCAGTGACACTAAAGAATCCTGGTTTTGAGGAAGTCCCAAATTTTGATAAAACAGTAATTAAAATGTTATACTTCTCAGGACGCACTCCGATTGTTCGTGAATTTCCACAACGATTTATCTCACGGATGAGTCGGATGTGTAAAACAGGTCGAAAGACGAGCGTTGTGGTGGTAGTAGTGTAAGTTTTAGAATTTTGATAATGTCGCATGTAAACTAGCAATAAAGTAAAAGGTACGACGAATCAGTTTGAATTAACTTTATATATGAATCAAGAACAGAAATGATTAAAACTATAATCACCTGCGAAATGAAAGCGGAAATAAGTAACATAAATTTTCATAACCGATATTTATTGAATAGTTACAAATGTTAGGTGCGTAGAATCAGCATCTCGCTTAAATGATGCAGAAAATGTAAATATAACTACCTACACAATAACAGTTCAATAGCTCACGAATTGATTTCAGCCCGGTGTTAAGAAGTCGCGATCGAGGCTAACAGCACAGGGGCCGACACAAACTGTGTGACCGTTCGTATTATTAAATTTAGAGGAAATGTATGGGAATATCAAAAAGGTTCACTTGTCGTAATATTCTGTGATGAAAATTCATAATCATGATATAAGATCAAAATAAACGTATTTGTACCTGAAATGTTGTGTGTTGTTGTTCTTGTAGCTGAAAACGGCGAATTTAAGTGATTTGAAGGGTTTTGCATCGGACGTTTACCTGAGCGTATAGTAGAGAGACAGGGAGGAAAGCTGGATTTTGGACCGGTCCAGCGCCGAGCCGATTTTCACAGAGAATTTCCGATTGCACAGCCTCAAAGCCCCGCACCAGGCAAGCTGAAACCCAGAGGTTTCTTCTCGTACCATTACATTTAAAATCCGTCCAAAACTCGAAGCGCTAGACCCTAAATAATATCGAGAAATCCAGTATTCGAAGCTCGATAGAGCCGCGGTTGGTAAAATGTGTGCCGGCCTCCAACAGTCACGTCGTTTGCAAATAATGCCCTTTCATAAATTCATCCCGTGGGAGGGAAAGCAGGGGCGAATAAACAGCAACGAACTTTACACTTACCATCCTGGGGTGAAGCGAATGGCGCATGATGGAATGAGCCAAGCAAGACGCCATTCGTTTCACCCCAGGCTGGTTAGTAGAAAGTTCGCTGCTGCTTATTTGCCCCTGCTTCCCCTCCCGCGGGATGAATTTATGAAAGGGCATTGTTTGTTATCATCCAATCAGAAAGGAGCAAACGGCGTGACTGTTGGAGGCCGACACACATTTTACCAACCTTTTTGATATTCCCACACATTTCCTCTAAATTTAAAAATACGAACGGTCACACAGTTCGTGTGGGGGCCCTGTACTAACAGGAGAGCACCCATGGAGTGGAGTGGTTTCTCATAAATCTATTCAGTTATGACTAGACTGATCGTGCAGACAAAGTTTTATTCAGCTCTGAAATTATTCATTACAAAAACTGAAACCATTTAGCTCCACAAATATTTTCTTCAATTGCGAAATAGCAACAGGCAAGTTAAAATTTTCAGAAAGACAACCACACTTTTAAATTTGAAAAACGTATTTCTGATGTGCAACATTCACATCGTCAGTCGCGCTATGAGTAAATAACGTAATATGTTTCTTTATTATTACTCATTTTCACATTGTAATTACATAGTATCAGTATTCACATATAGTTTGTTCTACGCTTCACAAAAATATTATGTTATCTGTAATTTACTCATTTTGCAACTGACGATGGATGTTGTACATCCGAAACATGGTTTCAAATTTGTGGTTAAAAATGTTGTTGCCTTACTGATTTTATGCATTATTTATCGTTCAACTAATGATGTGAAGCGACTAACGTAAAGGACTCATAAATGCCCTCTAGCTTTATTGTTGCATTCGCTAATGCAACGTTTCTGCAAAAGATTTTAGGTTCTTTTCAGAACACGAAAAGGTAAATTAAATTTTACAGTGTTTTCATCAAGCTATTACATTGATTACATTCGCCTGATGCGAGAGATGTTCCCTGAATGGAAAACAGAAATCAATTTCTGTAATGATCCAAGAATAGTGTGGGACTGGATTAAATTTAAAGTTCGCCAAGAAACCGTTACTTACAATAAACAAAAAGCCCGTCAAAGAAGAGATAAATTAACAATAATTGAAAATAAACTTAAGATATGTGAAGAAGAAGTAGCGGCATTTCCAACACCCGTAAATGTAGAGAATTTAGAAAAGGTTAACGCGGAATGTGAAAGAGAATACGATTATATTGTGTCAGGTTCGATTATCCGCTCTCGCACCACCTGGTACGAAAAAGGAGAAAAAAACACTATTTTTTTGTAAACCTTGAAAATAACAAAAGAAAAAGAGCTCAATAAGAAAGCTGATTCAATCAAACGGTAAAGAATCTACCAACCCAAACGCAATTTCAAAGGAAATCGAATTTTTCTTTGCGGATCTTTACGATGAAAAGGCAGAATTTACTTTTGATCAAATGACTTGCCCCTTCTTGAACTCTGCTAATATTCAAAAATCATCAGATGGAATGCGCGACACATGTGAGGGCGAGCTAACGTTTTAATATTCTCTCCATATTATCTGTGGAATTTTATAACGTCTTTTGGCCCGAACTCTGGCGGAATCTTGTCGATTCCTTAAATTATTCTAATCGCCACGGTGAACTCTCAACAACTCAAAAACAAGCAGTAATAACTCTTTTAGAGACAAAATCGAGACAGTCGACTAATAAAGAACTGGAGACCAATTTCCTTAGTCAATGTTGATGCAAAAATTGGGTCAAAGCGATTGCTAAACGACTTGAGAAAGTGCTTCCTCAAATTATTCATTTCGATCAAAATGCTTCTGTGAAAGGGCGAACAATTTTTGACGCAGTTCGCACCATTGATGATGTAATTGAGTTCACTAAACGGAAAGGCCATAAAGGCCGATTTTTACTACTATTGATTTTGAAAAGGCCTTCGATTCGATTAACCGGAGTTTTCTTTTTAGAACTTTAGAATATGGCTGATGTATACTTCCATTCAGAGGCAAAGAGATCAAAGAATGGTTTGAAGGTGTGGAAAATTCAAGACCTTGTTAACAAAGCTGGCAATGTAGTTACAACCCATCTCCTGTTGACCCATGCATGGAGTGGTTCCGACACCACCTCTGCAACATATGGGCATGGCAAAACTAGTCTTTTGAAGAAGATAAAACAATCAGAAGAATTGCAGCAGATGTTCTTCTTGATGACCAATCCTGAGGCGACAGTTGAACAGATTTGCAAAGCTGGTATCCGGTTATATGTTATCTTATATGGAGGCAGAGCAGATGATTCTTTGAACAGTCTACGGCACGCTAAATACATGGAGATGGAGTCGACAAGCAAAACACCAATTGGATGATCCACAGAAGCTTCCACCTACAGAGTGCAGCATATTTTCACTGTTTGCGGGTTCATTTGCAAGTCATACTTTGGTTCAAGCTCACAACCAATGACCTGGACCCGATGTAATGGGGTTGGAAACTTGCTGATACCGTATTAACACCAGTCCTGACAGACTTGGATGCAGCACCAGAGAGCTTACTGAAGTTTGTGAGATGTAAATGCAAACTTTCTGCCAGAAATCCATGTGGCAATACCAGTTGCTCTTGTCGTAAACATGGACTGAAATATGTAACAGCCTGTAGAGACTGCAGAGGAGAAAGTTGTCAAAATACCGAGGAGGTTACCCTCGACGACGAAGATGCCGACACTAATGTAGAAATCGTGTTTCAGTTGTTAATTAAAAGTAAACTTGCTTTTTTTAATTTCCATTTTTTGCCCTTTGCACACTTGTACAAAATACATGACAAAATGCACGAGAAATGTGCAGGGCCAACCAACAATTCCAGAATTATTTTTCAGACATTTTCTGGCCCTTTCCAGGGCACAAACCCACTCCTATTTTGAGGGGACTCTACTATTGCCCCGGGGGGAGGGGGTGTGCTTGTATCAGGGGTAATGCGGTAATGACTATTATAGTTCATAATCCTTTTGACGACCACACTTTAACCAATACCTCTCTCTACAAGGGTGTAAAAATGTGATAGTAGTGCATTATAGAAAATGCTGACAATATACTGGAGGGCATCTGATAGACTCGTTGCACGAATTCCTGGAGGAGGTGGAGGACAGTAGTTAAACTCCTAGTCTTGTCATGCATCAGTTATAGCAGCTGTTTATCAGTATAAGTCAGTGTTGTGGATCTTTCAGCACGTGAGCTAATTTACTTCACTTTTCCTCTCTTGCAGAAGAAGCTATTGCCACCCGACTCTGTATTTCAAGATCCACCTCCATAACAGCATTCAGAAACTCTATGGTACAGGTGTCTAGTTCAAGAGGTAAGCAATCAGTTCTCTCTTAATTCCACAAAAGCTCACCAGCATCCAATTTCCATAACTAACGATTGGTCAAGTGTTGACGATACCAGCTGTGAGCATTAAAAACAATCATTAAATGGATCACATGGCGCCAAAGAAAGAAAAGTATGCAATCGTAAGAAAAAAACCCTGACTTGCAATAGCTCAGTATTTTCCATCGCCTGTTCTTTGATGGATCAATATTACAATTTTTTAGCAGCTGATGCTACAAAAATGATATCAACTAAATTGCAGCCATTGGTGAACAGGCTATGATCTCTTTGATGATGTACTGGTTACCATAGGACCAGTATTATCTGTTAAAGACATCCTTACTTTAAGCTTGAAGTGCTTATAACTGAAAAAAAAAACAGGCTTGGTGACCTCCATTTTTTATTTTTCGAATTGTATTTAGCAAAGATACAACGTTTTGCAAAGTTTCATAATTTTTGGGAAGGGGTTCAGAGCCACCGTAAATTTTCAAAAATTTAATTCACCGAGCTCGTTTTTCTTAGTTTTTAGGTCTTCAAGCTAAACATATGGGTCTTTCACAAATTATACTGTTGCAATAGTAACCTGTTACGTCATGACAATGACTATAACTTGACTGGACATTTGTTTGATACCATTATGATAGCATAACTAACTGATGGCCATGTTAAAAGCGGAGAGCGCCCAGGAGTACCCTGAGACAAGGTGGTGCGTTCTTCTCTGCACGATCCGGTACATTTTGACAAGGGATGAGCATAAGGTTGTTGTTTGAATTGTTTACACGATCCGAAAAAGTAGGATTTAGTGATAACGGGAAAAGTTAAAATACAAAAATCAATATCTTGCAAAATGAACTAATTTATTCGCTTCTTGTTTTACCAGCAATCAGTTTTAGGGCCTGTTTATATGGAGGAAAGTTGGCCCGGGTAGGAGGGTCACCCGCCCACCCGAGCTACCCTGGGCGAGCCAAGTTTTCATACTTTCCCTTACAAAACGCGCCGAACTGTTTATATGAGAATCTCAAGTTGGCTCGGCTAGCCGTAAGACCTTAGATAACAACGGCCTGGACCACCTTGGACACCTCATTGAGACTTACATAACGGAGTAACTGAATAGCTTTCAGTTGAGGTTGGGGTTAGCAGTTTATATAGTTAAATTTAGGCCTAAACAACCCGAGAAGCTAGGTGGTACTCTGGTACGGTAGGTTATGTAAGCCTAAGCCTAGCTGAGGTCACAGGTTCAATCCTGAGTGGGGATTTTAGATTTTATTTTTTACACTTCAAAATTCATTGAAAATAAAATTCTAGGTGTCGACATTACGTTATATAATTCTCAATAAGGTGTCCGACCTCCTTCTGAGCTATAGCAGGTAGACTGTTCTGGGCCTCTCTCCTCCGCAGAGGCCTCCTAGTCACGCTCCACGCTTGGCAAAAAACGGGCGGGGGCTGGGTAGAGGTAAAAAGTAAAGCGCGCGGGGAACTTTTCGCTCTTCCCATCGTTCCCCGCGCTCCCATTTTATATTTTACTGTTCTTTAATGAGAGGAACCTCTGCGGAGGAGAGAGGTTCAGGGCTTTCTTCGTCCGCCCCGCCATTTTGAAACCGGAGAAGGCCCTGGGGCGAAAATTGGTCTTCGCGCGCTCTCTCGCCGCCATTTTGAATACCAAAAGAAGACACCGGTACGTTTTAAATTATTATCACTCAATAACAATTTTTATTAATAGGCCACTTGCACGATGACGTCATTTGACTACTACTACCAGAATTCATTTCGTTTTTCCTTTCTTATTTAAATTTTGTAATCCCAGTGCGGTTTAAATAACAATAGCCCTAATTTGCACTACAAAACAAAAAACTGAAGGATTCTGGTAGTAGTAGTCAAATGACGTCATCGTGCAAATGGCCTATTCTTTCTTTTTTTAATACGAGGCATTTTCAACTCTACTGGTTTTCCTTACCCGTCAAACAATCAAAGAGTCAACATTCGTAAATGTAACGTAACTAGTAGCAACTTCGATGCGGCTTGGGTTCTCAATGAGAAAACCAAGAAAATATGTCAAATGTCAGTCAATGCCAAATCAAGTACAGCTTTGATGTGGCACAGTTGATTGAAAGCTGTACACTAATAATAAAACAAAACAATTGAAAATTCCATATAACTCAAGGTCACTAGAAAACAGTCAAAAGACGTCCAAAGGCTATCGAAGATCACCAAAAATTTTCCGAAAAAAAGTATACGAAGATCACTTGAAAATTACTGGTTTTCTAGTGATATCCTTTTTTAAAGGCCCAGTATCACCCAAAATGCATTGCGCGCCCAATGCCTCTACGATTGAATTTAACGCAGTCGAAAATTCCCTAATGAGCCAATCACGAGCGAGCTCGTCATTTGAAAACAAAACGAAACGACCGCAAAGCCGAATGGGTGATACTGGGCCTTTAAATACGTCTATTAGTACAATTATTCGAAATACAATAATTACAATTTATTTCAACAGCGGACTGCGCACTGCTTATGTAAAGGCTCAATAAAAAATATCTTTAGAATTGTAAAAATATAACCTAACTATTTTCTTGAAATTCTATTAGCAAGCATGAAGAAAAACCTATTTGAGCATCAATTAGCAATTTCACTTCGTCTTCGGCTGGATATGACATCCGTTTAACATTTCCACTGCTTCCTTTTTTTATTATTTTCAACGGAAATGACGTATAGCACTGTCAATCTTGAACTTAAGTGTCTGCAAACAAAGACGAAAAACCTGAATTAAACAAGTCATGACCTCAGATGGACAACATAAATATCAGTAACCATTCAGAGTTCAAGAGAATGGAAACGTTGTCGCATCGTGGCATTTATATTTTTCTCTGCTTAAACCGACAACTTGCAGACCATTAAGTTTATTTCCTAAAAAAGTTGCTAAAGAGCAACCGAGAAAAATAAATTAACAATTTTTTTGTAATATTGCGGAGAAAAACAAACACATACAAAAGTTAAAGGTTAACATTAGCAAAAAATGACAAACAATTCAAACAAACAAGAATATAAAACATGGTACAGTCGAATCTCCGTATACTGAAGGGACAGAGACAAGTGTCCGGA
This sequence comes from Cladopsammia gracilis, assembly GCA_022457155.1. Lineage (NCBI taxonomy): Eukaryota > Metazoa > Cnidaria > Anthozoa > Scleractinia > Dendrophylliidae > Cladopsammia > Cladopsammia gracilis. The sequence goes on along the minus strand of JAJGOT010000051.1, from coordinate 2,236,886 downwards.
TCATAGAGGTGTCCGTAAAAACATAGAGATAGGGATTGTATGAATTTTGCTATCTTGGGGACCAAGAGAGCTGTTCATAATGGAGAGGCATCCGTATTCATGATGAAGCTGTCCGTAATTAGAGGTTCGACTGTATCTCAACCCATCGCCGGGTTGTTCAAAGCGCGGTTAAACTAACCCAGGGCTAGCATCAATTTTGATTCCAGTTAAATAATAAATAAATGAAGATTTTTTCCAAAATATTTTGCCCTTTAGTTTCGTTTCTGACCTGTCTTTGCATGCAACTTATAATTAGCTTTTGAAAACACTTCTAACAAGAGAAATTAAATCCTCGGGTAAGTTTTAATCCTGGGTTACCGTTCGAACAACCGGGCCCAGGTGTATAAAGTTGTACTTCAGTGGACAACATAAAATAGTGCTAGGAAATCGAAAAAGAAACTGCACTCGACTAAAAACGTCAGGGGCGAACCATTAGATTCTTTGAGCGGATTTTTTTTATTTTCTGAAACAATAGCTACACTTGCAAATTACACTTTTAGATGTTTTATTGAATTGACCCCTGCAGCGACAAAGCTCAAGGGAAAAAATGAGCGTGGACAAGAACACCCCGTCATGGTTCGCTCCTTGTCACTGAATGAGACAAACTTAATATAATGATAACGATCACCAACAAACCTCAAGTTCAGTCTTGTCACGAGAAACAACCTCATATGTGGGAGCCGAAAGATCAATGGTTGATCCCTCATCCTGAAAATAAGAGCCATATCAATGTTATATAGAGGCATGCTGAAAAACAGTGAAACTAAATACTATTCAAAAGGGATGAACTGGCCCAAAATGGAACGATATTCCAAAATGACAGACTGTAGGAAGGTGGATTGGGAGAAACACATTTATAAACAGGTAAACTTTCAATGTGCATGTAAAGATGTCACTTTTTCGTATACAATAATTGTAAGCTTTCTTTGTACGCGGCGGCACTGTACTTTTTAGTTCGCAGCGCATGCATTTAGCGCGTCATTTGGCACCACTTTTGTTTATTCTCTTGATGACACTTATTTATCTACACTATCAGCATTGAAATCGTGAATTTCACTTCGCCAGCAATCACTTTCATTATGAAATTCCTAGTAATATTTATCCTAGCCTGCGAGCAAGCTCTCGGGCTCGTGGTTTCGGGTTTGGGGTTTGGGGAGCGGAGGGCGAGATCTTTTCCCTCACCCACCCCCTCCCCCCTCTCCCAAACCCTCCGCCTCCCCCAAACCCGAGCCCGGCTACTACAAATCAACTGTCATGACGTGTCAACATTTCGTTTACTCGTCACACTGATCACGCAAGGAAAGCATGGCACTTTTTAATACCGAAGTCTCCAATGCCTCATCAAATGGATTTGACAGGTTCGCTATGAACTATTTTGGAATTGTTGCCGAACCGTTTATTTAGAAGCAGGACAAAATGCACTCTATCCATGCATATTTTTCCCCGTTTGCTATAACCAGTTCAACGTTTCGCGTGCTCAGTCACAAGTTAAAAAGTCTCCGTAAAAGGAATCAATATTTACCTTATCGGACTCCTGCTTGATGACAAGTGAATTTGCCGTAAGACAGGGAAATCCAGCAATTTTCTCGTACAAACAACTCCATTTGACACGCCAACGTTGCCAAAATTTTCCTTGGTGCAAATTCAATATCCTCCTGAAAAACACAAGATCATAGAGCGTTTCCATGTGACGTCACGGCTCCTACGAGTCAACTCGTGAATACGAAACAACCTTCGGAACCCCCCCTCTCCTACGGGTTTTGCTCCATCTAACCCCCCCCAACCCTCCCCCCTCTCTGTCCTACTCCCCACCCTCCCCTCTCTCCCACTCCGTCCCCATCGGTAAGGCAGGTGAACATTATCGCATTTGGAACAGGCAAAATATATGCGCAAGCCTTATGCACTGGTCAGCGGAATTACCAGGAAAAGTTTATAGCGAAGTGATGGAGTGAATATTTGCATATTTTCCCCATCTGCTATAACTTCGCGTATCCACGAGTTATAAAGGAGTGCTTTAATTGCCTGGAACACCATATTTTAACTATTTTGCCATAAATGCTTTCTGGCAAATCTCACAAGCAATGAACTGGAGGAAATTAACAATGTGCAACACCGAATGTACTCCTGGTAATTCTCAACTGTTTACAAACCTGTCAGTAAGGAGGATAATAAAACTACTATCTTCACGTGTGATACTCAAGTGGTCAACATAGACATCATCAAATTGATCTAAGCTCTGAAAAAAAAATAAAAATGAACTGGTCATAAAAGAAAAACATAATAATTTAACTGATCAATCACTCTATGTCTATTTTAATTTTTAACTTAATTCTTGCGTCAATAAACTCGTGATCAATCGAATAACCAAATACCAATTTAAACGCGGTTAAATAGACTGGCCAGTTCTATGGAAGATATTGCAATGGCAAAAAAAAAAAGGAGAAAGAGCCATTAGACTTAACACCAAGTGAAAGTAAAATCCGTATAACAACCTTGTAATGATCAATATATCCCCTGTTTTACAAGAGAAGATTAACACCAAATATTGTGAGCTAACAAGAAAGTTTCCAGGAACATTTAAGTGCATGTGACGGGTTTATCAGTTTAACAAACCTTCCCTAACAGTTGCATTTAGGGCTTTTTAAAAACTTTCTTTTGATTGTTTTGATTACTTTAAGCTATTTTCATTTCACTGATTATCAGAGATTGTGGAAAAATTCCAAAATCCAAGATGGCAGATCTGAGGGCTTGTACTTCGTAGAAGACTTAATTATATGCACGCAAAACGTCCCGGCACTTATTCAGGGTTAAAAACGCATTTTGAAATGCTGAGAAATCATAAGACATATTTGATAAGTAACTGCTTTAAAGACAACATTTTTCGATGCACAACACACTGTCCAAGTTTTACGATTACGTTATGGCGTTCGACTAGTACCTCCACCCAGTCGACAAAAAAACCTGCTCTAGAGTTAACACATGCTCATCGTGACCATTTGCACTAATATCACCTTCCCTATCATGAAAAAAGATGACTAAAGCTAACCTTAGAATGCATTTTTTTTACCTTTAAGATTCCATTTCCTTCAGCATCATGTGCGGAGAATGGCTTGAGAGGCTTCAGAAAAGAAAAACAGATTCAATATTTAGAGAAAACAGTACCTTGGATTTGTTGTAGAAATGAAGAAAATAAAGTAGAAAAATTTGAAATAAAACACCGCTCTTAGAAATAAATAAATAAATAAATAAATAAATAAATAAATAAATAAGAATGAAGGAGGGAAGGGAGGGAGGGAGGGAGGAAGGAAGGAAGGAAGGAAGGAAGGAAGGAAGGAAGGAAGGAAGGAAGGAAGGAAGGAAGGAAGGAAGGAAGGAAGGACGATTATCTGCAAACAAACATCGATCGAGTCCTTTTTCATTAACTGTGGTAAAACGTAATATCATAAAGTTCGGCTTTCTTGCGATTACCATGTTAGGAGCCGTAAAGCGTGGTAGTCTTCTCCGACATGCGATATCCTCGCCATTGAGTTCCGCTGACCTGCAAAACAAAGGCACAGGTCACCCATTCGTTTAAGGTGGTTCGATACAGTTTTCTGGAGACCATACCAACACTTTTCAATCGGCTTTTAAACGGCCTTCTCCAAGTCAGATCAACGTGACATTTTCATCACTAACTGGTTTTGAATTGAAGTTTGCCAAGATATATTTTCTGGTAAAATCGATATTACCATGACGACGATAAACAAGAAACTTAAAAATCAGTAAAAGTGAAATTTAGCGCGTTTAAGATTTCGCATTGAAAATCCCACATAGGCATCTTAAAATATGGTATCGAAAAACAAATGAAACCGTGTAAAAGTACAGCGGAAGGAGTTTCATTTGAATGGTCACACCATAGGATTTCGTCCACAGACTCAAAAGTTAGAACAAATGGTACCATGCAAAATTGCTGCTGAAGAGGTTTTAATTGAATGGTCACTTCATAGGATTTCATCAACAGACTCAAAAGTTAGAACAAATGGTACCATGCAAAATTGCTGCTGAAGAGGTTTTAATTGAATGGTCACTTCATAGGATTTCATCAACAGACTCAAAAGTTAGAACAAATGGTACCATGCAAAAATGCTGCTGAAGAGGTTTCATTTGAATGGTCACACCATAGGATTTCATCAACAGACTCAAAAGTTAGAACAAATGGTACCATGCAAAAGTACTGCCGAAGAGGTTTCATTTGAATGGTCACTTCATAGGATTTCGTCAACAGACTCAAAAGTTAGAACAAATGGTACCATGCAAAAGTACTGCTGAAGAGGTTTCAATTGAATGGTCACACCATAGGATTTCATCCACAGACTCAAAAGTTAGAACAAATGGTACCATGCAAAAGTACTGCTGAAGAGGTTTCAATTGAATGGTCACACCATAGGATTTCGTCAACAGACTCAAAAGTTAGAACAAATGGAACCATGCAAAAGTACTGCTGAAGAGGTTTCATTTGAATGGTCACTTCATAGGATTTCGTCAACAGACTCAAAAGTTAGAACAAATGGTACCATGCAAAAGTACTGCTGAGGAGGTTTCAATTAAATGGTCTCACCATAGGATTTCATCAACAGACTCTATAGTTAGAACAAATGGTACCTTGCAAAAGCACTGCTGAAGAGGTTTCATTTGAATGGTCACTTCATAGGATTTCGACAACAGACTCAGAAGTTAGAACTACACTACACTGTACATTCTCCATAATTGACTCTGGGAGTGAAAGAGTTAATAAAGTCGTTACCTTCGCACACCATCAAGGGTAAAGCTGACCATGTCAATAACTCCTCCAGCTGGATGTGTAAGCAGTCCAAGTAGTCCTTTTCCGATTCCCTTGAAGAACCCTTCGACACCCTCAGAACGAGCACCTTGTAATTACAAAGTCAAGCAAGAAATGCATTTTACCCGGGCGCTGCGACAGAGCATTGTAACTGTAGTAAACAGGCAGGTAGGACAAGCGACAGGACAAGGCACTGGGCTTCATGTTTGATAATATATCAAAACGAGGAAGAGTGTTTTATCTGGATTTCCAATCACTGAGAAGTGGGTTGAAAAATGGAGTCGAAGCCGCGTATTTTTAACCAACTACAAACCATTAATAATTCATGGAGAAATTCAAAGCAAACGTTCGCCTAATTTTGCGGTGATTGGTATCACCTGTCCAAACTTCCTTCACGGTAGTCATTTCCTTTGTTTTATCTTCAAGAATTATCAATGAGTCTGAGAAGCATCTTTAAAAGATTTTAAATGTGAAATACACGAAAACTAATTTTATCAGCTATCAAAAACTGCCGATTTGAGAGCTCGCCTTTCTGGTAGTAGTACTGCGGATCCTCCGCTAACGGACACCGCTACACATGAATTACATTCTTAAAGCCCATGTTTACCCAATCTGCTTTGCGCGCCCGGGCTGATTTTCGCACAGACGGAAAATCGAAAAATCGACGTGCCAGCCAATCATCACGCTACACTGAACAATTGAACCGTTTCAAAACAAAATCACAAGCGCGCAAAACAGATTGGGTGAACACGGGCCTTTAACATTGTATGCCAGTCTGAGTAAGCTGAAAACGTGTTAATTGTATACCTTCCACGGGTTTGACAACTACTCCGGACACGCCAAAGAAAAGACCCTGAAATCAATAAAAGTCAAATAAAACTTGGGCGAAGAAGACAGAGGATTCCGGTTAAATAATTAATCAATGGAGATTTTTCCAAAGTATTTTAGCCCTTTAGTTTCGTCTCTGACTTGTCTTCGCATGTAACTTTAATTAGCTTTTGAAAACACTTCTAACAAGAGAAACTAAATCCTCGGTTAAGTTTTAATCCTGGGTTAGCGATAACCGGCTTTCAAACAACCGGGCCCTGGCCTTTGATAGATAAACTATAGATAAAATGGAAATGGAAAATGAAATGGAAAACCATGTTGCTCAGGAATTAAAGGGGCACTGTCCCAGCTGATATATCGTGTTTTAATGATTATGGCCAGGAACTTGGTTTAAGCTTACTTTATTATCTTGAAATCGCCGAAAGTGATGACAGCAAAGAAATATTAACTAAAGAGACAACATAACGGGTAATAGAGTGAAAATTCCGCAAGAATGGTAATTTTGATTTCTTGACCGCCTGCCACGAAATCAAATTTGATGAACTGTAATCCACTTCCATCCTTGTAATCCTGCACTTTATCTCCAAACTACTGCTTCTCTTTTGCTCTATAGAATCTTTTTATCCAATTTAGATGGTTAATGAATAAAGGGGTTAGTTTCTAAAGAACTTGTGGTGCTGTATCGGTGGGGGAGTAAAACATGAAAAGTTGATTTCATCAACTGAGTTGATAAGGTAAATTCTTGGGTAAATTCTTGGGTAGGCGCCTCGCATGGGGCTTCGCGTCCCGTTCGCGTCTTTCCCTTTGGTCCTTATTATTTTTGTAAGTTTGTATCCAATAAAGTTGAACAAAAAATTGACCACCGTCAGGGCTGCAAATAACTATTTTTTTCTTGAAAGGACATAATTATGTCCGACTTGGGCACCATTTTGGTCGGACAAACTAAACAATTGGTCGGACATCACATTATTTACCATGCATTACAAGCGGGCATACATGACGTATTCAATGCTCAAGGGTTTGCAATGCATTATAGGGCGATTTCAAACACGGTCAGCTATTTGCAAGTTTTCCGGACATAATGTCCGACCACGGTTGCGATTTCGTCGGACACTGGCAAATTTTGGTCGGCTATTGTCCGATGACCGACTGTTATTTGCAGCCCTGACCGTAAAGAGATTCAAAAGTTGACGTTTCGAGTAATCAAGTCAACTCAGTAGCACACCCCCCCCCCCCCCCCCCCCCGAGTAATCAAGTCAACTCAGTAGCTCACCATAAAGAGACTCTTTCCTCCCATAATCAGTCCTTGGCCAATGCCATGGGGCTCTCTGTGCATGCGCAAACGTCTCCTCTGAAGAAGAAAGAAACTCAAGGTAAGGTAAGAAGAGGTAAGCCTTCATGCGCGCAGGTGAACTCTGCCGTGCGGTTTGGTCAGACAAACTCACTACTGAAAGAAATTCTTATTAAAGAGAAGGGATCGTCGCAGTTATACATTAACTGGAGGACCCGTGACCAAGAACTAATTCACAGTTGACCAAGCTCCCATCTGGCCTTGTAGCTCAGTGTATCGCAATAGTCTTGTGTTCTTATCCCGTCAAGGCCTAAAAATGTTTACAGGCTCTATTTACAAGTCTTTCAGTTGCTGTATAACTGCGGTAACCCCTTTCTCTTTAATTACTTCTCCCGCAGTTCATATTATTTAATTTATTTCAGCAAATATGATTTTAAAAAGTAACTCACCATCTGAAAATTGGAGTCAAATGTCAGCGTAGCTACTGCCTGTCCTAAGGAGCCAGTGATCCTAGAGAACGCCCCAGCTGTACCTCCTTACAATGAAAAATATTTAAGTGTTTAGAACTCGCAAAGCCTCACTCGTTCGATTTCTGACACAAACCAACTCGTGCGTAAATGCCGTACAAATCACTGCCCATGCTGTAATTTGTTGATTTTATACATACTGAGATTTGTGATTGGAAGAAACGCTTTTTCACATGTTAGAAAGTCGTTTCGCCATTCTGATTGGCATCGAACCCGGAAAGGGGTTTCACACGCCAAATTTCAATAGAAAATCTCAGTAAGTATGAGATAAAAGCATTTCTCCAACTCAATAATTATCCAACAAGTTTCAGCAAAGAAAATCCTCACCGTGTCTTCACAACCCGCTCTTAATTAAAGTAGATTTTGGCGATTTCACTCCTTCGTTTTCTCTGAATTTAATGATCCTTTAATGATCCATTTGAGAAGCTATGTCCAAAACTCAAAAGAGAGTTTCACCAAGTACCAAACACTTCTCGGTGTTTTGGACACCAGTGATGAAACACTCTTCTTCGTGTTTGATTAATTACATAATGATCACTTCTACTGAATTTCTTTTACGGCAAAATTTTCCTGTTGTTCTATTTACGGAATGCAGGCAGCCTAATTTTCTATTCACAAACATGGAAACTGGCAGATGTGTGAAATAGATTAATTACCTATCACGTGACCCAACAAGCTCTTCACACCTCGAGCTACACCTTCAGCAAACTCGCCAGGCCCAGCAATGATACCCTGAGTGGAGAGTGAATGACATCATAAAGTATCAGCTTCATCAATGGGCTGCACTTCCTATTTCTTTACTTCTTTTTCAACATGCGCTTTTGCCGTTTAAGCGTCGCACAGCAAACACATTCTTCCCCGGGGCATGGCTGCCAAAGCACTCCAAGAATCGTGCAGTATTTAGTCACATGACTCAAGTGACACACGATGTAGCGGCGTTTGCTGAGGTTCTTTTCAGCGATTGACCGACATGTTTTTAGCAATCTAAAACTTGTTCAAACGAAACGATGACATTTAATCGTATTTTACACGACAAAACGCTGCAGGATTTTTGGAGTATTCTTTGCAGCCTTGTCCAGGGGTTGCTAGGTTACCATCCACCAACACCACCTCAGACACTTATTGAGACTTATACAATGTAATGTCGACACTTAAGGATGGTTTTTGGTAACGACGGAGTCAGAGTCGAAGTCGTAATCAGAAGCGCAGTGCGTTACGATTTAGTGAAAATCAAACCAACGGAATCGGAAGACGATTACGGAGTCATAAGCTAAAGCGGAATCGGAAGAAAATGGAACCGTTCTGATTCTTCCGACTCCGATTCTGTCGAGCTTATGACTCCGCTTACGACTCCGATTTTTGATTTTCACTAGGTCGGAAGCGCTCTTACGACTCCGACTACGACTTCGACTCCGTCGCCAGTGAAAACCAGCCTTTAGAATTTTATTTTCAGTAAATGTGTAAGTGTAAAAAAGAAAATCTAAAATCCCCACTCAGGATTGAACCTGTCACCTCAGCTACGTTTACGCACAGAACCTACACTACCAAAGTACCACCTAGCTGCTCAGATTGTTCAAGCCTACATTTAACAAAATGAAGTGCTAACCCTAACCTTAACTGAAAGCTAACCAGTTAATCGGTTATATAAGTCTCAATTAAGTGTCCGAGGTGGTTTTGGTGGATGGAATCTAATGCTAACCGGGTTGCTACGCCCGGCCCGCCATTTCAAAAACGGAGAAGACCCTGGGGATGAGGATGAAGATGATATCTCAGGTAGAGTCTACCTTCTATAGCTCAGAGGGATCTCGGACACCTTATTGAGAGTTATATAACGTAATGTCGACACTTAGAATTTTATTTTCAATACATTTTTAAGTGTAAAAAAGAAAATCCAAAATCCCCACTCAGGATTAAACCTGTGTCTTCAGCTAGGCTTCATAGCCTACCGTACCACAGTACCACCTAGCTTCTAAGGTTGCTGAGTCCTAAATTTAACTATATAAACTGCCACCCCCAACCTCAACTGAAAGCTAACCAGTTACTCCGTTATGTAAGTCTCAATAAGGTGTCCGACCTCCTTCTGAGCTATGGAATCTAGACTCTACCGATATCTCACCTGATATGGTTCATAAAAGAAGTCTCTTACTCCTTCGCCAATCCCGTGAATCAGCGCGTACGGGTTACCAAGCACATCGAGGCCCAGGACAAGCACATACACTTGACGAACACCCTGCGAGAAAAAGTTAATTCATTTTAGTAACGAGATCAGGGCCGGGTTGTTCAAAGCAGGATCAATTTTGAATCCAGTTAAACAACTCAATAATTCAAAATTTTCCAAAGTTTTCTGCTCTTCAGTTTCGGCTCTAACTTGTCTTCACTACAAGCTATAAATGACCTTTTGAAAACATTTTTAAACAGAGAAATTAAATTCTCGGTTAACTTCTAATCCGGGATTAGCGTTAATCGGCTTTCGAACAACCGGGCCCTGAATGATTAAGGGACGATATTGCTTGTATACACCAAATTGAAGAAACGTTGTCGGGTGAAAAGCATAAACCATGAACGATGCGACCCAAAGGTTTACTGGGAAGTTGGAAAATTTAATCTTCGTCTGTGACAGAATATACATTATATTAACACAGGATGCATAAATCATGCTCTTACATGTCTCAAACAAAGAAAACATCTTGATTATCAAGAAATAGAATATTACTAGCTTGCCAATGCTGCTTACCCAGAATCCCATTCGGTCTCATCGTTCATGGTTTATGCTTTTCACGAGTCAACGTTTCTTCAATTTGGTGTAGTGATGAGTGAGTTAATGAAACTCATGAAAGAAGAAAGAAAACGATCTACCGGAAATAAGATTACCAGCGATCTACCGGAAATAAGATTACCTGCGATCTACCGGAAAGAAGATTACCTGCGATCTACCGGAAATAAGATTACCTGCATGGTGTAATGTCGACGGATCTGGGCAACAAGATTCTCTTGTGTCAAAAATACACTGACGCGTTCAAAATAAGCAAGCCTGAAATAACAAGATACATGAAGGAGGTATAAAAAAAGGAAGTGAGGTAGGTGAGATATTGCTCCTCCTCCGACAAAAAAAAACTGTCCTTATTAATCGGGTGCACGCAGAAAAAGGGAACACAAATAAACGATACTTTCTCATAGTATGAAAGAAAATAATTAATATTTCATTTTTAAACTAAGGAGGGAAGTTATTATATAGCGAGAATGCGAAACATTGTCTCTTTTTCTGCAAAAAAAAAAATAACAAAGGCCCTCAACGCAAAGTTTATGTTACAATTTATATATCATGATATTCCTCGAAGTTGCACGTTTTTGTACTAGGTCTCTAACAATACTAGATGACAGAACTCTACTACAGCATTTTGCTAGGTTTGCCAACAGTTCGCTAGTACCTTTTTCACAGCAATGCGCCAATGTTCTCTTATACCCCAAAGTGGAGTAAAACTTTGGCGAATTTCGCCTTATCCACTAAACACGATACGATGTTCTGTTCCGCAATAATATACAATTATACTGAAAACAACGTAGTTGTTTCCACTGATGTAGCAGTGCCCAACTAGCTACATCTCAGTGTAACTTTATCTTCTCAAATTCATTTATAATTCATTCAGTTTGAGCAAAGAGAATCGTAAGCGTGGTGGTGGTTTGGAAACGGGATCTTAATTAGTAGAGATTTGTGCGATATTTTCCATTGTTTAGTCTGTATTTAATGACCAGTTTGACAAGCTGTATCAAATATTCGACAGAGTGTTTTATCAGGTACGCAAACACCTCGTAGTCGTTTTAAAAAAACTCGGCTGCGCCTCCTTCTCAACACTCCTCCTCGCGTTTGATATATTACTTAAAGTTTTTATTCCTAAGAAGGGTAAAAACAAAGTGCTTTTACTTTAGTTCCGCGTCATTGATGTCTGTCAGTGTCGCTCCAATGGAATCAACGAAGAAGTCCATCAGATCCTGTGCAAACGCTTGCTCCTCGTCTTCCTCGTCCAACGCGGATGCCAGCGAGAAACTCAGATTAATCTGATGAAAAACAATACAACACAAGTTAAGCAAATTTACCTTTTATTGCCAAGGTTGTCCAAATTCAAATCAAAACATAAAAATATGATTCGTTGTAATTGCCGGAAGAGTGTGGTCTATCTTTGATCATTCGGAACAGAGTTGTAGCAATAAAGCGATTAAACACTCCTGAAGTCTGGAACCATTTAATAAGAATAATTACTGCTCTTGACAAGTTAAGCGCTCTTGTTCTACTCACTTTGTCACAGTGCCAACGTCCCAATTGATATCAATCCCCCATAGAGACCAGGCGACAACACCGGGGACTACGTACCCTACACTTTTTCGAACAGTGATGTGGGTTCTTTTACGTCCCCTACTATTTTAATGTGAGAAGGTGTAGGAGACAAGGCCAATGGCTTAACGTCACCGCCCAATGACGCGATCATCTGAACTGAGACAAGGTGTTTGAGCACAGACAGCATGATCTTACCAGTTTTTAAAGACCCTGGTTAGTGGTTCGACCGAGATTCAAACCCGCGACCTACTGCTCTGCAGACTAGCGCCCAACTAACTGAGCCCAAGTAACTGAGCGGAATCCGCTCTTCGAAATCCGTTCTATATAATATATAATATTATTATACATTGGTGTCACTAGCTCGATTTTGATTGGCTATAAGCACGCAGCTAATTATTGCTTGCTGTTTCTGTTACGTCATACCTACAGACAATAGTTTTATGCATGCAGAAGTGACGTCATACCTACAGACAATAGTTTTATGCATGCAGAAGTGACGTAAGTTGTTTACTTACAAGTTGACTGTTGTGCATTGATCACTTTTTTGTGCGCGCTCTTGTCTTTACAAGTGCAGCTCAGGAATATGCATAATAAAACAAATTATTGGATTCGGTTTTCGCATGATAGCGATAATTATCAAGGCCTCAGTTTGTGTTATCCGCCTCAGCCTTCGGCTTCGGCAGATAACACAAACTTTGGCCTTGATAATTATCGCTAACATGCTCAACCTCATCCAGTAATTGTTAATTATCTTTAGTAAATACGATTTATATTTATGATTATAATGCAATTAGTTATATTTGCGATTATTCTTGTTAGTTAGTTTTAATTATAGTCTGTTGTTTGTGATCGTCCGGGTGAGTGTAGTTCTGAAAAGAACTGTTGTTGTTGACAATGACTGACGTTTCGACAACCTGAGCGGAAGTCATCTTCAGAGTCATGTGAATTGTGAATGGTCAGTTGATGTTATATACGTCTGGTTATAGCTGTCATTGGTCAGTTTAGCCGTGATGTTATTGGCTGTAGAGACTCAAGTCAGTGATAGGTGCGTTTCGATCCGTGTATTGTTAGTGTAATTTCTGTAGTCGTATTGTTAGTCAAATTTGTCAGTGAGTTCAGTCTATTATTCGTCTGTTTTGTTGACAAGTTGTTTGTAAGCCGCAGGTAGCTGTTGGCATCTGTTCAGTGGTGTCTGTTCTAAGTTAGTAAACCAACTTTCTAGAGTGAGCCGTTTGTAGTAGTCCGTACTGTAGGTAACGCATTCGGCAGAGTCCCAGTCAATTCTGTGATTCGTGCGTAAATGGTGTTCAGCAATGTGATTGTTGATGTCACCATTTTTTGTCGCCCGTTTGTGTTCAGTCAGTCGTATGTTCAGATTCCTGCCAGTCTCACCGATGTAAGAGGCCTGGCAGTCGCAGCATTTGATCTTGTATACTGCTCCTTGTCTGTCGTTAGGTTCGTCCTTGTCTTTAACGTTTGTGAGAAGCTGTCGTAAAGTAGTAATGGGTTTGTGAGCGATACGGATGTTGTAAGGTTGTAAGATCCGTGCAATAGTCTCAGAAGTGCCCTTGATGTAGGGTATTGTCGCTGTGGTGACAGGTTTTGCGTTAGTTGTGTCAGATTCGTTGTTTTTGTAAACATTGCGTTTAACAAAGTCTCGGTTGTAGTTGTTCTTACTGAAAACGTTGTCAAGGTACTTGGTTTCGTCGGTTAGGCTGTCAGGTGAATCGCAAACTAGTTGCGCTCGTCTTGTCAAAGTTCGTATGGTCGTCGCTTTGTGAGATGTAGGGTTGTACGATGACTGGTCTAGTAATCTGTCGGTATGAGTCGGTTTCCTGTAGACAGTAGTCTGTAGTTTGTTGTCGTTTCGGCTTACTAGACAGTCTGGAAAAGGAATCATACCATTTTCTTCAACCTCTCTAGTGAACTGTATGTCAGCGTTTTGTCTGTTGAGGTGTTCGTGAAAGGTGTCAATCTCGTCTTTGTGTACAGCAGTGAAGGTGTCGCCCACGTAGCGTAACCAAAGTGGTACTGTTTGTTTGTATGTAGCAAGGGCTTCTTCCTCGATGTTCTGCATGACAATTTCAGCAACAACAACTGAGACAGGTGAACCCATAGCTGTTCCGTGTAGCTGTTTGTAGTGTTTGCCGTTATACTGAAAATATGTCGAAGTGAGACAAAGATTCAGTAAGTCCATGATGTCGTCAGTCGGCAGTGGAAGTTTGAAGGTAGAGTTCTTGATGGCTGTCTCAGTACAATCTAAAGCCAGTTGAAGCGGAATACTGGTGAACAGTGATTTCACGTCAAAAGACACTAGTTTGTGGTCGTCAGGTATCTGTACTGTCTTGATAGCGTCAATAAAGTTCTCAGTAGATTGTAGTTTATGGCTAGATTCGTCTGTTAAGGATTGCAGTACAGTAGTCAAGTATTTAGACAGTTGAGACTATAGGTCGCATTGGTATGTTGGGTTTGTGTAGTTTCGGTAGTCCGTACAGTTTCGGTGGTTGCGGTACAGAACTTCTCAGTCGGTAGTAGCGTGTAACGTCAAAAGCGTCATCCTTCTTAAGGCTGAGCAGTTTACCGTTAAGTCTTCGTTGCAGTGCGGGAGTCGGGTCTCGTTTAAGTTCTTCGTAGGTCTGTTTGTCGTTAACAAGCGTGTCCATTTTGTTATAGTAATCTGTTTTGTCCATAACAACAGTCACTCGTCCTTTGTCTGCAGGTAGTATGACAATGTCTTCGTAGGTTTTCAGTCGTTTAAGGGCCTGTCGTTCGTCTTTAGTCAAGTTACTGTCTGTTATCGAGGCTGATTGTATAGTAGAAGCTATTCTACTTCTGATGTTATCCTTGGCTGGCTCTGATAGATCTCTTTGACGAGACAGAGCAGCCTCAACACTTGATACAATGGCCTCTGTAGGTATACGTCTTGGCGTCACTGAGTGTTTCAGTCCGTATGAAAGCACTCGGTTTTCAGTCTCGTCTAAGGGACGGGAAGAGATATTCCTGACCCAGTTGTCGTCTTTTTTTCGTCGTTTTTTGTCTTTCTTACGTTGTAGTCGCGTTAGTTTAAGTTGAGTCGTAGTACGGCACTGTTCAGTAGTTTTGTCAGCCCGTTTGTCAGAAATAGTAAGTACAGTGTTAAGTAAGTAAGTCGGTATTAGTTGTTTCAGTTTGTCGAGTTTTTGTTGTAGCTTGTTCTTGTAGTAGTTGAGTCTTCCGTGACAGTCGTTGATCCGCGCTTTGATCAGTCGTCTGCAGGTGGATTTGACGATCTGGATGGCCTCTTGTGTGTTCAGCGGGGACTTAAGTCGAAGTCCAGCCGGAACAAGACCGAGATCTTTGCAGCGGTGGTTGAACCAGAGTTGTTGTCGTATACGTCTGACGGTACTTGCGTAACTGATGTAGTTGTTAGCAAGTTGTTCGCTCTGTCGTCCAAAGGAACGTCGGCAGCTATTTTATTGTTTTGGGACACCAATATGGCCGCCATTTTATTGTTTTGGGACACCAATATGGCCGCCATTTTATTGTTTTGGGACACCAATATGGCCGCCATTTTATTGTTTTGGGACACCAATATGGCCGCCATTTTATTGTTTTGGGACACCAATATGGCCGCCATTTCATTGTTTTGAGACACCAATATGGCCGCCATTTTATTGTTCTGGGACACCAATATGGCCGCCATTTTATTGTTTTGGGACACCAATATGGCCGCCATTTCATTGTTTTGGAACACCAGTATAGCCGCCATTTCATTGTTTTGGGACACCAACATGGCCGCCATTTCATTGTTTTGGGACACCAATATGGCCGCCATTTCATTGTTTTGGGACACCAATATGGCCGCCATTTCATTGTTTTGGAACACCAATATGGCCGCCGTTACGTCACGTGCAAATATAGGCTAATAGGCGTAAAGGCCTTACGTCTTTACTCAAGTCTTTACTTGGGGCGCGTTTTTTTTTGGGGGGGACATATTCTGGCCATTCTGAAATCAGAATACGTTAACAAAACTGTTGTTTTCCAGGTTCATATTAGTGGTGTAACGATTAATCGAATTCTCGATTAATCGCGATTATGACCATTCGGTTCAAATCACGATTCTATGCTTCCACGTTTCGATTTTGGTTCGATTTTTGCATACCTTTTCCAGGGTGCTCTCAATGAGTTATTATATTGTGAAATCAGAATTCAGAACTCTTTAAAATCTGCGTTTTTGATTGACGAGCAAAGGCATTTGCAGTTCGTGCACCATTTTGTATTGCCTGGTAAAATTGCTGCCTTTCTACCACCTCTTGACAATTTCAAAATAAGGCAAACCATGTGCAACACGCTCATTGTCACGTTCTCAAACATGGCGACGAACGAACAAGCAATCGCGATTCTGCCTGCATCTAGCCCTTTTAGATCAGCTGTGTGGAAATATTATGGTTTTCCGGCTAAGATGGTACGACAGCTAAGTCTAAAACTATCTGCAAAAAACATTTGCATAATCGAATCGAAATATTCGAAATCGAAAGGCAATAATCGAAATCGAATCGAATCGCAAGGAATATGAATCACTATACCCCTAGTGCATATAGTCAAAGTAGTGACTTCTTTTCATATTTTACGAGGAGTAGGTGCAATAATTAGAGGTATTCTGTTTTTGGAATGGCCAGAATATGTCCCCAAAACAACGCACCCTTAGAGTTTACTTATAACTTGACTTGTACTTTTATTATTTACTTTAGACCAAGAAGCCCCGAAGGGTCCGACTAAATGATCAAACCATTTGATGTCGGGTTAACCGGCTAAACGATCAATCCTTTTCGACCGATGAATGGAAGTGTTTAAACTAACTCAATACTTTCTATCAACAGTTTTCTTTGATGAACACTGCTTGATTGTTTAGCCGGTTCGATTGGGTCAAAATGTTTGACAGTTTAGTCTAAACGTTTAGCAATTGAAATATCACACCTTGAGTGGTGACAAATGAAAGAACTCCAGGAAAACTTTTTGAGTCTCCAAAGCAGCCTGAAACGAAAACAATAAAATTACACGTCTTTTTATTTTACTGGAATTACACCATAAAGCATGCCAACATAAAGCATGCTGGCTTATTATTTGTAACACAAATACAAGTGGCAAATATCAATAGCTTTGTGGAAAAACTCCACCAAAATGCACCGTTTAAACTCAAATTGTTAAGCAATTTCTGGGGAAGCATTCCTCCAAATCCCCATTAGAGGGTCAAAATCTGTCGAGCCGTGGATCGGCTGGAAATTATGTAGGATCTGCTGGTATTCCTGGCTGACCCGATGATAAATCGTATTCTTTTCAAGACCACAATAAAGATCTGGACGCGGAATGATCTTCATGTGGAGCTAGAACCATTCGCATGTTCCGAGAATTCGAAGAGGCAAACAAAATCGCTGAGCCGATACTGATGAAAAATATAGTAGTGACCAATGAAGGAGAACGACAATGGTAACGCATTTAGAGTAGATTTCCATTTACTGACGAAAAAACTAAAACCAAGGTAATTACTCTGGCCAATCACAACAGAAGCAGACAATCCAATGAACCAACCATACGTGTAGTTTTGATTGGTCGAGAGTGACCCGAGATTATTTTTAGCCAATCACGAAGAGTAGCAATGCAAAACCAATAATTTGATTAGAGCAGTTTTCAATTAAGTGTCGTAAAACCAAAACCAAAGTAATTACTCTGACCAATCACAGCAGTCGTAAACAATCCAATGAACCAATCAGAGCTCGAAACAATTACATGTCGGCGGCGCCAAGCCCGGGAAAACGCATGCGAGCAAGTCACGATTGGTTTTGGTTTTACTTCTGATTGGTCGAGAAAGTGGCGCGAGATTTTTTAGCCAATCACAAAGCGTAACAATGCAATACCAAAGCAACTGTGTAATTACTTTTCACACTCAATTGAAAACTGCTCTAATCTATTAAAAATTAATTTCGCTACTCAAAACTGAAAACTAAGACTACCCAAAAAAACGCAATACAAACTTTTACAGCTTCCGTTTCCCTCAACGGTACAGCGACTCTTTTCATGTCTTCTTCAAAATAGTTTTCCTAATATGACAACCAAAAATATTTATAAGTCAATTCCTTCTTTATAGAAACATAAAACAATATATAGACATAAAACAACGAATGGTCTGACAATGATGTAAGCAAGGTAAAATACAGAAACGATAGCAGCAACAACAATAACGATACTAAAATGCAAGACATAGGTTGGATGCTCTCAATCTGACAGAAAGGCGAGATTTGACAAGACGTTTGTTTAACATTCAATAGGATTATATTTTACAGACAAAATTTCAAAACATCAAAACACTCAGATGTTATCTGGCATATAATCTCATTGCTTTAAGTTCAGGTACAAAAACAATTCCTTAGAAGTGAAGGAGGCAAGTTTAATGGAAGAAGAAGAAACACACGTATACTCATGTATAATACCAGATAAAATGGAAAGCTTGTAACGAAAACATTTAGCACGCAGTCGAGGAAAGAATCCGATCTGCACATAATCTTAATTACTGTGTCAAATACACTTATTGCAGGGTAAATCAAAGGGAGACTGATACAATACCTCTTCCAGAAGTTCTTTCTGTTGACTAAAAAGACCAGCCATGGAAATAAGGAATCCCTTGTCAACTTTGACATTCATCTCCTGGACTAATGCTTTAGCATACCTACATGAATAAATGAAACAAAGCTAATAAACCAACACGAAAATTTGGTTTTGGCCACCGTAAAGAGGTTCAAGTAATGCTCCACATAAGAACTACAGTAAACTTCATTGTTCTGCGGCATTGGCTCTTTCTCACATAGAATGTCTTTGATTTCAAGAATAGGGGAGGAGCTAATGGTTTGTAATTATATTTCAGTATAAAAATAAAGAATATCTATTTGCGTCAGACAAATTTTAGGAAATGTTCGTGCTTAACCAATCAAAATAGCAGAAGACAATAGCTAATAATTTTGCTTCTTTGATGAAGTTCCTCAAATACAATTTCTTTAAAAATTTGCATGTTTTGCGATTGGGTCTTAAATTACATGGAACCTTTAAAAAATCAAACAAAATGCACCTTGAAACCTAACTTTTAAGCGTTCTTTCAGTCTAGGCCAATGGGATCACTAGTTGTAACAATGAAAAAAGTTGACATTCCATCGTGCATTTTCGTTAGCACTTTCCTTATTATGCGGATCATTACTTAAAAAGGTTTACAGATCAGCTTCTGTATTTTTATATTGTCTAACCTTTATTATTTTCAATTACATTACTTTTCCCTGCCTCGAATAGCGTTTTTGCTAATTTGCAGGGTAACTGTATTTAAGTTTATATCTCTAATAAAGTTTTGTTTGTTGTTGTTGTTGTTGTTTGTAAAAAAGCTGACGTTTAGAGCGCTATCTCTTCGTCAGAGCGCTCACCGACGCAGCCACCACTGCGACCACGGACGCAGCAACACAGTTACTTTAGAAACTAACAACCTCTATTGATGGCTTGCACGTCGGTAAGAACAATGATATTTCCATCTTATCCTCTGGATATAAAATCCCAATTTATGCAAATGGTTTATTCAAACATATTCTGTTGTTTCTGACCACCAACATGGCTGTCGTGCAAACAACCTATACCATTTAATTTGAAGCAGCAGACAAATTTGTAACAGGTTGTACTCACTTGATGTGATACATGCCTTCCTTTGGAACTTGGTGATAAATAACTGACACTTCAATGAAAGGCTTGAAACCTGAAAATAAAACTACTTTCTAATTAGCCAATAGCTGTCGCATGAAGAAACAATACTTCATCATAATGACCCACGAACAAAAAAAAATGTTTTCTATTATGTGTCCGGTACCCGAAAGGGAGCGATTTTATAATACCCGTCCACTTATTTACATATCCCTAAACGTTTTAAAGAACGAAGCATATGAAAACAAAAGGATCTATTCTTATTCAATGAGATGCAAGTGGACGGGTATTCTACAGTTTAGCCCTACTATTATATGTACTACATGTTAAGCCGTTCCAACAAAATTGAAAAAAAAATGACGTTGAAGGTCCAAAGACAAGTTGTTTCAAACATCGTCCGTCGCTGAAAATAGCTGCATGTAAGCGGAATGCACTGAAGCGAATGGCAATATCCATTGCAAAAGACACCAAGATAACGTACCTGACTTTTGAATGACACTGGACGGGAGCGGAGATGGATAAAGAGCAACAGGAAACACCGTACCGATCTGCTGATTGTCAATCTGAAAAAAAGAACACGAATAAATGACAGATCAGATCAGAAGCCAGCTGTACACCTTGGTGGAAAGTCAAGTTTAGGATATGACATGGTACACAGAGAGCATTAGCACTAACCTTTAGACTTAACGTCGGACACAAAATCTGCTAGACTGCGCCGTTAGATTTATTACAATATTAGACAACAATACAAAAGTTATACTTTTTTACTTCATTCTTGCGATACGAGGACATACGCAGACAGGAGAAGAGGGGTAAAACCACGCCCACATAAAGCAGGTTTTAATTTTGTTCTCTTCTCATTTTCCGCACCCTACAGTATATCCAATATTTCTTCCCCTCGTATCAAACAGATTGCGGACAGCCTCTATTTAGGTTGAATGAAAACCATCAATAAAAAGAAATTAAACATGAACGTCACAAATATAAATAAATGTTCCACACCTGAATTCGATGCATTTTACAGTGTAAACTGTGATAATGGTCTGAGTTCGTATAATTAAACCACAGCGCAGGTTCAAACAGTCGGCGAACTCCACCTACATATGGGCGCATCATTCTCATGGAGTTTAAGTCAACCTGCAGAAAGATATCAAAACAGAGCTGGCCAATAGCACAATAAGCCGTTAGCGTGACATATTATATATTGCGTTAAATGAAAACAAGGATATAATAGAATCGCCATGTTGGATTTTATTCAAACTCGAGCAAATACCGAAGTTCGAACTTTACTATTTTACAAAGAAATGTACGGCTAAAGGAAACGACTGGCCATGCGTCACTTAGAATTTTTGACATTTTACATTTCCTCAAGTTAAGAGGACAACACAATAAAATTGACAATCCAAGCGAGCTACACAGGCTGACAGCCGAGTCTTGATGTATAAAACGCCTGGGAGCATTACAACTCCAACTGGATGCACAATTTTGGCACGACTTAGGCACAGTTTTAGCACGACTTGGAAACAATTTTGGCTCGACTTTGCGGGCACAATTTTGGCATGACCAAGGCACAATTTTGGCACGACTTGGGTACAATTTTGGCACGACGAAAGCACAATTTTGGCACGACTTAGCCACCATTTTGGCACGACTTAGCCACAGTTTCTTATGATTGAAAAATGAAACAAAACTTTCATAAGCTCAGCTTATTTCCTGGGGTAACGTTTTTAAATTTGGAAAATCCACATTCAAACTACAATCAAATTTTCACGGTTAGACAGAATTTTTTTCACACAAAAATACGTTTCACTGCGCATGGGATAGAATTACGGATTCTGCCTAAGCCGTGCCAAAATTGTGCCTTAAAGGATGTACCAAAATTGTGCCTTAGTCGTTCCAAAATTCGTTGAAATCAACAAAGCAAACACTTGTAGGGTTATTGTATTTGGATACTATACCTTTCTATCTTCCAACTCGATTGCTTCAGCATTGTTTCTCCAGGCATCTTCTAACCAAGTCGACAACTCTAGATTCAGAGTCTTCCATCTTCCAGTGGATCTCTCCACTTGCCAGATTGAAGACGAACTATATAAAAATATGGAATCAGTACGCACTTTCTCAAAAGCAACCATACTTATTGTAGCCAAAATAGCTTGCACAGAATAAATTTGAACCATTCTTCAGTGGCACTGTTTGGTTTTCAACTGTTTACAAAAGAATTGATTCTAGTTTGAACGTTGGCATCAAACGGTTACTGCGCCTTTCAATAACATGCGGAATTTGAAATTCAAATCTCCACAGTTGCGTTATTCCCTGCCGTCAATCATAATTAATACGAAAGCCAACGGACCATGTCAAAAAAAACAAACAAAGTGGATCGAAATCGACCAATCAAAATGCACGGACGTGACCTTTTGACCTCATTGAAGTGAAGATCTGTTTCCTGAGAGGTAAAGCTAAGATGATTGACGGCAGTGTAAAAAGCAACTGTTGGTGGAAATTTGAATTTCAAATTCCGCATGTTATTGAAAGGCGCAGTAAAATCGTTGAGAAAAACCTGTCGTGACATACCTAGACAGGGTTATGTAGGCGACTTCATCAGGTTTGTTATTGACCAGAGACAATCCAACTCCATCCAATGACATGAACAACTCCATATTTACAACTTCGTAATCGCAACACTAGAAAAGTAACAATAGGTTGACGAAAGTATTCAGAACTCTTTGTGGAGATCTAAAGTCCGTTTTAAAGTGCACATGAAGTGAAATTTCACAACCATTTTTTTCGGTAATCTGAAAATAGATGTTTTAAGAATTATTTTCATGGGAAACTAAGTCACTTGCAGTGGCGGGAACATATTTTAACAAGCGACGCAAGTTGGGCGTATTAGACAAGGACCTGGGTTCTAGTGACGTCATTAGTGTGTTTACAACTAAGCGCGTCACTTGTTTTGCAGTGGAGTTTTGGCAAATTGTGGAAGGATTAATTATTCCGATTAAATATGGCTGAAAGCAACGGGTATTTTAGCCCCAAGTTCGTCTCCTTCTCCGTTATGTTTTGTTGTGATCGAACATACGAATGACGTCACAAATACCTTTTTGGCCGCGCTGAAAATGCCGCAAATTTCAGGCCCCGGCGGGAGTTTTCAAACAAGTGGATCCTCTTCGCGCAAAAGAGAAAAACGATTGAAAATGACATAAAGGTGATATAAACAGCATAAACCCTAAAACAAAACGTAGTGAAATTTCACTTAATGTGTACTTTAACTGCCGTACGCTCTCATGTGCAAACCCTTATGGCGTGACTGCGGCAGGCTGTGGTGTGACGGTGGAACAGTAGTGGTGCGCTTGTGGCACGACAATGGATGCAAGGGGCTCTTTGCATGAGAGATTCTCATACCGGTACGAAAACGTATATCGGTTCTATGTAAACGCGGTACGACCACTTGTTTCGGTATGAAACCACTCTCTTGGAAGACTGGACGCATGCGTAATAGGCATCGTTATAATAATCGACGCCAAATTTGTTATTTTTGTCAATGAATGAAACTCATACCGGTATCACGTAAACAGCCCCTTACTGTGATAAGGCAGTGATGTGACTTTGATACGCCAGTGGTGTGACAAAATTGGTAAGACAGTGGTCTGGCAAAATTTGTTTGAGTTAAAAAGAATTCTTCCAACAAAAATTCTCGATCGATGGATTAAGATATAAATAAAAAATAAATAAACTATATTTAGAGAGGAAAGCCGCATCAGCTGTAGCTGGTTTCCATGCAGGTCCTCTTTCCAGACGAATTGGAATTTAGAATGTTGGTTTTTGAGGAGAGGGGAAAACCGGAGTACCCGGAGAAAAACCTCTCGGAGCAAGGAGAGAAACAACAACAAACTCAACCCACATATGACGCCGGGACCGAGGATGGAACTCGGGCCACGTTGGTGGGAGGCGAGTGCTCTTACCACTACGCCATCCCTGCTCCCCGTAAAATATTAAACCAACCTTTCGAGCCAAGCAAGACAGATTCTCACTATCAGAAAAGATCAACACTCTTTGTAGACCATCCATTACAGAAACCCAGTAGATGGTTTTCTTAACTCTGTGATGCATTGGTCCATCGACATCATCCCACACGCCCTGCTCCATTCCATCAGGTACCTCCGATGCTGAGCCACACATCATTCCTCCACAGGTGATGTCTCTATTCTCCAGCTGCTTCCGCTCATCTTTGATTGGCGGAGAACTCTCATCAAGCTCCACTCGAATTTCACCAAAATCATCCTGTGAGAAAAAAATAATAATACTGGCGAAGCTCCCGCGGTGTCACAACCTCTCGGTAGCTAACGCTTGTCCATAATACCGAATTTGCCTTCTTCAGTCCTCTCGTAGATGACGTTATACTTCATGTATTCTTGGTTTGCAACCACGTGACAAGGCGGTCATGTTAGTGGTCAATACAATACAGTTTTTGTCGCAGAATTTGCATGAAAATAGAGTTTAGATCCCAGCGGAGAGAAACGCTTTTGTTCTTGACCAACAAAATGGCCGCCGTGACGTCACGTGCAAACCAGCGATATCAAACACGAGTAAGTTAGAGTGTTTCATCAAGATTTCCGAGAAGTTGAAAAACTGAATCAAAGGCTCCTGTGAGCCAACCCGTGAATAAGGAATGGCAACGCGTAACGCAATATGGCGGGAAGCTTATGTTTTTATACTGACACGGTTCGATATTTTTTTTTAAATTAAACGTAACGAATTTTGAAGAACGAAAGAAAAAAAAGCGAAATTTTTCCCTTTCGGCGGGACAGTTTCCCTTTAATAACAAATGAAAAAACATTTTGTGTACAAAAAATGGATATGAATATCAGCTATTTTCGCGCGGCACATCCAAAATAGGTGATATTCATATCCAAATATTTGTATACTAAAATTTTCGTTCTACTTGTTATCGGAAGAATTGAAATTTATACTTATTTTCATCAATTTAACATCTATTTGTTACAACAGTGGAGGCTACCTTTAAGTAAATTCTGATAGCTACAATTTACAAAAGTACACTAAGACAGTAGCAGCTTAAAGAAAAATTATTAAACATGATTCAGCATCATAGTAATATTGTGTAACGTTTGATTTTTGTTAAAGGGAACCTCCATTGTCATAACAAATTGACTTAAAATTGTTGGAAATAAAGTCGAAATTTCGATTGTTTTGAAATAATGGAATGGAAATATTTTTTCAGTGTACAAAAAAATGGATATTAATTTCGCCTATTTTTGCTTTTAACTTTCCCGCTCGCCGCCATTTTGAATATTTATGACGACGTGTTACAGTTGCCGCAATTGTTAAGAATCGACGTTCTTTTGAATGCAACAATAGGCCGTTTGCACGATGTCGTCATATGACTACAACTACCAGAATCCTTCAGTTTTTTGTTTTGTAGTGCAAATTAGGGCTATTGTTATTTAAACCGCACTGGGATTACAAAATTTAAATAACAAAGGAAAAACGAAATGAATTCTGGTAGTTGTAGTCAAATGACGCCATCGTGCAAATGGCCTATTAGACAACCGTAACACGTCATAAATATTCAAAATGGCAGCGCGCGGGAAAATTAAAAGCGAAAATAGGCGATATTCATATCCATTTTTTTTTTGTACACTTAAATTATATTAGCACTTGTTTTTTTTTATTAAATTTAGGGGTTATTTCCAACAATTTAATGTCAATTTGTTATAACAATGGAGGTTCCCTTTAAAGGAAATAAAGCAAAGTAAACGAAAACCAGCTCAGTACAAATTGATATGTATTTGGTAATAATTAACCAGTTACCTTGTCAACCGGAACTTCGACTGGTTTATCTATTCCCGTATAAGGTTTCCAGAACAGTTTTCTGACTCCTTGGGGATCATCCCAGGTGTAAAGTATCATTTGCTTGGAGTAAAGAACAGTGATCTGGCCATTGTTCCTGTAAATCACATGTTGCGGGTCAGAGGGTAAGGTCGATGTATGTAAAATGTCAGCACGTAAGGCGTACTTGCTTCAACTTATTCTTCAATAACAATTCTTCATTAACAATAGGCCATATGCACGATGACGTCACCAGCTCAAAATTCGCCACCGAGCCTCGTTTGTACTACATTCCTTGCAAACCTTTGACAAGTTCACGTTGTTTTTGAGTCGGTATTCTTTTCAGCTCTGCTCCTTTGATATACATTGATGCGATTGTCACAGATTTGCACTTCGAAAGCGAGGCTTGGGGGTGAAATTAGCTAGTCTGACG
This sequence comes from Cladopsammia gracilis, assembly GCA_022457155.1. Taxonomy (NCBI): domain Eukaryota; kingdom Metazoa; phylum Cnidaria; class Anthozoa; order Scleractinia; family Dendrophylliidae; genus Cladopsammia; species Cladopsammia gracilis. The sequence goes on along the minus strand of JAJGOT010000051.1, from coordinate 2,211,062 downwards.
TAAACATGCATAAGGGCTATTATAAAACACCAAGAAATGGTTTTATTGTTAGAAATACTACAATGGTGGCATGAATGTTTAGGGACACCTTTTCTGTGCGCAAATTAAAAATGATTTATAATAGCGGAGCTCTGCGGGCCGAAGGCCCGCGCGGAGCGTCATACTCATAGAACCAGAGAACCATAGAACCCAAGTCCGTCATTTTTCATGGTCATGGCTAGCGGAATGTTTCGCGGGCGCGTTGTGTGCCCGCCGCCGGCGCCGCTGTCGCTGTCGCTTAGTCTTGTCGGGATCTTTGCAATTTCACGTCACCTTGGAAAACACTGCTGTGTTTAGCGGAGAAAACCGTTTAAATTAAAGTCGTTATTCTCCTGAATTTTTTCGCAGTTTGCTACTCAAAACAGGGATACTAATTAAGGGATACTCAGAAGCCGCTATAGTAGAAATAGAAGAGCTTTCAGAGATAAAATCTTGCTTCGAGGATGGGAGCAATGCGGGAAGATGTTTGTCACTTCGGGTTTCAGAACTGAAGAAGCGGAGATTTAAACAATTTCCAAGCAGTGGAGGGACTTAAAGGTAAAACAAAATACATTTTTCGATGGGAATTTATGTTGATATCAATCTGTAATTGACTTTTTTGTGTTCTCGCTAGTTTTCGGGAGAATTGTTTATAAAGCGCTCAATTAAATTCAGTTGTTTTGATTTCTTTCATCGGAGACATCTCGGCCTCGATGAGCTCTTAATGGTTCGCGTTTTGCTTTTAAACATAAACTTATGGAGATTTGAATAAAATTTTTCGAAAGAAGATTGTGTTGTCCATTTTTATGTGTTTGTTCATTCATTACATAGGTTGAAAAGCGATTTTATGTAAACAAAACAAGTTGTAAACTTCACTCGCGTGGTCTTATGCAAATATGTTTGAGTATTTTTTGCAATTTTGATTTCCAAATCAGTTTCTCGGACAATTTTTATAAGCAGCAGGTGTATTTTATTTGGAAATGAGATGTGCAATATTCTTCTTTTAGTTTTAACCTTGGGCAGTGAAATGACAAAAAAACAATACGAAAAGTTTGCCAAAAGATAGCAACCTCTTAAAATACAATTGCACTGTCTTACTTTTGATGGAATCGGATTGGAATATTGTCACACAGATTCTCAATCCTGATCGTTCCAACTCCAGGGGAGTAGGGTGTAACCACTATGGTTGTTACGGAGTCCTCGACTTCCCCATGAACGTCAACAGTGAGAGCTTGCAGCCAAGTAATTCTCAGAACTGTTGTGTGCGATGAGTTGAAGCTGAATGGCTTCGAGATGACGTTTGTCATGGTTTGCTTCAAAACGATTGTACTGGACTTGTTGATTGGCCAAAAAGGTTTACTCTAAAGAAGATCATACAAGAAATGTCAGGGTTTGCATCGACCGGTTTGGCACAACATCATCCAGAATGACTATCTATCGTTTATATCTTGGAATTAGTCATGAAACAGCAAACAACACAGTTACGTTGAACGAGCACATAGACTAAAGAAAAGGTTGACAATTTTCTTTAAACAATGTATCCAAAACGTTACGCCAGTAATGAATGTTTTGTATGGCTGTTTGAGACCTCATGCCAAACAAGCAAGTACTGCATTGTGACAAGCATGGTTGCCCCTAGCACGATGATACGTCTTTTCACCTTTACCTTACTACCTTTTTTAAAGGGAGGATTTCACGGTTCGGCGCATGTGCAAGCTATGACGTAAACCATTTAATTTCATGGTTTAGACCAATCGGAAGCGAACAGATAACTCTGGCGGGAAATTTGCCCGTGAAAATGTCGCGCTCAATCAGCTGATTGAATGGAAGATTGTACATACCCAAGTGCGCCATGAAAGCCACCAGAACGTAGAATAAATCCTTCGGGTCAAAGATTTTATTCAGTGTTGACTTTGTCGGTGTAATCCGTTGAAATTTTCTGTGAATTTTGGTCATCCTTCGCTTTGTTTAGACTAATTATAGTATGTGATTATTGAAGTAAATGTGAGTGTTTTTTAACCGATAAAATTGGTAAGAAAGCGAATAAAGTATTTTAATCTGTGCACATGCGCCGAACCGTGAAACTATCACTTCAAGACCTTGAAGGTCAAATAAAACGTTCGTAGCGTTGTGAATCCCGTTTGCACACAGAATATGCTATTGAACTTCCAATTAATATTACTTACCTCTCCTGGCTCAACAACAAACCATAATGCATCTTTGCATTTATTTTCAATAAAAGACACAGAGATCTGAAAAAGTATAGATGATGGCAGTTAGAGTACAAAGTACAAGTAATTCATAGTTTTTATTTTATTTTGTTAACCTTGTTCATCTTACGCCGGAGGTGCAAAAAAGGTAAAAATATCGCATATAAAACTGAAAGAAGCAAAGGATATTCATTACCTCTGTGTTGTTGATGATGACGTATTTTGGAGTCAGGGTAACAATCTTTGTAAGTCCTGTTCTTGACATTTCAATTTGCAGAATGAACTGAAAAAAAGCGAAATCGAAAGAAAAATATGATTTCTCGCACTCATTATAAACTGATCGCAAATAATAACCGTGATGGAGACTTGACCATCTTTCTCTTTTTTTTTTTCGTTTCAGTTAACTGAAGCTTTAATTTCTTGAGAAACGTTTTGTGGTAAACAATTTAAAGTGCCCGTTGTTGCTGTTTATCAGCTTACCTCAAACTTCCTGGAATCATTTGTCTTGCATGCCACTCTTCCAGAGTCTCCAACCGCATCCAATGAAAATTTGCTTGACCAAGGATGGCCTGGTAGCCTGAGCTTGGCCTGCAAGACGTGATACAGTCAAACCTCTATTAAGCGGTCATCCTCGGGGAATAGCCAACTGACCGCTTAATAGAGGTGTCCCCTTAAAAGAGGTCAAGTTTACAGTAAATATGGGGAGCGATTTAATTCCGGGGATTTGTTCAGTGACCGCTTAATCGAAGGTGACCGCTTACTAGAGGGCCGCTTAATAGAGGTTTGACTGTAATTGGAACGGGAGAATGACTGACATATAACTGAAGTTTGAGTGTTGTCTGAGTCAGTTACTTCAAGACAGGTATATATCAAAAGTAACTGAACCAAAAGGCTTCGCAATTGTTCTGTAAATCATCACAACTTGTGCGATTTTTAACTCAAAAAGGGCTGTCAACCACAAAGCGCCCGCCAACTTACACGAAAACTAGTTTTGCGTCATATCACCAGACAGCTTGAATACAGCTCTACCAGTCTCGACGAGATCGATATATTTTTCGTGGGATTGCAATAAGCGTACCGTAAACTACAACTTGCAAATCTACAAAACTGCAAAATATCTTGAGTACAATAAACTTACCTTTCTTTGAGACATCCCAGTGAAATTAAAAAGAAGAGGGTGCTTTTCCACAGCAGACTGAACATACACTTGCTTTGTTTTTGAAACCTATTTTATAAATGAAATCAATCAATGGATTTTAGAATGTCCCCATATTAGTAAGGGAGATTTCTCCCTGGCTAGGCGGTCTTTGACATTTAAATAAAGTTTATTGATTGATTGATTGATTGATTGATTGATGCATGGTTGGTTTGTTAGTTAGTTAGTTGTTTAGCGTGAATACAGGGATGTATGGACGAACGAACGAACGGATGGACGGACGGACGGACGGACGGACGGGTTGACAGATAGATGGATATGGCTTCTAACTTCATTTTCCGAGTACGTTATTTTAAATGATGTGTGCACGTGATTTCAATTTCAAACGTGCTAAGCAAAATCACATTGAGCAGTTTTCTGAGAACTATCGTACATCATAACCAACGCAAAGAACTCAAATCCCGAGGAATTTGGAGATTCCTGAAATTCGCTTCTTTCACTTTTACACAGTACTGTACTTACGTTCGACTATTTCACTTACTCTATACTCCACGTGTAATCCAGTTTTGTTAATAAGCCAGTACGGCGAGTAGATTAACATTTCTCTTGTTCCAGACTGATGCATTGTCAGTACTCCAAGAAGCTAAGAAAACAAGGAGATAAGATGTTTGTGATGTACTTATTTCATCACCGTATATCAACCCATTTACCAGCAAATAGTGGCGAAAAACACAGATGTGCCTTCAAGGAATATCAAAGGCTCCCATGAGCCACTGAACTCGTGAATGCGAAACAACATTCGGACCCTCTCCTCCCCAAGGCGTTTTGCTCCACCGACCCCCACCCCCTGTGTTCTATGTTCTACTCCCCACCCTCCCGTGCATTCACGAGTTAAAAGTTAACAACAGATGTCTTACTCGCATACAAGACGTATCTTGGAATAACAACTACAACCGAAAGAAAATGGTGTCACAACTTACAATATGTCTTGGTACTTCTTCCTGTGACGCCATTAGCAGTGCTAGGGACTTTTCGTGTTCTTTCTTGACAGCCAAGTGTCCAACCCAACTGGCGTCTTTGTAACTTTTCATCTTCACAAGGGGTAAAGACAAAGGCACGTAAGTGATAATTCAAATATAACAAAGGACTTAAACTATGGACAAATGCATCTGTCTCTGGTGCATTTAAAATAAGTTCGTAAGGATATTTCGTCAAAATAAGAAAAGGAAATAAAAAGATACGCTTTATTTATACAAGGAATCACAAATCAGTATAAAACTGTTCTCCTGAGTGACCCTGTCTAATAAAGCTAAAATTACAAAAAATCATGTAGAGACAAAAAGATTCCTACAAGGTTGTATAAGTTAAACTTAACACAAAGTAAGATGGCATATAGGCTAATAGCGTATGAGGCATACTGTTTAATATCGTGATAATACTACAGTACGTACCGTTAAGGTCATTTGGCAGGCATCTCCTGGACACAGAGTGACAAGTGTTAGTTTATCCCCAGGATGTATAACTTTATTTTCTTCACCTTCCTCCTGGTAAATATCAAAGAAAACCTTTGGTTTAAAGCGAATGATACACGATTCATTACCGTTCAATATTTGTTGCTTACAAATGTACTACGATGTTGTAACTTGTTGAATGAGAAGAAAACACATCCAACATTTTAAAACGATTGACTGTGGTCGTTCAACAAGTTGAATAGAGCATGTTTCTATTTTCGTTCAACATGTTGAATGGCCTGTTTCAACATTCCACAAGGCATGATGCACTGTTCAACATCTGTTAATGGTTCTCGTAAGAGGAGAATTCAAACGGGATTTTGTCAAGGCGGCATTAAGTAGAGCTGTCCGCTTACAAGTGTCTGCTCAGAGAGCTTCGACTGCAGCCTTAGTTTTTTCTCCCTCAGTCAAAGTGAGAAATATAGCCGGGGAAAGTAAATAGCTGATACGCATGTGTAGTCTTAATATTTTTCTTTTCTTTCTAAGATGCTAACAATGATGCCGGAAGAGAAGGTTAAACTGAATCGTACCTGAGCTGAAAGTTCAAGTTCAAAAGGCAACATATTGTGCACCACCAGGGGAGGGTACAGGTTAATTACGTGATGGGGAGAACCTTGATCAGATGGAAGCTTGTTCAAACTGTCAGCCTGACACAGCGCCTAAAAATTGGTAATACCTAGTCAGCCACTATACATATACATTATACATTTCTTTATACATAAACAACAACAACAACAACAACAACAACTACTACTACTACTACTACTACTACTCGCGAAAATAACATGACGCGAAAATTAGGTGACGCACATTATGTCAATAATTAAAAAACGACTTTATTACCATTACACACGTTTATAACAATCATTTTGAACCATTCTGTGTTAATGTTCTGGTCCTTCAACCATGAACTACGAACCGTGCCTTGTATACACTGTGAGAACATCTTTCTTGTTACTGTTTACATAATCAGTTGCGTTTCTGTTTATTTGGACATTGTTGATTAAGTTGTTTGATCAAATTCAGGGACATGTTAAATAACATTGACAAAGAAATAAAGTGTGTCTCACTCAAAAAACGCGAAATTAAAGTGAGTCAAAATGCAAAATTTTCGCAAAATCGCGAAATTAAGGTGTCGCGAAATATGCGAACCTCAAAATCGCGAAATTAACGTGTCGCGAAAATTTCATGTAATAAGGTACTACTACTACTACTACTACTACTACTACTACTACTACTACTACTACTACTGCTACTACGACTACGACTACGACTACGACTACCACTACCTACTACCTACTACCTACTACCTACTACCTACTACCTACTACCTACTACCTACTACCTACTACCTACTACCTACTACCACTACCACTACCACTACCACTACCACTACCACTACCACTACTACTACTACTACTACTACTACTACTACTACTACTACTACTACTACTACTACTACTACTACTACTAATAATAATAATAATAATAATAATAATAATAATAATAATAATAATAATATCATGGCGCCCTCAGACGAGCTCGAGTGTGGATGCTCCACTGTGTCCTTTTCTGCATGACGGTGGATAGCTCGCCAGTCGTCTCCCCTCCAGTATTCTTCTGTTAGACGCCAGTGTATGACATCGTCTGCCCGCCTCGACTCTTCCTTCCGTCTATAGCGCTCCGTGGCCTGCGAGCTGCATCCTCCTGGCTGCCACCTTGTCGCACACTCTAGAGGAAACCTTAAATCTTTCTATGCAGAAATATAAGGATAACAGTAAATTTGTAGCTTGACAGACAGCTGTACCTTGATGTAAAAAGCGGGCGACGAAGAGGTACCCTCTGTGGAGGCACAAGATAATACACAGCTAGGCTCTTCTTTGGAAAACTTGCTCCAGGATAATGCAGAAGATGATAAGTTGTAACTATGATAAACAAATCGGAAATTAAATCAACTATTTCCACAGAAAAGGCCAGTTGAACTTCAAAACTAAGCAGGGCAGATTTCTTCGAAAAGGATTCCAATGCAATTCATTTTATTTCAAACTGCATCAAAGACATTCACATATTTGTAAACATGCTTTTTAACAAACTTTCTTCCCCCTGTAACAAAAAGATATTTATGGTCTACGCTCTACGCTCTCGTTTATTGTCGATCATAAAAACTTGTCAAGCAAGTTTCCGATAACCAACTTTTATAAAAATAGTTATCGACAACCAAACAGTTTTCCTTTTCAAAAGGTCAACTACTTTAATTGTCGATAAACAAACGCTGCAATTTTACCGTCGACAATTCGTTTTTTCTAGTTTGTATGAGACAACTAAGTCATGTTGCCAAACAAATTAGCACACGTGTAGCCGCGCGGCTAGCACTGGAAACGAAGCTGACATGCGCAGTGAACGTTCGTTACAAAGCTCTTGCTAATTATCGACAATTTTGTCCCTAGTGCTTACAAAACAAAAGCTGTATCGAACACTAATAGTGGTTGACTTATTTTAGTTGTCAAATACACACAGTCGTCGAAAAGGATCTCTCTAGTATGTCGACGCCCTTACAGTGACTGGCAGTATTCGAATTATCCTTACAGTCTCCGATACCACGCAGCTCTTAACAACCTCTAACTTCATTGGACCTGGGTATCACGCAGCTCTATTGTTTTCAGAGCTAGGGTCCATTTTTGTGTTGTTTGTTCTATTGTTTTCTCAGCAAATCAGAGAAGACCTTGTAAGAGCTGCGTAGAGCCCCTACAGTCTTGCTTACTTGGTATTACTTGGTTTAACAAAAAGCTCTTCGTTGTACGCTGCATACAGAGGAACGTTCTGTGCTTCACCAGGCTCGGCAGTAAAGAGTTTCACAGATGAATCTGACGACCCCTTGCGCTTCACGAAAATATCCACGGAAACCTGCAGGTGATTTTGTACCTGCAATAAAAACATGAAAAAGGTAACTAAAGCAAGATATCGTGATCCAGTAGTCACAACTGTTTGCAGGTTTCTACGTTTTCCGAAGAATTAAGCTTGCATTTGTGAAGTTGAAGCAATTGTATTATAGCCTGAGGTAGATATTTTTTGGAAGTAAGCGAATCGTTCGTGTTATTGAAGCATCTGTGATAACAGAAGTAAAGTTTACGTAAATATAGTCCAAGTGCCCGTGGTAACAGAGGCGCAGGCAAAGTTTATATAAATATGGTCTTTCAACAGTCGAAAAGACAAGAAAGCGGTATCATTAAATAGGTGGTGATCACACAAAATACTTGCTGCATGTTTAAATGAGGTGCAATAGTTCAAATTCATTCGCAGTTCTACCTGCAATGGTGACCGAATTGTGACTTTTTTGCGACCATTCTTGATTTCCACCTGAACAACAAGGTACCACTTGTGGTTCGCCTAAAAAAAACATAAAATTAAGGATTACCTTTGTCCTCAGTATAGATCTGAATCAGTTAATATATCGATACGGTAAACCATAGTCGAATGTCTATTGTAAAGTGACGCAATGTTTTGGAGAATGAAATTGCAAATGAACAGTTCATATTGAGAGCTATAATTTTTACAGAAAAATATTTCTTTCTAAAGGTGAAGAAACACGGGCAACAAAATTGTGCAACTTCTCGCGCAACAATGCTGCGTTGCAGGTTGCAGGTTGCAACCCTGATGTTGCGCGTTTTACCACCTACGTGCGCAATAAATTTTCATGTTGCAGGAAGTAGACGTCACTTCTACTTTCTGCAACATAAAAATTTGTTGCGCGCGTATGTGGTAAAACGCGCAATATCAGGGCTGCAACCTGTAACCTGCAACCTGCAACGCAACATTGTTGCACGAAAAGTTGCACAATTTTGTCGCCCATATTACTTCACCTTAACTGAAGACAAGCGAAATCAAATACGTTATTCTGCATGTTTCTCTTTGCACCAAACACCTGGAAAAACCCGAGTTTGCCCTGTGTGCAGCCTTGTAAGTGAACCGGGTTTTCTTGGTTTTCTTCAAATCACAATCCCAGTCTTCACAAATCTGGTTACCCCTGGTCACCTGGCAAGCCTGGTAGACCAGGTAACGCAAATGGTTGAGGTCAACGGGGTTCAACGGGGTTCAACGCTGGTTTGAAAACCCGGGTCAACCCTAACAACCCTGATATTCCAAGTAAACCTCGTATGTTAGATGTTTTATTGGCCAGGGCATGGCAAACTCATACTCCTGTATGAAGCTGGCATTTGCTGGTCACTTCAGTGCCCCAAAACTGAAAAAATCGCTGGAAAAAAACTAATCCCAATTCACATCAGTTTGGTACATATAAATCATCGTTAAAGTAAACGTTAGTTACCTCACGAAGAGAGGCATCTTTTGGCGATAGTTTATGTAAATATGATCCTGAGCGAGCAATAGAGATGACCGAGATATTGTAAAATCCATCGACCTGAAAACAACAAGGGCAAACATGTATATTATTTAACACCTTGAAAAGCCAAAATTCAAACTTGCGTCAATGAAAATGTAATAGTAATAATAATACAGTATTCTGTCGAGTGTGATCGTCCGATCACAGATCACAGACCATTGATACTCCTGGGGGCTGAAAACAATGGCTACATTTGTAAATTACACTTGCAAAAGTTTTATTGAATAGACCTCTTTAGCTTGTATGTTTTGTTTTCCCAATGTAGATCATGTGATGTTTCCCTAGATAACTGTTTCGTTTAAATTTTGTTTTCTTCATGTGCAAATGTATGCATAATTTATGAAAAGACAAAGCACAAATTCCCTTGAGAACATCACATGACCTACATTGGGAAAACAAAATGTACAAGCTAAAGAAGTCCTGGTTTCAAACCATTTATAAATAATAATAATAAAATTTACTATACTGATTCAATTAAAATTTAAATAAAGGATGCTGTAGAAGTATTTAGTTTATAAGTGAGGAAACTGAGTCAAAACTTTGCCGCACAGTTCTAACAAAAAATGCCCCATGACACAGCCTTTGTGGATATCTTTGACTCGTAGTTTCTGTAATTAGGTCTGTTTTGAAGGAATTAGAGTAGCTAGAATCAGTCCCAAGCCTTTATCAGACCTCTCACCTGGGACTGCACGACATGAATAACCCCTCCCCCTAGGGGAATACCCCCACAGGCAAAGTTCCCAGGTTCATTGCCTTAAGGAAACTCGCAAACAAAACAAGGCTGCAACACATATTTGGATCTAAATAAAACAGTAGCAAGATTCACACTCACTGTCAATGAGAAACAATTATCATCATCTGCAGAAACATCAGATTCAGTGCTTTTACTTTGTGCGTCCCTGCTTTCTGCAGTTTGGCTTGGAGCAGCAATTCCACCAATCAGAGAGCCGATACCGGCAACAGTACGACCAATGTGAGTTCCGGCAAGACCTGATGATTAGAAACTCTAGATATAAATGATATCAAAAATGCAAGATTCTTAATGAAATTTCGGTGAATAACAAGTATTGAAGAATAGAATTAAAGAGAGAGTAGACTCCATCTTGAATCTTCTTGGTAGCTCTTGTCTCGTGACTATCCAACTACCGAGGCGATTTGTGGCTTTTACCAATTCACTACACAGTTAGCCTCTTTCTTACCTACAGAGCAGCTAGATTCATGTGTCCATCCACGTTCATTTGTTCTACCATATTCTTCAGGTGGTGGACTGGCACGCAATGTTGCAGTGCTTGCCTTGTTTTCTACAGGTTCATCCTCAGACGTGTGATCTCTAGCCTGACCTGAAGAAACTTCTATGGGTAATGGTGGCGAAATTACTTTCCCATCAGTGCTCATGCCTGAATCGACAGAAAAACCCTTTTTGAGAGGCTTTGTCGACTGGCCAACTTGGAAGGAAACAGTGTTCTGCAGGGAAAGCTTTCTTTGTCTGATGGCGTCCAAAGAAATTGGTTCCGAAGATGCTCTTTTCCTTCGAATTTTGTGCAGCTTGTCCCTGAGTCGATTAAACAGAGGCTCAGACAAAATCCGTCTGACATCCTGTCCTTGCGCATTAGGGAGTACGGTGACTGCAGCATCTGCAAGACTTGATAGCCTTGCAGCGGGCTTTTTTACAATTCTTTTTCGAACAGTCAACAAATTCTCATCTAAGATCTGTTTTAAATAAAGAAAAAGATAAGAAACGTCAGAAGAACTATCGATCCCCATGGCAATTCCCGCACATAAATGATTAATCTAACGTTGATCGATCAGTCCTTAAAAGGAAAATGTCCAGGCTGAAATAGCGGGTTTTTATGGTTATGGCCAGGAGCTTGCTTTAAGCTTGGTCTATTATATGTATCTTCAACTGAACTGCAATCCACTTCATTCTTGTAATCCTGTACCGTTTCTCCAAACTACTGCTTCTGTTTTGCTCTATGGAATCTTTTTATCCAATTTAGTTGGATATAACATGAAAATTACGTAAGCAAAATTCCATACATTTCTTTACATCAAATAAAGGTTCCGTACCTGGTGTTTGGGGCTCACTGTTACAGAAGCATGAATTCCAAGCTAATAAAAAAAGTAAAAAAAGTAAATTGGGTGTGGTTGGATCACTTGTAAAAGATTCAGTGCATAGTTATATAGTACAGTGTTTTTCTTTATTTTGGTTAACACGAAACGTCTTAATTATTGTGATACTTCACCGTTGCCTGGTCCCAAGCCCAGGGTGTGAAAGGATGAGGGTTGTGCGCAGGGCCAGCACCCCAGCCACGTAAAAAAGACCTTGCTACAGAAACCTTTACCAAAGAATTACATTGTAGATGCTGGAAGGAGAATAGAAGCAATCCAGGAAACTGGACCTGTGACGGATGGTGGCCAAACCCATCCGGGCGCTGACTTCCCGAACATGGACATCCTCAGACCAAAATAACCCGTAGAGTGGGCTGCTGGAAAGTACGGACACTCTACCAGACTGGCAGCATTGGCGCTCTTTGGTAATGGCTTTAAGTGTTTAACACGAAGACAACTAAGTAAGTAAGTTTCTCCTCAAAACTTTGCACACTGACCACCAGCTTTCGACGATAGAATCGAGTTGTACGATCGTTTAGAAATTTACTTGGGCTTGAGCAACATAGTAAAGAAAGGATACACACGTAGGACAGGTACATGTCTGCAGACGAGCTTCCAAAGGATTAAAAATCTATTTACCACCTTTGTCAACTGTTACCTCATTATGGATGAGAAATGTCGGCCCGGGAACTGTTCTTAATGTCTTCGTTCTCTCGGTGGTCCATAGCTAAGAAAACAAAAACAAAACCTGCGTTTGGTGTACATTTTATATCAATCAGACAATTTTGAGCAGTACCTTGGGGGGAGGTGGGGGTGGAGTGAAGGCAGAGGGGTCCGCGCCCCATGAAAAGGAGCCAACCCTTTTTCAGGACTCAGATTCTTCAGCGCTTTAAATCCGCCTGAAAATTTAAAGAACATCATTCGTACGCACTAGGTCTAATACTCCAACAAAACACAAGGTTGTATGACCCTCGTGTACACTTTTAGCCATTACGGCGTGTACGTTTATAGATTTTGCGGATTTCTGGAACCTGCACCTAAAAAACTCAATTTTTCAGTACTTAAAAGGCATGGAATTCCCAACCAATGCCCAGAAACTTCCAAAATCCTGCAACAACTCCTGGGGCATTTTGTTTTCGTTTCCTTTAAACAACGGTTTTAGATTACCAGAAAACAAACACGGCTGCCAATCAATGAAAATAACCTCCGAAAACGACATTTCATCCTTTGTCACGTGACAAAATACTCCACGATTATTGGAGTATTTTGGCAGTCTTGTCCAGGGTATTCTGCTGGCCCCGGGTTTTCAAAAGGTGGATAGCGCTAACCAACGGATAAATCACTATCCAGTGGATAACGCAATTGGTTTTGCACACCTTTATCCGCTGGATAGTGATTTATCCGGTGGATAGCGCTATCCAACGGATAAATCACTATCCAGTGGATAACGCAATTGGATTTGCACACCTTTATCCGCTGGATAGTGATTTATCCGGTGGATAGCGCTATCCACCTTTTGAACAACCGGGCCCAGATTTCTACGCTCGCCCCGCCATTTTGAAAGCGGAGAGAGCACTGGGAACGAGGTTGGGAAAATACCAGTGTATACAACAGGCCATTTCCGAGTTGCTTTTTGTCTCGTTATCAAAGCGAGGCTTGGTGCACAACCTTTCATATGAAAATTAGTTTTCATTCACATGTAAATAAAACTAATTTTCACATGAAAGGTTGTGTACCAAGCCTCACTCTGATAACGAGACAAAAAGCAACTCGGAAATGGCCTATTCGTCAGCTCTTTCTAGGATCTCCACCGCGGACTTCATTACCTGACTCAGTTCAGACAGGATCTGCACAGCTGTAGGGGTAACCGTGAGCTGCATGACGTCATGTGAATTAATAACTATGTACGTCGCCTGTGTCTGTTTCTCAGCGGCTTCAGCGTGGGCCTCATCCATCGGTGCGTCCACGGCATCCAATCCACTGACCTCCGTAGTAGGATCAGAGAATGCTTTTTGCGTGGACTGAATGAACGTGGTCACAGCTCCATCATAATCAAGGTCATCTTCATCGTCTGACATGGTACCAGTGTAGCAACGCCTTGGTCTTTTACTCAGCCTGGAATGACAGATAGTACTCCTTTTATGGCACACTTCTTATTCCGTATTCGTAAAAAAAACCAGCTTGCCCTATGCAGATGTATCTCGATTTCTCGAACCGCCAGAAGGAAAACAAACCTATTGGTCAGGAGGTCAGGTGGGGAGGGGATTAAGAAAAAGGCGTGAAATAGCGTTTGCTCTCGCAGGTTAACCCTTTCACTCCCACAGTCAATTATGGAGACATGTTTGTTTAGTTCTAACTTTTGAGTCTGTTGATGAAATCCTATGGTGTGACCATTCAAATGAAACCTCTTCAGCAGTACTTTTGCATGGTACCATTTGTTCTAACTTTTGAGTCTGTTGACGAAATCCTATGGTGTGACCATTCAAATGAAACCTCTTCAGCAGTACTTTTGCATGGTACCATTTGTTCTAACTTTTGAGTCTGTTGATGAAATCCTATGGTGTGACCATTCAAATGAAACTTCTTTGGCAGTATTTTTACATGGTGCCATTTGTTTTTCGCTATTTTACAAAATGAAATTTTGGATTTTTCTTGAATTTTGATATTTGGCACTCTTGGGAGCTAAAAAGGGCTACGTAACTTTTAGGTTTAGGTTAATTAGAGTTATCGGGATGCTTCTATAATCTTTGCTTCCAATGCCTGTCCATTCTCGTCCGTAGAGCCATCATTTCGTTTGATCAGCGGTTGAAATGAGTGGATCTGACAACAGCCATTACCGCGACATCCGGTAGCGCATGCAAATGCATTCATGTATATTACGCTTGCTCAACCGGAAATTGAAAAAAATTGCCTTCGTTCATTTTCGTTCCCAGTGTTCACCGCTCTACCTATGGAAGCTTTGTTTTGTGTTGTGATATTGAAGGCTACTTATTCATGTTTGCTCTCAGACTTTCATTCAATCAAACATCAGTCAGTCAGCTAGCTAACCAGTACTTGGACAGTTAAACTAGACAGTACTGGTGGGCGGGCGGGCTCCCCGACTCTCTTTCTCGATCTTTGTAAACTTATCACCTTAGCGATCGAATTTCCAATATTTTGTTTAATTTTCTGCAATCATTTAAAACGAAAACGCAAAAGAAATTAACCAGTTGTGTTATCGTCATTATACTTTTATGATTGACATTTCACAGGACTCAAGTCCGTACATGACTTTATATTTCTTGCAATTTAATATTATTTTTCCTTTATAACCGTATTTTTTTGCATCCTAACTCGACAAACAAAATTTTCCGTTAGCAGCTTGACCGTCAAATGTCATTATCAATTTAAAAGACAACAGTACAGAATCGGGCTTTTATTTTTCCTCATAAGCTAAGGGCCGAGACATCTGTTTTAGGTACCCACTTTGTTATTCAAACGACAATACTATTATCTCGACTTTTTAAACAGCTCAAAACAGGAAGTTTTCATTAGTCTCAGTCTGATCCAAAGCGATGCTTGCTGGTCTGCCATTCATGCACTCCTCGATTAGTTTCAGTTTTTTGAAAATCGTAGAAGTCGACTTTTTGTTTGTAGGTATATTACAAAAGTTGCACGACTATTTTTTCACACGCTTTGAAGTTCTTTTTGTCCTTTAGCTGTGTACTTATGATTGACTATTCTCAGAACGAACAGCTGCAAATAACTTATTTCTAAAGTAAATGTATTCAGTTTAATGCACAAACGCAAACAGAAAAGTAGACTTTAATGGCATCATTGTTTTTTAATAACGGCCTCAATTGCTGTATCTTATAACTGTTTTATCCTGTGTATCCTATAACTGGACGAACTAAAATGTTTGTTATCAGCCTGTCTGTCAAATGTCATCGTAAGTTTTAAAGACAACCTATTAGAATCAGGCTTTTTTTCCTAAGCTGTTAAAATAAAAGACATCTGTTTTAGGTCAGTTTTTGTTTCGTTTGCATTGGATTCAAACGTGTAATTTTTCTTCTACGGCTATATTTTCTTCTATTCATTGAAACTGTAACGTTTATTTTTTTTGGGAACTGTAGACAGGACAGAGATCAGACCATCTTGGCCTTTTTGTTCTATACACTGTCATTTTTGAAGGAAAATAACAAAGCAGTATTTCATTGAGTTCCACATCTTGATAAGACTACTGAAAATTGCCCTTAAAAAGCACGAACTTAAACTCGCCGAGTAAGTTCAAGAATACAATGATAGAAGCTGAAGACTTCCAGGACTTCGATTCATCGCACATTGTTAACAGCGTCTTCAATGCATTTTCATCTTACACGGCCATCATGTTAAACATTTTAACAATACACGCGCTGAGAAAAACTTCGTCGTTGCCAAAGCCTCTAAAAACTTTGATCCTGAGTCTGGCTGTTTCTGATCTTAGTGTTGGCTTATTGGTCCAACCTTTGAAAATAGCATGTCTTGTCATGAGGTTGAAGCAAAACACTGAAAACAATCCAACTTATAAGATCACCAACAACGTTCATAACGTCACGTCTAATTTTCTTTGTTGTGCTTCGTTGTTTGGTGTAACAGCTCTAGCAGCAGACAGATTCTTGACTATTTATCTTCATCTCAGATACGGGGAACTTGTGACTCACAGGCGTGTTGTTGCTGCGGTGACCTCAATTTGGTTGCTCAGTGCAATTTATTCACCACTTTGGTTATGGAACCCAAAGATATTCTCCACTGTTACCGGTATAATTCCAACTGTTTGTTTAATTTCTACACTATTTTTTTACTGCAAGATATATTCAGCCGTACGACGCCACAGAAATCAAATTCAAATCCTGCAAGTACAAGTAGCACAAAATGATGAAAAGATGACAAATGCTGTCAACGCTGCGAGGCAAATAAAGTCTGCAGTAGGTACATTCTACTTGTATCTCGTATTTTTAGCCTGCTATTTGCCACTCATGAGTATAAATGTTGTCTATACAATAACAGGAGCACGTAACCCTAGAAACTCTTTATGGGATTTCATTGTGACTCTGGTGTACCTAAATTCATCTCTTAATCCACTGATATACTGCTGGAAGATGAGACACATTCGACAGGCTATCATGAAGGTAGTGCGAAATGTTTTCAAGCGAGATAACTAATAAAAATTGCTTTTTATAATTAGTTCGGCAAAACAAGTAAAACAGTTTCGTGTATAAGTTATGTGAGTGTTAACATTTTTACTTCGTGCCTTTCCTGCACTTAGATGTAATATTTTTATATGTTATTGAACTTGCGTGAGTCCCTTTCGACGAGGTCCATAAACTTGCAAAAAAAGAACGACACCAATATTCCCCAATCCGGTTTTGCAAGCTAGTAGTTCAATGAAGTTTTTATTGTAATGGCTTTTGAAATTTTTTTGTCGACGTATCAATGCATCCATTCTCGGCAACGCACGCGCCTAAGTTAAGCATCTACTTGCATTTTTCTGGCCACTTTGCGAAAAGTTTAACCGAAATTGTCCACCAGACCGCATAAGGAAAAATGTTTCTGCTTAATAGAAAACAGTTTTCATTTATTCAATGTTTCATAAAAGGAATTTGGCGAAATGAGTTCGTGAGCGGTTCATGTTATGGCCCTGTCACACTATTGCGTATCGTACTAGCGTATGCCAGCGTATGAAAAATATCACTCATACGCTCGTTTACGCTGACATACGCTAGGGGTACGTTAGGCATAGGTTGTATACGTTACGAGCACGGTCGCATACGGTGGCACACGCTGGCATACGGCGAGGCAGAAATTTTTTTTTTAAGCATGGTTAAAAATTTTGTGCGTATTCGGACGTATGGTTTATACGCTAAGCTGAATACGCTGAATACGCTGAATACGCGAGAGTTACGTTAGAGGTACGTTACTCATAGGTCAAGTACGCTGGTCAAACACTGTATTTTCAATGGCATTTTGTGCGTATGAAAATTATTTTATGAATTTTCATACGCAACTCATACGTTTCTCTCATACGCAATAGTGTGACAGGGCCTTTAGCGGTCCGTATTTAAAAATTCGGACCGTTATGCTCCTTTTCGCCATGGACTAGTTTGTCATATACAATAATTTGATACATATGTACACTGTATTGTCAGAAAGCTTGAAAAATTGTCAACGCATGCACATAACGGTATGTGAATACTAAACTTGGAAAGAGTTTTTTAAGCATATCTTGAGATATACCGATTAGTAGTTTGAAAATACTGTTTCGACTCAGTTGGTGGTTTCACACTAGGACTTCTAAGTACATCTGTTGCACTTGAAACCCTACTTTGAATGTGAAAGAGTAAAATGCACATACTTGAACCCTACTTTGTGACCATGGAAACGTGTCTATTTCAAAGGAGCCGAAGTACGCCGCCAAGTATCATCTACAGTGCACTTGAGAAGGCACGTGACCAATGGGAAAACAGAAGCCGACTAAAAGGCACGTGTAGCGACGCAAACAATTGATGGATAGTGATTGACAGCATAAGTTTCAAGTAAAACACTTTCTCATCATGTGTAACCCCTATTTTATGCGTATTACTTGAGAATCTCAAGTGCGCTTCAGTCAAGCCCTTACTTGAAACATGCTTAGCTTGTGGTGTGAAACCTTTAATTATTTATTTATGACACGACTTGTTTCTGAGGTATTCATCTAGTCAGCACGGGTGTCCAGATATATAAGTGTATAAGCACACAAAATGACAAGGGACACAAGACGACACTATATGACAAGGACCATGGAGTACTTTAAACTGCTTTAAACGGCAGGCTCGGTTATCGTTCTTTGGTGGAGCTAATTGTAACATTATCTCAAAAATTTATCTAGAAATGCACTAGATTGCATCTCAGTGCGCATTCATTTCAACACATTGCCGGGGGAGCATGCCCCCGGACCCCATAGGGAAAATCGTGGCCTTCTGCCACACGGAACTTTTCCCCAAACAAAACAATTCCAGGTGGAAACCTCATTAGTCAAGCCTAGCCTCCATAAGAAACATGGCCAACAGCCAAAAGTTAACGTGCTAATTTTCCTCGAGTAATAGCCGCCTGCGACTCTTTTACTTCCTGCCAAAGACCTAGGAGGCGTTTTTTCAAAGACTACGATCATTGAGAGGATGCGGTTATTAGAGTGGGGGATTATTCGATCGAGAGACGGCTGTAACTCGAGGAAATACGAAAAGCAAGTATAAGCTTTAAAGGATCTCACCGTCCTCGTCTCCCTGTACACCTTAAAGAAGACCGTCGGAAAACTCTTTTAAAAGTAGACCGCCCCTGAGTTAGAGCTCGAATTCCAGAGTCGGTGACATCTCTTGCTGGTGGTGTCCTTTTTGAGCCATCGGTACTGTCTCTAGGAGGACCATCACACGATTCCACATCTTTAGGAGAGAAACTTGAAACGTACCCTTCAGCCAGAAATAGCTAGAACAAAACATGTTTTAACTCTTTAATTCACACCATTGGATTTCGTTAACAGACTAAGTTAGAACTACACCACATGTCTTCATAATTGACTCTGAGAGTGAAATAGTTAATAAAGAAACATATGACCTTTATTTACCCGGTAAGTGTTTATAACACAAGTGCTAGTGGGGCAGTGCATACAAACATCGGAAACAAATACTTCAAATTGAACATAACAAGGTTACAAATCCTAACTGTCTGCTGGCAGACAAGTTGGCTATTTACAAGGGTGGCCGAGAAATTCAGGTCTACCTTCAATTCCAGCTAGCAGTCACAGCAGGACTTGAACCCGCCCTCTCCGGATTTCACGTCCGCCGCTCTAACCACTCCAAAACTACTTTTGGGAGCTATTCCAGCTGTTCCGGTATAGAAATACTACGGTATAATACTAGTGATACTGATTCCCAATTAACGCAATTCCCATTCTTAGTAAGACAATTCCGTTCATTGCGAGTGTTCCGTAAGATGTAGGTGTTCGTCCTTAATGTGCATAGAGAACTTAAGCAGAAACGTTTTTGAGCCACGGGCGTCAACCAGAAGTTGAATGTTCTCTTTGTTGGTAGTGACGTGTTTGGTCCTCACCACTGATGGGAAAGCTCTTCCTTTTTTTTTTGGTTTCTGTGACCAGCCATTATGGGCGCGATAACGAAAAACTGCGCCTAAAGGAACACATCCGGCTTCCGGTTGTCGTCCGTAACGTAAAAACGTCTCTACTTAACCATTTACTCCCACGAGTGCCAGAAATTAAATTAAATTCCCAAATTTCATTTTATACAATATTGAAAAACAAATAGCACCATGCAAAAGTACTGTCAAAGAGGTTTCATTTGAATGGTCACATCATAGGTTTTCGTCAACAGACTCAAAAGTTAGAACAAATGGTACCATGCAAAAGTACTGCTGAAGAGGTTTCATTTGAATGGTCACATCATAGGATTTCATCAACAGACTCAAAAGTTAGAACAAGTGGTACCATGCAAAAGTACTGTCAAAGAGGTTTCATTTGAATGGTCACACCATAGGATTTCATCAACAGACTCAAAAGTTAGAACAAATGGTACCATGCAAAAGTACCGCTGAAGAGGTTTCATTTGAATGGTCACACCATAGGATTTCGTCAACAGAATGAAAAGTTACAACAAATGGTACCATGCAAAAGTACTGTCAAAGAGGTTTCATTCGAATGGTCACACCATAGGATTTCGTCCACAGACTCAAAAGTTAGAACAAATGGTACCATGCAAAAGTGCTGTCAAAGACGTTTCATTTGAATGGTCACACCATAGGATTTCGTCCACAGACTCAAAAGTTAGAACAAATGGTACCATACAAAAGGACTGCAGAAGAGGTTTCATTTGAATGGTCACATCATAGGTTTTCGTCAACTGACTCAAAAGTTAGAACTACGTTACTTGTCTCCATAATTGACTCTGGGATTGAAAGGGTTAAGTTCCAAAGACGATCACCATCATCAAAATGATGATGCAAATGGAATACATCTGATGAGACTTGCAATCCTCTGGCATAGTAGGGATAGGGCAACAGGGTGGGTGGCAAGACGTAGATGAGCTGATATAAGCAACTGAGATAGAAATGGTCTGCATAATAAATGAAATGGGTATTTCGCCAATATTTTTGTTGTGGATTGGGTAAATGGTTAATTATCAAAGGTCTGGACCACTGAAGGATTTCACTAACCGTGTCTAGCGTCCGTGTTTCTTTGCAAATTTACAGACTTCTATTACAGATATATTTATATACTACAATATTAAAACTGAAATACTTCTGTTACTTTCAAAGGACACTTAGTGAAATGTTACCTCCCCGCCGAAGGTTTTGATGATTTTGTTACCTTAAGCTGTACTTCCCACATTGTTTTCTCTTCCTCGACGACAACCGGCTCTAGCAGCGGTTCCCATGCGGCCAGACATTCATTGTAGTAAGATATCTGCACCGCCACATCTGCCTCCACTTTAAGCTGGTTTATAAAACAAAGAACGCTTTTCAATTGTCGAAAGTGTCGAAAATAATTTCACAATTGCTTTGGTTTTGCATTGCTACGCTTTGTGATTGGCTAAAAAATCTCGCGCCACTTCCTCGACCAATCAGAAGTAAAACCAAAACCAATCGTGACTTGCTCGCACGCGTTTTCCCGCGCTTGGCCCCGGCTGCATGCATGTATTTACTTCGAGTTCTGATTGGTTCATTGGATTGTCTGCGTCTGTTGTGGTTGGCCAGAGTAATTACTTAGGTTTTGGTATATGCCCATCCCTTACTCTTTATCCTTTAACTACAAAGAGGCCGAAAAACTGATTTTACACATAATTTTGAATTTCCCAAAATTCAAAATTCAAATTTAACGGCAAGCAAATGTACTTCTCAAGAGCATACATGTGAATGATTATACTGAAAGTTTACTTTCAGACATAAAAGATAGCGACGCAAAAAGGCAGAACATGTTTTAAGATTCAATAAATAAAGTGTATTCAGCGAAACGTTGTGTAATACGACTCAGTATTTTACGAGTCTTTCTTTTTATTTTCTCGAGCCCTTAGGAGAGAAAGGAAACTAAAAACTGACGTGTTAAAATGCCCAGCCGTTTTACACAACTTTTCTCTGAATAAATTGTTTATTATACGACAGTCACGTTTTTGAATGAATGTATACAACCTTTTTTCTTTTCCTTGCAGTTAAGGAAATAGACTTGATACAACTACGTATTTTAGCGAGTCGTTACGAATCGTTAAAAATCGGTCAATTGGAAGCCGCAAAAATTAAAAGGAGCTCTAATTAATAAGCTAATTAAAGGCCAAAGCAAGTTACCTGTGCCGACCAATCAAATGCTTTGGCTTTCACGGATGAACGCACCAACAGCAGTGGCACATGTGCTCCTTCAATCTCATTCACCAGCACCACTTGAACTTCCTTGATGGTTAGACTCAGCTGTCGGTAGAGGAGTCAAAAAATATTGAAAGGGCAGTGAATAAGGTCCGTAGAGTGTGTATCCCCCGCGGGCGCACTCGCAACAGCTGGCGGGAAAAACGAGGAGGGGAAAATCTCCGTCGTCTCGTACCAATCCTTCTCGTCCAATTACCTTCAATTTTCGCAACAATTTCGCGGTGATTTCACGTCGATTCGAACGTGATTTTGAAATGCCATGCAGTAGCGCATCCGATTTTGGCCTTAAATTTCATCAAAGATCCCTCCCTGTGGAATTCCCAAGGCAGCATTAATGCTAACAACGCATGCACTCCGATCTCTTTGTTTAAGATCGCAAGTAAATCGCTGTAAAATCGCAAGAAAAATCATCGGTAGCTCACGCAGACGGTATGAAGTTCCAGTTAAAACTCGTCTGTGTAAACGCCGCTCACCGTCGTCCGAGCAATTCTTTTCTACTTTTAAATTAACTTCTAGGCCAATATAAAACTTTTTCGAAGGTTTATATGACGTTAATACCACGATTTATCTCATCATAAATTATTTCACCTTATCTCCAGTTGCTCTTCTTTTCACCAAACTAGGTTTATAATCCTCCGTTGCTATAAAACAGAAAAAATATCCAAAAAAAAAACAATAAATATATTTTTTTTTAATTTAAAAATAAATAGATAAAGGGGTAATACAAAAATGTAGTACCGGACAGAAGTAATAAATATAACACAGATCTCGGAGCGGAATGCATTTGCGCGCGAACCGCAAACCTGTCAAAAACCGTTGTTCGTATATTTCGTTATGTATTTATATACTTTATTTATTTGGTTGTAAAAATTTAAGGTAACCTATAAAGTTTCATTTTTTTGTGCTAAATGTACTACGTAACTGTGTTGTTTTCAGCGAAGCTCTCGCGGGCCCAAGGCCCGCTCGCGTAGCTCCATACTCATAGAACCTATGCCCTTAATTTTTCATGATCATGGCTAGCGGAATGTTTCGCGGGCGCGTTGGTACGTGTGCGCGCCCGACGTTGGATAGGGCTAGCTCGCGGGGGTATGACGTCGCAAAACATGCGCGTATGACGCCACACAACATCCAGGATCCTTATAGCACATTTAAAACCAAAGCGAGGATTTGGTTTTCAAGAGGCTACACGGCCGAATGTCACGTCAGCTCGGTAAACACTTTGATGTTTTGCTGTGTTTAGCGAAGAAAACCATTTCAAATTACAGTCGTTATTTCCCTGCATTTTTTCGCAGTTTGCTACTCAAGACAGGGATACTAATTAAGGGATACTCAGAAACCGCTATAGTGGAAAAAGAAGAGCTTTCAGGGATAAAATCTTGTTTCGAGGAACTTCATACGTTTTAATCAATGCGGGAGCAATGCGGGGAGATGTTTCTCACTTCGGATTTCAGAACCGATGAAGCGGAGATGTAAAGAATTTCCAGCAGTCGAGGGACTTAAAGGTAAAACAAATTGCATTTTTCGATGGGAATTTATATTAATATCAATCTGTGATTGACTATTTCTTTGTGGTCTTGTTAGTTTTGGAGAATTGTTTATAAAATGTGCTCAAATTCAGTCTTTTCATGATTTCTTTCATGGAACACAGCTCGGCCTCGATGCGCTATAAAGACTATAAATGGTTCGCGTTTTGCTTTTAAACATAAACTTACACTGTATGGAGATTTGAATAAAATTATTCGAAAGAAGATTGTGTTGTCCATTTTTATGTACGGTTTGTTCATTCACGGCATAGGTTGAAAAGCGACTTTATGTAAACAAAACAAGACTTGGATTTTATAGTTCTAACTTCACTCGCGTGGCCTTATGCAAATATGTTTGTGTATTTTTTGCAATTTTGATTTCCAAATCAGTTTCTCGGGCAATTTTTGATAAGCAACAGGTATACTTTATTCGGAAATTAGTCGTGCTAGTTATTCTAGACGGAGAAAAAGTTGTTTTTGTGAACTTTTGTACGGTCTAAATGTACTGTGCAGACGATCGCGTAATTCTGTTTTTGAGAATTGCTAAAATTGAAAAATAGCCCGGTCGTCAATCTTAATTCTTGTGCTTCCGACCTTTCACTTCAGTTAAGTTTATCATCGGCTTTCTGTTCAGAGAGCTACGCTGTTAGGCTCAGCCTATCAATATACATTATGTAAGTAATCAGTTAGGATGACTATCAGTAACTAAGTATTGAGTACACTGTAATGCTGTTAATAAACAAGAGGCTAGCTGGTAGCCTGTACTCATGCGCTTGCATAAGAACGTTTCATGGTTTATTTTAACTGAGTCACGCACCCCTTCACTCTCAACGAATTTTGCGTGACATGTAAGTCTTGTTTTGTTTACATAATATCAGATATCATTTATTACGACTGAATTTAAACACGTTTTATAAGCATTTCTTCAAAACTAGCGACAACACAAAGAAAAATTCAATCACAAATTGATATCAACATAAATTCCCATCGAAAAATGTAATTTCTTTTCCGGTGAAGTCCAAATGCTAGTGGCTTGACTCGGCTATTTGAAAACAAGAACGTGATTACGGGCACGCCAAAATCAAGAGGTCGCGTGTCAACCAATCAGACCAGTGAAAGTCGTCCCGCGCGATACGGGAAACTTTAAAAAAACAAGGCAAAAGCGGGACGAAAAACCTTGACTCATGCCGCTGTGCGCATGAGTAATAATAAAATGTGTTTTTAAAAAAAACCTGTCAAAACCTCGAGATCCACAAAATAAATGCTAGATTGTACCTAAAATTGTAGAATTTATTTTGTGGATCCCGTGTTTTTGACGGGTTCACTAGTAACATATGTTAATATTGCACTAGTCTTTTATCAACCTTTCTTTTTATACCAATACTCGGGCGAGGCAGGTTTGGTATCCCATAAGTCAGCTGGAGCGGTAATAACCTCACGTCCAACTGTCTGAATGCTTTCATCAACCTTTGAAAATAATACGTAATATTAACTAGACAATTCAGAAACTAATCTGGTGAGCAATTTTAGACCGGCTGTACGCATGACATGAAGACGATTTGAAATTATGAGCACCATTTCCCCTGAATTCTACGACATAATGACTAAGCCGAGGTCCACATGTGAATAAACCAATGGACGTGGACGATGTTTCTACGTCGTATAGATTAAAGAAGTTTGGTCAATTTAGGACTCTATAAATGCCGTTGTTAAAGATAGAACACACCTTCTGCTGACCAGTGAATGTTGTTACTACGTTACTGACAGTAGTAAGGAGTCCTGGTGAGAACTCAAACAACATCTCCTGTAATTCAATAGCAATGTCCTGTCCTCCTTCACTGCTAGTCGGGGTCAGGTACTTAAATGTCAGGGAGCACGGGTTCAAAACCTGAAAACAAAGAAAAGTCGCTACGTTTGGCGCATGTAGGTTGGCAGTAAATAGTAATTATAAGTGTTTTTAAACAGGGTGGTCCATTCAGCTCAAGAGCGTATATCGAGAGAGCCCTGGCATATAGAGTGTTTGCTCATGACGTCATAAAAAATCAAAAATTTTAAATATACATTTTACAAAACTGTTTCATACATGGTATGTGGAGGTCAGTGCTATAATCTTTCACAAAAAGTTTCAGCTTTTAACGATGTTTTGTTTCCGATTTATAAAGGTTTTAAATGTGTCACGCAATTCGTCACCCTATTTCAGATAAGCCGTGCAAATAAACAAAACAACCAAAATTGAACCAGTTTTTGCATTATAGCCGATTTATTGGCACTTATAGTGAATACAATATTTTATGATGAGATTTTTGGTGTAATTAAGACCTTGAATGTTTGGCCACCATGTTGGTGCCCCAAGTGTGGCATCAAGATGGTCGCTCTATACATTTCTTAATAAAAAATGTCCGATCCTCGTTCGCCTATTAGTCGAAATGTTCTTGTGCTTCAAAATTTGTCCCAGATGTGTACTTTTAAACTCTCTACAATTCCATAAACACTTTGGAATCGAAAACTGTCGTTAAATGCTTCTGAATTTTGATGACGTAAGTGAGCACTCTATAGATATACATTTCATGCCTTATAAAAAGGAATCGGAATACGGGTCCTGATACTCGATGCACACGCTGCGTGTCTTGAACACGGTACCTCCGGATTCGCCCGTATTCTTCAAGAATAAGGGTTCGTATTGGGTAATTTCAGGACCATGAGACACGCTATTTTACGCAGTGCATCATCATCATTATCATTACAATCAGTTTTCTGAGTGGGTGACTGGTCCTCTGCAGACTTACCAGGACCCCTATTTGTCAGCTTGTTCGGGGCTCCTGCCAGGCCTTCACAGCTACCGTAGCGGCCACAGAACAAAAGTTCCATTGTACTTCACCCCGACAGGTTATCCCTTATTCGATCATTGCCCACCTCCCACAACGAGGATATCAGGGATTGGATTTTGGGAGAGGAGAAGGAATTGGTAAGGAGATGTGAATTCATCATTAACTCTAACGGATAGCTGCCCCTATCCAATTCATCTGAAAATATCTCAAATCGAAATTAATCTGTCCAAAAGTTCAGAAATAAAAATAGAACATTGTCGATGGAAGAGATAAAACTGACTTTTATCGTGATGATTAACAAATGAAATCTGGTATAGCTACATTATTTGCACTGCCAATGTCCTCAGATTATAGAAAAACAAAACAGATTATTTCTTCCGATTCATAGAACGGTTTTAATTAAGTAACGTAAGTAACGCTTTGTGATTAGCTAAAAAATCTCAAGCCACTTTCTCAACCAATGAGAAGTAAAACCAAAACCAATCGTGACTTGCCTGCACGCGTTTTCCCGCGCTTGGCGCCGGCGACATGTATTTGCTTTGGGTTCTGATTGTCTCATTGGATTGTCTGCCTGTTATGATTGGCCGGAGTAATAACTTTGGTTTTGGTTTTACGAAACCCAAGTGAAAGCCGCTCTAAATCTCCTGTTTACCTTGTAAGAGGTCGTCTTCACATCTGGAAACTGTGACGCCTGCATCTGGAGTCCTGACAGTTTTGCAGAAAACTCTTGTTTTGCATCCTCCATGTTGTAATCAAATCCAACCTCCGCCTGGGTAATGAAAATGGTTACCTTAAATACTTTTACAACAGGCCCGGGGAGACCCCCATATAAAAATGACCGGGGTGCCGGTCGAATATTTTCAAACAACACCTTAAAAAGCAACCAGAATCTCGTTTGATGGGCGTGGCTCAAATGGTTTTTGTACTCCCAAAAAGGTACCAATTCTAAAATAACGCATGTCACTCATATTCTGCCATATTTTACAAATTTTGACCCTTAAAAGGTACGACGAGCACCCCCGTCATTTTTATATGGGAGTCCCTTCCGTAAACAAAACTGGCGAAACTTGCTTTTTTCCAAATCTTTCAAAATCGTTTCCATATGGAGATACAGTAGAAACGTTTGAATGCAGCAGTCCACACAACACGTAAGTAAAGTGCGCTGGTTCGGTTTTGCAGGATCTTTATGAAGATGCTCGAGCCTGACGTCACTTGAAGTGTATAAGACAAACTGAATGCAAGGCTGGTTCTACGGCAATGGGCTGATTTATTTAGCGGATGGCCAGGGCTATATTGAAGGAAAATACTATTAACGGCTCCTTAAATTTGAATTTAAAAAATACATGAGTGGTTAACGATTAACTAATACAACTGAAATACAGTGAAATTCCGATTTTTTGAATACTCGATTTTTCGAAACTCCCGATTATTCGAACCGAAACTCGTTTCCCTTGGATTTGATTTCAGTCATTTTCGAACCTCCCGATTTTTCGAACCAATTTCCGTTTCCCTTGGAGGTTTGAAAAATCGGGATTCCACTGTGAAACATAAGGTAACATGATATACAGGCATGCATATAAAAAAATTAAGACAATGTATAGAAATTTAAATCAATGGCGATACAGTAGCTTGTAGTTTGGAGAGTTTTTTTGGTGTCCGAGTGCTAAATTTTGGAATTTGTGTAATGAATAGCTTTTATTTTGGTTTCGCAGAAAGTCTGAAGAAAGCCTGACACCCGCGCGTTGCAGCTTCTTTTGACTCGCCCCAATCCGCGGTTTAACTATACGGTCGTTCGTCCAAAATACGTATGCGATACAGATTAGATATGCAGCATATTCATGCTGCAGGGACCGCGGAGGGGGAGGGGCTGGTAGGGCCGGCCGCGGCCCCACCACTTTTTTGCTAATCAAACACTATGATTTTATTCCTTTTTTCGATTTTCAATATGAAAAAATTATTTTCAATTGTCAGCCCTCGCACTTTTCACCTTGCTCCGCGGTCTCTGTGCTGCTGTGATATTCATTTAACGCTCCTCGAATGAGGCGATTTAGTGATTTCGCATGTTTAATTGCGACGGGAAGAGCTATCGGAAAAGAAATTACCCACTTCCCATAACACGTGGGTAACAAAATTTATGAATAAAGTTATCCTCGGCTATAAAAGAAAAAGTGTGCGTTTTGTTGTTCCATAACTGAATTCCACTTTCAGGGATGAACAAGATCACGAAAGGCGCGCTCGAATAAGCTGCTTTCGATATTTTCGATATACAGCTATTTCAATAAACGTTGTCGGATGAAAGCTTAAAACCAAGACTGCAAGATAGTATGCGTTAGGGTTAAAAGCCATTGAATAAAAATCCCTTACTACCTTGCGGTCTTGGCTTTTCGCCTTTCTCATCCAACAACGTTAATTGAAATAGCTAGGCCTATAGAGGACACAAACAAAGAAAATGAATAGACATGTTTATTCATTCCCTTTGTTTGTGTCCTCTAGGCCTAGCTATCAAGTTGAAGTTGAGTCTATTGTCGAACAATTTATGTAAATTAATTAAAATCAACCATTCATCATAGACCAATTTCGATATATTAAAATTCATACTTGGCTCCGAGGCTTGGGGGAATAAAACAAAAGAAATGAATAATTCAACGCTGAACCTCAATGTGATTTCTTTTGTTTTATTCCTCCAAGCCTCGGAACCAAGTATGAATTTTAATATATCGAAATTGGTGTATCGCTTCCCGGTTTTAATATAATGACGTCATGGATAGAATTAGCAGCGACCAGAGGGCAGCTGAAATTCATGATAAATAGGAAACTAATGTTTCAAACATTTATTCAATATGAGATCGAGTATTTTTCCAGAATTCTATTCAGAATCGGACAATCGTTCTATTGTCGCATACATTTATTGCATTTTACTTTATTCATTTATTTTACACAGTACAAAGTATTTACAAAGTCGAGCTACCTAAAGTATAACGATTGGTTTTATTAAAATGCTTTACTTAACAGTCACTCTGCAGATCAGTCTTTTAATCTCATTCTTTATGTCCCTCTTGAAGAAAGCATAAGCCCAAGGGTTAACGGCTGAATTTAAAACTAGCATAGGTAATTTATATTTGAAATCATAACATTGTTTATGATAAATTTTTACAAAACTACAGCGCAAATAAATTCCATAGCAAACAAGAAATAAGCCTATAACGATCCCCATCATTATAACCGCAGACTTGTCGTGAGTGTAAACTGTCAAAACTCGGTGGTTAAAACGTAATTGTTTTGCTAAGGTGGCTGGTGATCGATCGTGTTTAAAAACAATAATTACCATAGAGGTGAAGCAGAATATTAACAGTAAACATGGGGGTAACTCAACAAGACTTATGTGTAAAATATTTGAGATATCATATCTTGCATAAAAATACGCGACCGATGTTGCAATTATCACAAAACCCAAAGGAAATACCCAAGAAAATAACATCACTTGAATGACGCGACGACCAGTCATAAAAGTTACGTATTTTAAAGGTTTCACAACAGCAATGTACCGATCCAGTACCAAACTGCATAAGTTCATCATGGACACGTAACCGAAAAACCACCTTATCAAATCCTTCCACTGCAACCGAGCTGAAGGCCAATTGCAGCCCTGACTTGTGATGTCGCAGTAGAACAGAGAAGGAACAACAGTCGCCCCAACAAAAAAATCCGCCACGGCAAGTGAAACGATAAACGCGTTGGTTTTAGTGCGGAGCTGTCGTTTTCTGCTCACAAGGAAGATAATAAATCCATTTCCAGTTATCGTCAGAATGGAAAGAAACCAGCCAAGAATCCAAAACCAGTTTTCCATTTTATACTGAGTTCAAGACTAAATATTAAACACATCTGCTCCTCGAAACAGCAACTTTTAATAGACATCTGGTCTTGTCTTAATGTGTTTGGAGCTTAACGTATGCAAATTTCGGGTACACAATCAATTAAAAAGTACGTGTAGCTGTTAATCATATTACTTCTTTAAAAAACCATCTGCTTTTCTTTTATCCTGTGTAACAACTTATACACAATACATCACAAAATAATCGCACTTTGGTAATTTGTAAAACACTAAAAAGCCCTTTGATCAGTAATAAAGCCGGTCAGCAATTTCATTATCTTTAGTATGAAGAAGTTTGAACACAACGAAAAAAACATCAGGTAAGTTTGGCTTGAGATAATAAGGATATTAGTAATTTAAGAAGTAAATAATTATAAGGCAGTTCTAGTAAAGGAGTGCTGGTAGCAACGTAGCAGATGCCGTATTATTGATAGGGCACAATTTAAAAGCATATGACAGTTAGTTATATACCCAGACGTTTATTTATTTTATTTTTTATTTTTTATCTCATTAATTATTCATTTTATTTTTATTATTATACTGTTAACTGCACTTTTGTTTTACATTGTAAAGTGTTTTTGAACATCTAATATAAAAAAAACGCTATATAAATTGATTATTATTATTATTAATTTCGAGGACGCGCGCGAGGGGTACACGTCCTCGAAATGGCGTCAGAATAATTGATGCAAAGTTTTGAAAATCATCCAATCAAAATCACTTGTCACGGTTGTCGTAATTTGTCATTCACTTGTCACTTTTTAGCGGAGCTCTGCGGGCCGAAGGCCAGCGCGGAGCCCCATACTCATAGAACCCATGCCCGTCATTTTTCATGGTCATGGCCAGCGGAATGTTTCGCGGGCGGCGTCTGTTACATCTGTGCCCGAGCGTCGCGCAAGGCTAGCTCGCGGGCGCGTATAACGTCGCAAAACATGAGCGAATGACGCCACACGCGCGGCTAGTGTTTAGCGGAGCAGTAAAGTCGTTTTTTTCCTGTATGTTTTCGCGGTTTGCTACTCAAGACAGGGATACTGAATAAGGAATACTCAGAAGCCGCTTTACTGGAAAAAGAAGAGCTTTCAGGGATACAATCTTGCTTCGAGGAACCCTCATACGTTTTTATCAATGCAGGAGCAATGCGGGGAGATGCCTTGTTTTTATAACGGATTTCAGAACCGAAGAAGCGGAGTTTTAACGAATTTCCAAGCAGTCCAGTGACTTAAAGGCAAAATAAATCACATTTTTCGATGGTAATTTATGTTGATATCAATTTTTGATTGACTTTTCCTTTGTGTTCTCTTAAGTTTTGGAGACATGTTTATGAAACGTGCTCAAATTAAGTTTTATTCACTACTGCTGATCCTGATCTACAACAAGATCTGGCTTCATTTTGCCGTGCTGTTTGTCCAAGTGGTCCTTGCTTTATTTTAGAGTTACCTGAAACAGCAAATACACTGACCTGTACAATAAGGGCCTCACTGTCTCCCCTAGTGGCATCTGAGAGTAAGATAATATCAGGTTCTTTCACAACACCATGAACAAAAATCTTCATCTGAGTCACTTGACTGGACACAGCAGCCGCATCTACCTGGCTGACGGGCTCTTGTTCACGGATACCTATATCTTCTGGCCAACGCCTTGCTACATCCATGCCTTCACCCTTAGTACCAAGGGCGCTAACAGGGGCAGCATCAAGAGAAGTTTGGCTGGCCGCTGTTACTTGTTGATGTTCCTTATCCATGACAGGAGGCGGGGTAGTGAAGAATTCCAGTAAAGGCAGAAGAAACGGAAAGTTTACAAAAATGGTTGCATTTTGTAAAGTGATGTCCACTGCAAAAAAATAAACATTTTTAATCCTTTTTTTGTTAACTTGTGGATACGTGAAGCGTTGAACGAGTTACAGCATTTGGCTAGTCGGCGTTGCAGGGAGGGGAGGGTGGGGAGTTAAACGCAAGAGGTGGTTGGTCGGTGGAGCAAAACGCCTAGGAGAGGGGAGAGGGAGGTGAATATTGAGCCTGCGATATGTAAATGTCACCTGCCTTATACATGGAGACGGCGTTGGAGGGAAGGGAGGGTGGGGAGTGAGACGCAAGGGGTGGTTGGTCGGTGGAGCAAAACACCAAGGAGAGGGGAGAGGGAGGTGAATATTGAGCCTGCGATATGTAAAGGTCACCTGCCTTACCCATGGGGACGGCGTTGGAGGGAAGGGAGGGTGGAAAGTTGGACGCAGTAGGTGAGGGATCAGTGAACAAAAGGCTCATAGGAGCCTTTGATTAAGGTAACTAACAGTTTCTCTAAGTGTTACGTAAAATGTTTTCGATGTAGCTCATGTTCGTTAGGCCGATTACACTGACAAAGTGAAATACATGTACTCATTATAATTTAACCAAAATCCGCCTTTAACTAATTTGAGTTTTAATGTCAGCAAGTATGACATCCGTAAATCTATGAAACACTGTAAAATAGCTCACCCGAGTAGTTTCCTTAGTGCCGGCTGTTTCAGAGTTTTTCTCACTTAATTGTATTCCTCTTTAGTTAACTCTGTTTTTGATGTAGATATGTTATGTACCCAGAAACCCATAAGTGGGTTGAAACGTGTAACGTGCATTCACAGCTTCCGAATATTCATTTTTTGCTTAGTACCATATTTGGAAACCCCTCGGTCCCTCGAGATTGGAAGCAAGTTGTTCTAGCGAATTGATTGGTTAATATTTTTATCTTGATTTTCCAAATATGGCTGTAACAACTTCTTAGCAAATTGAATAATCGGAAGCTTGTTTTGAAGCGTACAATAGACAGTTGTACGTTTCAACCCACTTATGGGTTTCTGGTGTACCCTAATTTAATTACTCAATTTTGCTATTAGCTTTTAGTCCTTTGTTAGAGTGATTTTCGTAAGACACTAAGTTAGTAGGCACTAGTAGACACTATTAGACACGAATTCCATTGTTTTCTTTTGTTTAGTTTTAGCTAATTTTAGCTAATTTTGATTAATTGCTAAATACTGTTTAACGGTCTTACGAAAATCACTCTATCTAGTATTCAACTCTATTTTAGGTTTCTTGGGTAGGCGGCGCCTCGCATGGGGCTTCGTGTCCCGTTCACGCTTTTCCCCCTTGGTACATCCTATTTTGTAAGCTTGTGTCCAATAAATTCATAATAAAAAAAAAGAAAAAAAGCATTGCTTTGTGAAAAATTCCAGATAGATGGATGGTTCAAGTTAGTAACATTAGGAATGAGGTAGCAATTAATTTCCATAAAGCAAAGAAAAAGGTGACGATGGTGAGTGTCATGGATATTGTGGACAACTTAATTCAGTGTAAAAAATTCCGCCCTAATCAAATGTATCCGTTCGTCATCGTTTTTATAAGAGGGCCCCAGCAAAGCATTAAACGGCGTTGTTGTTAATACAGTACGGCGTATTTGTAAAAGGCCAGTAACATTAACATACCTTTCATCTCCCCAGATGGTAACTGGCAGAATACTATGTCGCACATTTCTTGAGGAGGTGAAGATTTTGCAGCACTTAAGTGTGGTACCATCTTCTTGTCGATTATCCTTTGTTTGACGCGAAAAGACATAAATGTCAAAAGTGCAATTTAATGAGAAAGCCAATGTGGTTCTGACTTTTGAGAATGTTAAATATGAAATCTGTTATGAGAATTCAAATTCAAGCTGAGTAGTAGTGGTTCAAGTCCAGCTCTGAACACTAGCTTGAACTTCTTTTTTTATTATTTAAACACATTTATTCGCGAAGTTTGCCCTAAGAGTTAGGGGATGTTTACATGACACCAGGGCGACTTTCGCGCCGGGGTGAGTTCACTCCGGTTCCCTCTTATGGCTCTACATTTGTTTACATGATACCACACAAAATGTCATGCTGGCGTGACATTTTGTGGTGGTATCATGTAAACAAATGTGGAGCCATAAGAGGGAACCGGAGTGAACTCACCCCGGCGCGAAAGTCGCCCCGGTGTCATGTAAACACCACCTTACAACGCTCAACGAGAGGGCTCACTTCGAAAATAGAAGTTATTTCGCTTTTACTTCTCGACCGCGCTTGTAAAATAGCCAACTGCTTCGCCTTTTGCCAGTTGGGATTCTTAGCTTGTATGTTTCATTCGCAATATTTTTTTCTAATTTTTGTTTCATTATCCCTGAAACGCCCCTCATGGGGAAAGGTTATGGTTATGAACGAAGGCAAAATTAGAACGGTTTCTATGGAGTCATCAGAGCATAATGGTGCCAATATCTCACCTCCAAATTGCAATAAGATGCTGATTTTTGACAAGCGGGCATTTTTCGTCATGCAATTTCCGAATATCTAACCAAATCCCATAATTTCACAAATTTAGTTTTTGTGACGTCATCACTTTAGTTCTCTGTTGCGGACACTTTTGCTGCATCCCGAGGGTGAATCCCGAGGGTGTCCGCTTATGGCAGCTTTCACTGTATTTACATTATTTAAAACAAAAATGACATTTGGGATTTTTTTTAAGTTTCAAGTTGGCAGTCAAAGGGTTATTAAAAAAATAACCTTGGAAATGCAGAAATTGTTCCTTGGCGAACGTCTTCAACCACACATCCATTGAGCAGACAGTGAATTTGAACAGAGCTATCACTGGGTAACACGACAGTAACCGCACTTTTCTCGACCTCACACAAACACAACTTTGTTGCTGGTTCAAAACATGACGATTGAGAATCAAATGGATCCTGCAAGATATAAATATATGCATTGAATACCCATTTATATCGTTAAAATATAATCATATTTTATCTGAAACCATTAATATTTAATATTATTTTTTGCGTTCGCGCAATCCTAATCTTGTCCTATGTAGTAGCCGGATTGAATTCAGCTTTCTCTGTTTCTCTGTTTCGATGCTACTTTAACCCCACACCCAAAAGATTCTTTTGTTCTTTTCAGGGGCAAACCAGGCGGGAACTGTTTCAGAGGATGAAAACAATAGCTACACTTGTAAATTACACTTGTAAAAGTTTTATTGAATTGACCCCTGGTATCTACTGTGACATCTCCCCGAACGTTTCCACATCATACCTTCTTTTGTGCGAACGCATTTTTCCCATGGTTAATTACTACTAGTATAATTATTATTAATCTAAGGTGCCAAAGTCACCGAGATGTTTTTCCCTTCAACGATTGTGTTTCGCACAAGGAAATTCTACTATACTGCATTTTCGTGTGAATCATGTCCATAACGAAATTCTTGCTTTTCTTGAGAAATAGCCAAACTCCATCTCCGGCACTCGACCAGGATCCCCGCCTGGATTCCCGTCGATTCCCGCAAAAACTCCTGTCGGGAATTTTGGCCGCCGGAATTGTTATTTGCTTCATAGATTCTTTCTCCCGGAATTTTAAAGACTTTCGATAGAGGTTGCCAACTTCATTAAATTCTATGTTTCGAATGTGGTAAAGTAGTACAGCGCTTTAACGCTGGTTCTACCTTCGAGAACCTTTACTCCACATTAGACAATGAGCAGTCCCTCTTTCCCAGCTTAGTCCGTCGAGTGAAAAACGAAAAAAAAAAAACATGGGCGAGCGGAAAATAGCCGCGCGAAAACTGGGAGTGGGACTCATTCCCAGTTTTCGCGCGGCCATTTTCCACTCGCCAATGTTTTTTTCGTTTCTCGCTAGACGGACTAAGCTGGGAAAGAGGGACTGCTCGTAGTCTTCTCCACATTGCTTTCTCCGCCCAGGTGTATAAATAAGTAGTAGCGATCAAAATACTTGGGATAACCTTGAGAAGGACTAGCATACTATGCAGTGTTGCTTCTTTCTACAGAAACCGCTTTGCGGGTCGCACGTGACCCAAGTGTGACATCACCCTTTCTTAAGATGAAAAATAACTCACCAGAGGTCGTTCATTACTATACAAGGTTAAACTTGCTCCAGCAAGATCGAATGAAAACACCATCTGGTCCCACACTGATTCAGAAGCTTGCTCGGCTGCAGCTGGTTCTAAATGAAGGCAAATTACCAGTTGATATATCATGTAGAGTACACAAAGAGTTCGGTTGAATGTAATAGCAGCTCGTATTGCCTAATATAATGGTAATGAAGAAAATGTTTAACCTTTCATTGTACATTTCTCATCCAAACTTCGCCGAAAAGCCGACTTTGTCATTGTTAGGATAAATGGAAATTTAAACAAACTTCCATTTCTCACATTTTCGGAAATTTGAAAAACAATACATACACAGAACCCTTATGAAGAGTCAAATACGTGTCTGTGTGAAAATAGCACTTACAAAAGAAATAAACACATCATCAAACATAAATATACCTGATGAAGTATGAGCTGCCATAGAAGGTTCCACGTGTTCCACTGTCACGCTTTCTGACGATTGTTGTTGTTCTGTTAAAAAAAATAAAGGTGAAGTTGACTTCAGTATGGCAAAAGGATCATCAAGCTTCACAATCTATCCCACCACCTCAAGGTAGCAGTCTCAAAGGGATGATAGACGAAAATTGTGCTCCCTGCAAAATCTACTAACATCTCCAAAGATGCTCTCAGATTAGGGAAAAAAAATAACCATCCCAAGACCACCTGGAGAACGACTTCAGAGGCAGAACACCTAGAACAAAACTGGAAGCAAGCTTTGCGGCTTGCTTGGGACCAGCAGAAATGGAGGCAACTTGTTGATGCCCATGGAGTCGTAAGAAAAAGAAGAGGAAGAGGAGCAGAAGGAGGAGACGGCGGAGGAGGATCGTGATGATGAATCGGTGTTCTTACCTTGGTGCACATAGCTTTCATAGCTCTCTTTTAGATTTTCCTGAAAAAGTGTCGTGAGAACGTTGTAGTCGTGTTGTCCCAGATTCATCTGTGGGGAAAAAACAAACAAAGTACACCTTACTTCAAATTAAAAAGGCGTGCCGGTACCTTACATTACTGCGCTTTTCAATAACATGCGGAATCTGAAATTCAAATCACCACCAACGGTTGCGTTTTTCCCTGTTCAGAGTAATCGGAAACCGACGAAAAAAAAGATTGACGGCAGGGAAAAACGCAACCGTTCGTGGTGATTTGAATTTCAGATTCCGCATGTTATTGAAAAGCGCAGCTATAATGTAAGATTCAATTGTGAAATTTCAAATGACCTTTGCAGAACTTAATATAAAGTTAATAGGGGAAAGGTGCTTTTAACTAAGAGTAATATCATTCTTGGTTGGTGTTTAATCATGTATATTAGCGTGAATCGACTCTCGAACAACCACGACCTGGCCCCGGTTGTTCAAAAGGTGGATAGCGCTATCCACCGGATAAATCACTATCCAGTGTATAAGCATTAGCAAAACCAATTATGTTATCCACTGGATAGTGCTATCCGCCTTTTGAACAACCGGGGCCAGATCTCTACTCAGGACACAACATCATTGCTAAGACCCGGAATGGATCTATACCACTTCAGTTCTCAAGAAAACTGTGTCTGAACGTTAATCTAATTTAATTGCTTAAAATAGTAAAGATTTTTAGACGATTTCTTTATGAAAGGGCACAACACCAGGCTGAAAGCTCAGTAAAAGATTAATCCACCTCTATAACTATTTCTATCCTGATTCCGCCAATATGCACAGGAACATCGCGCCTCCCATCTATAAACCCATTTACCCTTTTACACTCAAGAGTGGCCAAGAAAAATCTCAAATTACATTCTGAAAAAAAGACTGCAAACAAACAGTACCATTGAAAAGTACCGCTGAAGAGCTATCACGATAGGATTTCACCCAAAGAGCTAAAATTAAGACCTCCAGTGCTTGATTGTGGGAATAATGAAGATTACTGTAAGTTACCTTAACAAAATCCAAAGTGGCGGAGCATTCTATGATAGGGACGTCGTGACCAGATGGCTGCAGAGAACGTTTAATTGTCGCATCAAGTTTTATCGGTTCAATGAGGTACCGCTTGATAACAGCAGATGAACTTAAATCCATGACGCCTCTTCGAGTAGAGAAAAGAAAAGAACAAGTTGCCTTAAAGATCCATAGTAATACAAGAAAAAACTAATAACATACTAACAATTTTTGGGAAAGTAACTAATCGACCGAATAACTAATTTTAGTTCTGAACAATGACAAACCAAATGAAATTGTTATAGTTACGGTAGGCTCAAGTTCACTACATTTGAAAAAATAATGCTCCAACAACGGCAAATACCTTAGTTTTGTACCGACTTCGATTGCATTATAAATCAAATCCACACATTACTCTTTACACTTGTGAGAGGAGCGGTAGAATTAACTTTAACTTTTGGTAACCATCAGGCCACTTTGTCTCAAAAAGATTTCGACAGTTGTGCGCTACGTTACATACTGTAGTGTTCCGTTGCAAGTTGCAATAAAAAAGTTGCAAGATGCAATCAAAAAGTTGCAAGTTGCAGTGACAAGTTTCAAAAACAGTTGGGACATTGCTGATATCACGACTGCACCGTCAACAGCGCCTCACCTTGAAAGTTGCACGGACTGCAGGGACAATTCCATGACATCAAACACAGCCTCCGTGTCACCATGCTCCTTTGGTAATGGCAGAACATCAAATTCATTCTGAAGATCCAAGTGTCCCAGGTCCACAAGCAGCATGTCCACTGAGTGAGAGTGACGTGGAATGATCACCAGTGGCGCGCTCAGTGCAACTTGCAGACCGATGCGGGTTCCCTGGCTTTGAATTGACTCTATCTACAAACATACACCAACAAAGTACAACTGAAACCAAATGACTTGAACCGTCTTGGAAATCACAAAACACTTCTTGTTTGAGAGGATAGTGAGAAATTCAAAAAAAACTACATGCATTAAGCGCTCACAGAGATATAGACCGACCTCTTTGTTCTGTTTCTTTTTTTGCGATATAGTTCTCAATAAGATGTCTGAGGTGCAGTAAAGGTGGATGTTAACTAATGCTAACCTCCGTCGTAACCGCTAGTAATGCAGTTGTACTGCAGCTAAGCGACAACGGCATTTCGCGAGTAACCGGTACATTTAAATAAGAGGATGTAGTGGCTAAGTGAAGGAAAACACAGACAGAGTATTTGCACAACTGCGGCCTTATTCGTGAAGCCTTTCCAAGTTAGAATGTATCTTAAGTGTTGCGTGTTTCCCTTGTATTATGAGCGTTGTCAATACACATACCTGTTCTGTTACTGCTCTCTGCGCAGTTTCTTGTACATACTGCGTTGACTGAGGGCTTGTTAATGGCTCAACAAATTGCTTTGAAAAGAAAGGAAATCACAGGTACAGATGTACAAAAAATAACGGCCAAAAAGTTACCGAACAAAATCAAAACTTTTCAAGCCGTTCCTAAGTCAATTTTATTCACAAACTAAATACTTACCAACAATTCAGCAATAAATCTATACAGGAAGACAATGTTTATCTTGCCAATATTTAGTTCCAAGTTTCCATCCAGCTTTGTAAGTTCAGCTGGGCTTATGTCATTCGTCTTCAGAGGTGTTGAGTTGTAAAAGTAGTTAAACTGAGAAAGACATTCACTGTAAGTGGCATCGCTCAGGAGAAACAAAAAGCTGTTTGATTAGCGGGATTTCAAATAACCGAGCGTGGCTTTAAAGTTTAAGAACATTGTTTCTGCAATGTACTACTGTGTCATAATGAAGGTTAATGAAAAACTGTTTACAGTTCACTAGATAGTTTCTTGTGTGTCAAAGAAGTTGATCCGGCATAGTAACATCCCACAGTTGGTAAACAAAACAGAATCATAAAATCGGACTTCAAATTCAATAATAAAGTTCAATCTCACCTCAAAGTCAAATACATTTTCGTTCTCAACTGAGATAATCTGAAAACAAAACCAAGAAATTAAAAACATATGCAATGATCATGCCTCAAATATACACAATGTAGTCAGGTTTGTACACTATCTTAAAACAAGAAATGCAGGCAACACCCTACAATAGTCCTAAGCAAGCCGGGTACAGGGGTAGGGTGACTGATACAACCCGTGTTTACTTCAAATGCTTTTACCCTTTAAAGGCACCAAAATGATAACCTTACCAATTTGTTAGCTTTTGGCAAGGTAGCAGTAGCTTGCACATTTTAAAATCACTTTGGTAACAATTATGAAATCCAAGACGGTACATTTGTTTTAGAGCAGTTTCCAATTGTGTCGTAAAACCAAAACCAAAGTAATTACTCTGGCCAATCACAGCAGTCGTAAACAATCCAATGAACCAATCAGAGCTCGAAGCAATTACATGTCGGCGGCGCCATGCGAGGTCAAACGCGTGCAAGCAAGTCACGATTGGTTTTGGATTTACTTCTCATTGGTCGAGAAAGTGGCGCGAGATTTTTTTAGCCAATCACAAAGCGTAGCAATGCAAAACCAAAGCAATTGTGTAATTACTTTCGACACTCAATTGAAAACTGCTCTATTGGTATTTTATGGTAAAAACATCATGTTTAAGAACTAGAAGAAAATATAAATAGTGCTCAGCACCTGTTTAAAAGAGCATATCAGTACCTTAGGATAATACGAAGCAGCATTAAGATCAACAACTGAAAGATCCTTTTGCCTGTAACAAAATATACGCAAAACATGTGTAAAAGCAGCGTAATATTACGGTAGGCTTCTGTTTTTAGGAGCCATTGTGTCTGTTGTTTATTGTATTGTTCTTTCGAAGGGTATCGAACCAATGGTGTGAGACCTTACGAGAGCTGCTACATCGCCCTAATATTAAAAAAGATCAACAAGGCCGATAATATAAACATTGAAGAGAATTAATTTATTCCAAGATAATTGAGGGTTTCACACTAGGGCTTGTAAGTACATCCAAAGTGCACTTAAAACCAACTCTGAATGTGAACAGGTAAAACGCAAATACATGAAAGACACGTGCAGCGCCGCAAAACATTGATAGTGATTGTGTGCTTATGTTTCAAGTAATACACTTTTTCATCCGGTGTGAACCCCAATTTTCTGGAGACAAGTGTTCCTTGAGAGTCTCAAGTGCGCTTGAGTCAAAGCTCTTGCTTGAGACATAACTTAGCTTGTAGAAACAAACCGTTATTAAATTACAACTTACCTTGATTTTAAAAGAAGTTCATTCTCCCAAAGAAGAAATTCTGCTGTTAGACCTACGCACAAAAAAAAGGTTGGTTGATGACACTGGTTTCAAGTTCACTTACATGAAGTATAAAACAGCCATTTGATGAGGAAAGCAAATGC
The DNA here is from genome assembly GCA_022457155.1 of Cladopsammia gracilis. NCBI lineage: Eukaryota > Metazoa > Cnidaria > Anthozoa > Scleractinia > Dendrophylliidae > Cladopsammia > Cladopsammia gracilis. The sequence continues at coordinate 2,169,820 of JAJGOT010000051.1, read as the reverse complement.
CATTAATAATTCACGAAGAGAAAACAAAGGAAAGTACTACGGTGAAGGAGGTTTGAATGTGTGATACTATTTACCATAAAATTTGGTGAACTTTTGCTTGGAATTTCTCCAGGAATTATGAATGGTTTGAGTAGGTATATACAAAACACGAGGAAGATTGTTTCATCAGGATTTCCAAACACCGAGAAAACCTTAAGTCTCATCAACGAAGATTTCACATCACTTGATGTATTTCCACCTTGTAAAATTCATTAATAATTCATAAGGGTACTAACAAATAGAACTGAGCCATTCCAATCACACGATTACCCTGTATAGGCCGATACAATCTTGATACAACTCACGAGTGGTTGTATCTAATTTGCATTCCAGATACAACTCACGAGTGGTTGTATCTAATTTACATGTGAATGTGAATTTCAAAAGTTGTTTACTACATTCGCGTCCGTGTCGCTCATGTAGTAAACATTACTTTCACATGTATTCCACACTCGAAAACACTGGACTCATACCACACAATTGGTGGTTTGCACGGGGTCTTTGTTGGATAACAGAACAAAAAAATTTCCATCCTTTGGGAATAAAACTGTATGTTTATAGACGTTTTTTTTTCTATTTTTTTTTTTTTGTCAAATGCAAACCATTAATGGGCACACACCTCGGACCTTGACGTCAGCCAGATTCTTTTGAGATAACCTGAAAAGAACATCCACTTCTGATAATGCTGCCTCCACTTTGAGACTGACTGTGCTTCTTGTTTTCTGGTCTGAACCACTTGGGCTGTCTGGTGCTGGAGCCATGGCCGTCTCTCCAAGACTAAAATAGGATACATTACACTTTGTTACATTGTTGTCTATATAATTGACTAGGACGATGAATTAAAGGAAAAGACGTATGGGGGGTAGGGGGGACCAACTTTCTAAGTTAGAATTTAGTGACACTAATTATCGACGATTTTCAAATTTTCCACTAAAAATGTCTAAAAAGGTAATTAAAAAGATTTCCCTAAACCAATTGGCCAGGACTGTAGCTACGAATGGTGAACCGGATAACGTTAAAATTTTAGCCCTGTCACAAGGACATGTAGTCCGTTTACCTGCCAATAAGAGCAAGGCCATACATCTGCAAATCCATCAGAGCATTCTGCAGGCAGTCAATTCTCAGCTTTGAAAAAGTGATATTTATTTGCTGTTCGATAGTGCAAAACGTTGATTCAAATTCTGGACATCTGGGATCCACCTTCGGAAAACAATTAAAGTTGCCATCGTTAACCAATTTTGTAATTCTATCAATTAAATAAATCACTTTAAAATTTCAAAGGGTTACACAGTTTTGTTTTTCAAAGGTTCTTTCTACAGCTTAGCAAACCTTTGGCAGAAAAGTGACATATTTAATTCATACAGTACATGTACCATCATCCATTCATACAATATCACTATAAGATATGGGACAAGATAATGTACTATTTACTGACTGTATTAACTTACTCTTTTATATGACACAGAGATAAGATCATCATCTTGAGAAGAAGACAGCAATTTTACTGGCGAGCCATCAGCATCTAAGAAATAACAGCAATGTTGGATCAACTAGAAGTACTTTTACCTTGTAAAAAATGCAAAACGACAGACCCCAGTGTCCTTTTTTTGTTAATAGGTAACATTTATCTAAATTCTGGTCTCTTCAGGATCAAGAAAACTGTCCGTAATATAGGTAGCATTCCTTTTAGACAATCCAGTTTCAGATTTAGGTAATCCAGATAGTTGAAATTTTCATGTTAGCTGGGACAAAAATCTGAAAAAAGATCGATCCATTCCATTTGCGGATTCTGAATTCAGATACCAATCTTAACAATCCACCAACGGACGTGGATCGTTCAGATTTCAATCTAAGATTGGTTTGTCCGAACGACAGAGAGGCAACGACAAGTTCGACTGTAGAGAGATTGAACATCGCGTCCTAAGGCAAACGGCGAATGCGAGCTTGCGAGCTTACCAGTTGAGGTGTGCCGTGAAATACGTACAAACTGTTCTACAAGCTTAACGTGAACTCGCTAAAAAGATAAAATGAAGGAAAACGACCTTCTAGAGTATTAACTTTAATAAGTGTTTCCGGTTAAGACTGCTTTGTTAATATTTTTATACCTGTTTTCGCTCTATTTGTGTGTAAATTTTAAAATTTACAAGTTATTTTCATAGAACATAAAATAAAGGAGCTCTGGGCTTAAAAAATGGATTTGTCGATTCAAAATACCAAAATAAATACTCACGGTGTTTACAAAAGCGAAAACAGCCCTCCTCGCGTTGAAAACGTCAAATGGCATTCGGCAAACGTTAAAAATGGCGGGAAAATCAGACTGAACATGGGTACCTTTTTGCCATTTGCGTTATCAAAAACCTAACAACTACTAGAATTTTGCTCGCGTTTAACGTTATCCGTGGGTGACCGTCGTAGAGAGACTCGACTGCAAATAAGGTTACCTTTATTTAAATGGTCAAGCAGCTCAATTGCTCCAAGTTTTGCAAATGCTCTAAGAATCCAGGTCTCCATGGTGACAGTGGCACCCATGTTCTTTGTCTCAAGAACCAAGTAAGGCTTGGCGATCCCATCTATAATCTTGGGCGAATTGACTTGAACCTGTACAAGCAATCAACAGAAAGTTTTTAACCCCTTCACGTTCAGAGTCAGTTATGGAGACATGTAGTGTAGTTGTAACTTTTTAGTCTGTGGACGAAATCCTATGGTGTGACCATTCAAATGAAACCTCTTCTGCAGTACTTTTGCATGGTACAATTTGTTTCTCAATATTTTACAAAATGAAATTTGGGATTTTTCTTGAACTTTCAATTTTGGTACTCTTGGGAGTTTAAGAGTTAAAATTCGTCAAATCGCATACTCAGGTTTAACTTGATGAAAACAATTTTAAACAGTTTTGTACTCTACTCTGAAACGCAAACGTAACATAATACGGTTCAAGAATACCTATATTTGTTGAAAGTGTCTTGACTTTTAGGTCAGTCACTGAGGGCTGTCAATAAGGGCCAGGGGCTAGGGATGTTTACCTAGTATCTTGTGTTTGATCCCTGGCTACTTTCATACAAAAACAAAACACTGATAACACCAGAGACCAATTTTCCCCGGCAACGTTCTTTACTTCCCCACTTTTTTAAATCAAAGGGCTCTAAGAGCCATCTCGTGAATAAGAAACAACGTAAGGTTGAGTCCACAGTTCGGTTTCAATTTTCCATACTGAGTTTGAAGGCAAAGAATTGAAGAGTAAAACAGATTTAAAACGAGGAAAACAGATTTAAAACGACCAAAACATCTTAGCGTGACAAAAATATGAATTGTGTGAATGACGTAAAACACTGGGGAATTGAAAAAACGTTTACATTTGAGTGATAAATCAAGTGACAGTTTGCATAATTGTCCCCGTATACTATATCTCGTTCAACGCTTCGCGTATTCACGAGATAAAAAATAGTGACAGCCCTGGCGCCCGTTTCTCGAAAGTCCCGAAAACTTTTCGGACCCGAAAAGCTGTGTTAGGTGAGAATGTTTACCAATAAAGATTCAGTTTTTGTTGATTTTCAAAGCTAAGCAATAAAATGTTGCGTTTACTACACAACTTTAGCTGATTTGTGGGCTAAAAACTTCAACGCCTTTCGTTAGAAACTACATTTAAAAAATTGCTTTCGGGCCCGAAAAGTCTTCGGGAGCTTCGAGAAACGCACACCTGGACATTTTCTTCGGATTTTTGGTAGCAAGAGCAAACTTTTCACCTTGGATTGGGTACAAATCCATCGCTTTTTTCACTCTGAAAGTCACACCTTGAGTTATATAATGTGGGTTTATCATTTCGTTTTTGTCTCTCGAAAAAAACATACCGTGTTACCATTCAAATAAAGCTATTCAACAATACTTTACCTTGGTACTGATCGTTTATCAGAATTTAACAAAAATATGAATTCTTATATTGTTCTTTAATATTGAGTGAAACGGTAGTGTTGTGATTCCACTGAGTTTCGTCAACTGACAGTTTTGTGACGGGCATAAAATTTCCAAAACGTCCGCCTGATTTCGTTTAAACAAATAATCATCTTTAACAAAGATCAACACCAACCTTGCCTAAAGTAAAATTACATTTTACACTTGGTGCGTCTTCATCATTTGAATTGGCATCTGTCCTGTCCAAACCACCTTTTAATGCAACATAAAAAGCAATGAAACAATGTTATTTTTTTCCACGTAAGTCACACTAACTTGGCTATGGCATGTTAGTTGAAATTTAGCTATGGATAATCCAAAAGGTTGAAAACAAAAAGCAATATTTTACAAAATTTCTTGCACCTTGACTTTTAAGTCTGAAAATAAAAACTTAAGTGTGACGATTGCAGAGTCGCTGCCGAGCAGTACTGCCAAACCCTGTTTTACGAAACCCACTTAATACGGATACCCCGTTATGACGGACAGTTTTCTGTTTATTTCGACCAATTTGGGTAATTCTTAACATTGAACAATTTGTTAGCTACGCATACTTTAACAGTTTGAAAAAAGAATAATTGCATAGTTTTGTACAATCATTATATTTTTTTAATGATAGAATGCATAAATTGCGTCATTCGTGGGATCCCGCTAAATAGGGTGACACCGTTAATTCATGTAAGGACAGTTTCCGTGGTCCCTTCGGTGTACTTGTATTTGTTGGGGTTCGTTCCTCGGTATTCTGAAAAATAAAATCTGTCAAATTTCAAAAATCCACAAGTACAGTCAGTTTCAATCAGCAGCGTTTATTTGTTTCAATTATTTGTTCATTGTAGGAATTACACAATCAAGAAGACAATTAAAAACACATTGCACCCTTGCCTGAATCTGGCCCCTTTTGCTCTTCATCTCGTTGTGGTTCACTCGATTCTGGCTTACGCTGACGTTCTAGTCGAAATAAACATTCAACAATTCAATTAATTCAAGTGATTTTAAATTAATGACGTCATCTGTGTACCCCTAATGTTCTTAATTCATGAATGCGCGAAGCGTTAAACGAGTTTGCAAATTTTCACTCGGTCAATCGGCTGTAAACATTGCGCCCGCGATATGTAATGGTCACCTGCCTTATCCATGGGGGCAGTGTTGGAAGGAGGGTGGGTTGGGGAGTTAGACGCAGGGGGTTGGGGTCGGGGCAGCAAATTCCAAGGAGAAGGGGGGGGGGGGGGGGGGGTGTCCGAAGGTTTTTTTTACTTATTCACGAGTTGGCTCATAAGAGCCTTTCATTACTAAATATGATCATAATAACATCTGAAACTTGTCTCTTTACCAGCAATTTATACTATAGTCTTGATTTTTAAATCATTAATAATTCATAAGGGTACTAACAAATCGAAATGAGCCATTCCAATCACATGATTACCCTGTATAGGCCGATACAATCTTGATACAACTCACTAGTGGTTGTATCTAATTTGCATTCCAGATACAACTCACGAGTGGTTGTATCTAATTTACATGTGAATGTGAATTTCACAAGTTGTTTACGTTCGCGTCCGTGTTGTATCGGCACTATACATTCACTCGCCTTCGGCTCGTGATTGTTTAGGCCGAAACAACACTCTCGCTCATGTAGTAAACATTACTTATCAAACGTTTTCTTACAAAATAGTAGTACTGTAATTATATTAACAATGATACTACTTACCATGCTCGCCTTCAAGCAAGTTATCATTAACAACCATCATCAGCATCTGGAAATCATTAATTCCTAAGTTTATCTGTGAAATTAAGACATAAAAACAATAAATTATATTATTATAATTAAAATCTATCCTACTCCCAGGAAACATTTAAACTAAAGTGAAAGAACTCAGCTGATAAATAACTGCAAACATATTCAAATGACATCATTTTTAGGCGAAGCAGCTTTACACCTTTACTAAGCAATGCGACATTCAAAGATGGCGTTATCTATATCACATTAGATAACGCCATCTTTGAATGTCGCATTATCGGCAGTGTTCTTCTTATCAGGCGGTAACCGGTAAAATTTACCGCTGGTAATGTTGTAGTTTAAAATGAATCTTAGGTCAAAATGATTTCAAACAAGTTTAGTTTTGATTTTCTTTTGTTCCAGTTTCATTACTATAACCCTAAGACAAAGAAAAGTACAAAATCAAACTAGTTTAAAATCATTTTAACCTAAGATCATTTTAAACTACAACAGTAACACCGCTTGTTACCTCCTAGAACCACATACTAAGGCCTGGAAAATCCAGCAGATTTGGATTATAAAGATTTACAAGGAATGTTTGGAGTGAATATGAGAAATCCGGTCTCATAATACACATCCCGATCCTACAAAAAAAGAAAACGACTAGTATATATGTGTGAAAGCTATGAAATAATTAAAATGAAACATTACGTGAATACATCCTAATAGGGCTCAGAGTGTAGAAAGTAAATAACTAATGAAAATAAACTATTAGATTTTCGCAACAGAGCAATTGTAGATTGTAGGACACATCGCACGATGACGTTTTTCATCAGTCCTGAAAAATATAAAGTTTATAGATCACAGGCCTACCTTTAACAACTCCAAATTTCCTTCTACTTCAATCAACGGGAGGTCATTCTTGTCTATGTTTAGCCGTCTCTTTACGATCACATTGAGCTCAATTGGTTCAACCAGATGACGACTGAGATGTTTCTCCAATTGGGAATGGCTAGATTATAGAGACAAACAAAAGTTCAGGTAACTCGCAAACACACAATGAAAACATTGAGAATGTTGAACAGGATCTATTCGATGATATTCATCAACAGTGCTGAATTCCTTAAGCCTAGTTTTACTAGCGACGGAGTCGGAGTCGGAATCGTAATGGAGTCGTAAAGCCTCGTTTTTATATGTCGGGAAAATCCCAGACGATCGGGGATTTTGCTGTTCCCGATCTTCCCAGATTTTGCCGATATGTCGGGAAAATCGCCGATCATCGCAGAAATCTGGGACACGTCGGGAAACTAGAAACGCTCCCGATTTTCCTGATTTGTCGATGATCGGGGATGTCTACGATTGACTGTTTTCATAAGTCGGGAAAATCTGGGACGGTCGAGAAATAGCGAAATCCCCGATCGTCTAGGATTTTCCCGACATATGAAAACCAGGCTTTACGGTGCTTCCGACCTAGAGAAGATCAAACAACGGAGTGTAAGCAGAGTCATAAGCTTGATGGACTCGGAGTTGGAAGAATCAGAAGACTTTCATTTTCTTTCAATTGTGCTTTTGACTCCGTCACTTGAGATCTCATAAAAACTAGATTGTCGGAGTCGCATGCAGATGCGAATAAACCAATCACAATGACCAATCCCTGCTTACGACTCCAACAATCTTGTTTTGCATTAGATCGCAAGCGACAGAAACAACACCAGTAGTTAATACCCAGAAGGATGGACATACCCTGACACTTGGAATGAACTGAGCCTCACATCCATTCTGTCAATCAGTCCATACTTGGAAGAGCTTTCTATGGAGTTACCAATGTTCAACCGTCCAAGGTCTGCCACAAGCTTCTCGTTTGATCTTGTGTTGCAGGGGATGAGAATTTGAGGTGAATTTACAGAAATTTTCAAGCCAATCTTCGCTCCCTGTTTTTGGATATATTGAACCTTAAATAAAAGAAAAACGTATTTGTTATCTTTTTCTTTCTTAGAGTCAAAGCCAGAGTCATACCATGAGAGCGTTTTAGTCTCTTTGTGGACAATCAAAAGAAAGATACCGATCAAACTTTCTCATGGAGCTGTTACCCTTTCAATATCAACATTTCTCTATACTACCATCACTTTCCTAGCCAAATCTTCTAGTGGTCTGTGTCACCACGATCCTACACAGACAACAAAAATCATATACTGTCCCTTTAGCACTAGTAGGAAACAGTTTTTCAGTTACACACTTATCCAACGAAAATGGACCCAGATATTAAGCCTCCTAGTTTCTTCTTTAATTTTGAGTCTGGTCGCTATTGAGAATCAAAGGGTTGACGACAGCAGAATCCCGATAACACGAACCGTCAGGGGAAACAAAAAAACTGTTCAATCAATCAATCAATCAAACTTTACTTATAGAGGGTAACACCTAATAGAAGCACCCGGAAACTGCATATGATTCAAGTTAGCGAGAAGATCGAGTTTTCGAGATTCTACAGTCCAGAATTACAAAAATAATTAACTACCGATTCGCAGAAGTTTCGATTGCCACTAGGTATTAAATCAGACCAGACGAACAGGAAAAGATAATTGGAGAATTTTTCGGATACAGTATTTACTAACCTGATTTAAAACAACCTTTTGTGTGATATCCTGAGCGAACGCAACTGTCTCAGGGCTGGCGATAGCTTGAAGGAAATTCTAGAAAGAACAGTTTATAGATAAAGGCAAAGTTGCACACGAACCACAGGTGACCCGATCTGCCGGAGTTAAACCCGGTTTCCATGAGATGAAACAATTAGAAATATTGCTACTCCTGCCTGGATGGGATGCTAGTCCATCACAGGGTTACCACTAGCATTTCGTCACCGGTACATATTTATACACCTGGGTGGAGAGAGACAATGTGGAGTAAAGTTTCTTGTCTAAGGAAACAACACAATGGCAATGTACCCATTTATACACCAGGGTGGAGAGAGACAATGTGGAGTAAAGTTTCTTGTTTAAGGAAACAACACAATGGCAATGTACCCATTTATACACCAAGGTGGAGAGAGACAAGGTGGAGTAAAGTTTCTTGTCTAAGGAAACAACACACTGGCAATGTGGCAATGTACCCATTTATACACCAGGGTGGAGAGAGACAATGTGGAGTAAGTTTCTTGTCTAAGAAAACAACATACTGGCAATGCACCCATTTATACTCCTGGGTGGAGAGAGACAATGTGGAATAAAATTTATTGTCTGAGAAACAACACGACGGCAGAGACCAGGCCTTGAACCACAGACTTTCAGATCTGAAGTCCAACGTGCTAACCACCGCACTACCGCGCAACCACGATTAATTCGCCGTTCAGAGGTTGCGCGGGAGGTTGGGTCAAGTTACGTGTCGCGAAGCATCATAGGGCTGTTTTAAGGAACGCCATTTGCTCGAATTTCTCGTAGCTTTGTGTTTTGGTTGCTGTAAAATGGGTACATTTAACTGTTGTGTGCCAGGATGCACAACTAACTGGCGGAACTTGCCAGATATAAAGTGTCACATGTTGCCGAGTGATGCTGAAGCGAGGTGTTTGTATAAAAAGCTCATACACAACGAAAATTTGAAGGTGGATGCACAAAACACTAGGATTTGTGGAGATCACTTCCCTGGGGGAGAAAGAATGTGCAGAACTCAACTTCCTTCGATATTTGCTTGGACTGTGACTCCTCAAAAGCGACGAGTTATAGAGAAGCGTTCCCCAAAACAGCCCTATGATGCTTTGCGATACGTAACTTGACCCAATCTCCCGCGCAACCTCGGAACGGCGAATAGCATTTGATCAATTAAAAGCCCTCCTTCACCCAAAATGCTGTGCGTGCCGTGATCACTTTCTGTGCTGAATTTCGTGTAACACGAAATTCACGCTTGAATGCGTGCAACCAATCAGATCACGCGTATGAACAATGGAGCATTTCAAAACAAAAACAAACGTCCGAAACGTCTTTTGGGTGAAGGTGGGCCTTAAACAAAAGGCAGAGTGGGAATGTTTTGTTCTACACAAAAATGATAGAATTGTTGTACAGACTATCTTCGCAAGGAGACAAAACTTCACTGATGTTTACAAAGATTTTTTTTGTGAACAGAGAAAATCGTCAAGAAAAAACAACAAAGGTTGTAAAATAATGTTGTGCAAGACTTGCTGGCATTATTAAGTTATTTACATTCAGTCGTGAAACAAAAGAAAGCAACGTTTTTCACGCCTGAAGTTCAAACTTAACTAATGGTTAGTAAATACTTTAAAACAATGGTCTGCATAACCAAAAGTTGAGAGACTGTGACAACCACGGTACAGGGAAGCAAAACAGCAGGAGAGGCGAAGCGATCAAAGTTTTCATGGCGTGTTTCGCGTGTTATTACTGCGCCTTTCAATAACATGCGGAATTTGAAATTCAAATTTCCACCAACGGTTGCGTTTTACACTGCCGTCAATCATCTTAGCTTACCTCTCAGGAAACAGATCTTCACTTCAATGAGGTCAAATGGTCAAGTCCGTGCATTATGATTGGTAGATTTCGATCCATTTTGTTTGTTTCTTTTTTACATGGTCCGTTGGCTTTCGTATTGATTATGATTGACGGCAGGGAATAACGCAACCGTTGGTGGAGATTTTAATTTCAAATTCCGCATGTTATTGAAAGGCGCAGTAAGGAGCTTAAGCAACCTTGATGGCAGAAACGTCACTTGAATTGTCCAAGAGCTGAATTCACAAGGATGCATGGCTTTCCAGTTCAAATAGAGAAGGAAAATGAACTGTCGTGTTTACGTTTTCCACAAAACCTATAATTTGGTCATTTAACTTAGTTGTTTTGTAGGGAACAACAAAGAGGTGCAAGAGGTGCACCAAAATTTGAAACATATGCAGAGCCACTGTTTTCACTCATAATTTAAACCAGTTGTTTTGTGCCGTTCTCGCTGCCGTCGCCGTTGTGGTTGCTTATGCTCCCTTTTACGACACTGCTTTGGCATTATAGCACTTTCTTGACCCCACACGATCTCAGAATCAAAGGAGCCGAAAGTTAATGCCCAGGTTCCCTAGTTTCAGGAGTGAGGAATTGCAGTTGAATCCATATGAAATAAAGCCACTTGCTTGTTTCGACAGACATAATCGCAGCAACAGACAGACAAGAGAGATTGGTTGTCACTAAAAATTTGCTTATCCACAAGCACTGCTTGTGGATAAGCAAATTGTCGATTTGAAATCGTCTTAACCTATATGCCGTTAAATAGCAAGCTTCTGTTTACCTGTAAATGAGCCATAAAATATCCGAGGAAGACGAATCGAAGCTTCCCTAACTTAACATCGATGGAGAAATCAAGAGCTGTTGGATCCTGATCAGCAACTGAACCTTGCAATGACTTGTTGAATATGGTAACCTAAAAGCAAATCAGTTCAACTTTTAATGAATAAAAGGGTTAGTTTCTGAAGAAACTGTGGTGTTGTGTCGGTGGGCAAGTAAAACATGATAATTTGGTTTTATTAGAGTAGTTTTCAATTGAGTAACGAAAGTAATTTAGTGATTGCTTCGGTTTTGCATTGCTACGCTTTGTGATTGGCTAAAAAAAATCTCCCGCCACTTTCTCAACCAATCAGAAGTAAAACCAAAACCAATCGTGACTTGCTCGCACGCGTTTTCCCGCGCTTGGCGCCGGCTACATGTATTTGCTTCGAGTTCTGATTGGTTCATTGGATTGTTTACGACTGCTGTGATTGGTCAGAGTAATTACCTTGGTTTTGGTTTTACGACACTCAAATGAAAACCGCTCTAAGGTAAATTGGCCACCATAAGAAGATTAAAAAAGCTGACGTTTCGTCGGAGCCAATGAATCATTCGCTCTGGGGAAGGGCTAGCGCTCGAAACGTCAGCTTTTTTAATATTTTTATGGTGGCCAGTTGACCTTAGTAAAACTACTAGTTCCGTAAAGGGCTAGATCACACTAATTTGTGTAATCCATGTTAGCATTTAATTTCGAGCGGTAAAATCTGCCATAAATCAAAGGCTCCTAAGAGCCAACCAGTGAATAAGAAATGCTAACGCGTAATGCAATATTGCGGTAAGCTTATGTTTTCACACTCACACGGTTCAATAGTTTTTTAAAATTAAACGTAAGGATTTTTGACAAACGCAAAAAGAAAAATACAGTACATCCCTTTCATAATGTTCAGTCCGAAGAAGAACGGAACGAGCGAAATTCGAACCTGGGGCCTTTCGGCTGTTAGTCCGCGCTTTACACCATTCCGCCACCGTGATCACTGACTTGAAACGAGATAAATTTTATTACTTCAAGGTAGATAAGCATCAAAACGCGTGTCTCGGTTGAAAATTCCTTTTAGATCGATTTTAACGTTGCATTAAAGACTCCAAATGCGAAACATCTTTAAGCCTATTGTTGTTTATATTCGTTTACAACAGTTTAGTTATTTTTATCGCTAGATTCACGTTATTCTTGTTACAAAACGCATTTGTAACAAAGCATTAAGTCACTAAGTTTACAGCTGATGGAAGGAGCGAGTGAGTGACTCATTTGCATATCTGTCGCCGTTACCGATAACCCGTTCATTACGCATGCGCGTATTCACGGGTTAAAAATAGGGTATTACAGGGCACGAAATATAAAGTGTTTGTAGGGAAAAAATAATGAGAGGTAATAACGCCTTCGCTAAATTTTTACATTTCATTTTGTAAATTGCGTAAAAAAAACACTGACTCTAGAAAGTACCGCTGAAGAACCAAAGTTTAAATTTGGAAATAAAAGGGTTGAACAAAAAATCTTGAAAAAAAAAACGAGGTTATTTCTATAGCGTTTCCCTAAAAAAATGTAAAACATAAAAAATATAAAGATGAGCTTAAAAAAATGAATATTTGTAAATCTAATTTTAACTGGCAATATAAGCATAAGCATGGGACATTGATGACAGTGCATGCATCGAGATCCACTAGTCACTGTGAACATTCTCTGTCAACTATTTTCCTTCTAAAAGTAGAGTCTTACAGGTAAGTGACGCGTTTTTCAAAAACGTTCGTAAATGTGTTGAACATTTACAATCCTATTTGAAAAAGAATCACTTAGCTCCTCTAAGAAAACAACTAGCACGTTTCAAGAATAAGATGAATAAACTAAACACAGTCATACCTTGCAGTCGAAAACTGTGTTGTCCGCCAAATCTAAGATCTTTTCAAAGCAAAAGAAAAAAAAAAGGTGAAATCCATTAATAACTCTGGAGGAGAGGAAAAAGGCAACCTCGCCTTTTAGCTGTAAAGAAAGTTAAATCGTGTGTAGTGCATCAAAAAAAATCCACTTCTTTAACTATCATGTCACAAGGGTAGAAATCGCAAGTTCCCATATTCCACTATTGCGTCAACCTCCTCCCCAGGGAGTTATCCGCTCTCAAAATGGCGGGGCGAGCGTAGAGACCCCTAAACAAGGGTCAAGCCCAAATCCTGCCGTCCAGAAATACGTCGGACACCTTATTGAGACTTACATAACGGAGTAACTGGTTAGCTTTCAGTTGAGGTTAGAGATAGCAGTTTATATAGTTAAATTTAGGACTAAGCAACCCGAGAAGCTAGGAGGTACAGTGGTACGGTAGGCTATGTAAGCCTAAGCCTAGCTGAGGTCACAGGTTCAATCCTGAGTGGGGATTTTAGATTTTCTTTTTTACTCCTAAAAATTTATTGAAAATAAAATTCTAAGTGTCGACATTACGTTATGTAATTCTCAATAAGGTGTCCGACCTCCTTCTGAGCTATAGCAGACAGACTCTACCAATACATGTACTCCAAGAATCGTGGAGTGTTTTGTCACGTGACACACGATGAAATAATGGCGTTTTCGAAGGTTATATCCAGCGACTAGCAGCTGTGTTTGTTTTCTGCTAATCTAAAATCGTTGCTCAAACAAAACGAAGACATTTCAATAAGTTTTAAGTGACAAAATGCTCCAGTATTCTTGGAGTATTTTTGCAGCTATGTCCAGGGTCTCCTCCGCCTGACCCGCCATTTTGAATTTGAACAAAGCGGTGAAGGCCCTGGGGACGAGGTTGCAAGAAAACAGAATTTCCTGTTTACCGCCATTGCGTATTTCATTATTTTTTAAGTGCCCATAACCTAATTTTTTTTTTATTTTTCATCTGAAACTAGACATTACTACAAGAACTTCCGTGAAAACATTTTGCGATTAAATTAAAATGCGATTTTTTTAGATTTTTTTTTAAACGTTCAAATTTGCCGCCATTTTGGCACACCATTCGCATTAATCTCCACTCGGTCCCTCTTGGTTAACAAAGGATCCGTGACGTAGATTAAGGAACACGTGTCTTCAAACAAAGGAACAATTAACTTCAAACAAAGGAATTGTGACGTAGATTAAGGAACATGTGAGCCCGTTGGGCTTCTTAACAGCGGGACGGGTATTCCGCAATAAAATAGGATTTTGAAGATTTGAAATATTCAGAAAAAATTCGCGTTTTGTGCAAAGCGCGAAATTGTTTCGCCGAGGTTCCTTGTGTGATGCTTACATTCAGATGAGAAAATAAAAAATTAAATGTTATGGGCACTTTAATTTCCTAATGCATGTTACCAAAATGGCTACAATCTAAGCCAAAACAACAACAAATTATTCTTACATGCGGATATAATGTTCCTTCTGTGAGATCGTCAATCCTCAAGTCTTTCAACCTGTCAACAATATTATAATCGGTTACCATTCAAAGTGAAGTTCACTAAACACCTGGTAACAACAACACAATACGAGAAATGTTCGTTCTCAGTCTCGAGAGAACATTTGGTATCTTAGGAATCTTTCCTTCACTGTACATCAGATAGCAAACGTCAGCATCTGTTAACTGGCTCTGGGAGCTTATTTTTAAAATTTGTTCTCAAATAGAAAACAAACAACAACAACCAAAAGAGGTTCTGTTAAGGGTAGAGGACAGACACTTTAAAGTGCTCAAGTTGGAAATGAGGTGTCTTTATTTTAGTGTGCGTTCTGTACAGTGTATTTGTGGGGAAATATTATTTTTCAGAGAAATCTTTAAACATTAAAGGAGGAAATTGCTCGTTTTCTATGTGCTTACTTGGTTGTAATGTTTGTCTCAGCAGAAAACACATCTATCTTCACGTCAAGACCTACGTAGAACAATTTATGAGAAAAATATCGTAACCACGAAATCTTAAGTGGAAAGGTAAACTTGTGCTTAAAAAGCACTCAAGAACTGTATCCCTCGCCTTTAAACTTGCTATCTGCATTACAGTTCTTATCCATGTTTTGCACAGTTAAGCTTTTTTCTTTTTAACTTTTTTTAAAAATGACTTTATTTCCAACCTGACTAACATTTTCAACAAAAAAAGTTTACAAAAACAAAAAACGATAAAATTTTACTTACAAATTACAACTGTATACACGTACTATAGAAATAATACTTTGAAGTTACAAACCCAAATAAAAGGGTCACCTTCACTAAAAATGCTGTGCGCGCCGTGATCACTTTCTGTGCTGAATTTCGTGTATGGGCCTTGTCGCACTTCAGTCAAAAACAAAAATTACCCCGATCCAAAATCGAGGAAAACAAAAGAAACCGCTCCGGTGCGACACGCTTTTTGTGGAATGTTTTTGTTTTATGTCATTTTGCACGGGCTAATTTTTGTTTTTGACTGTAGTGCGACCAGGCCCTAACACGAAATTCACGCTTGAATGCGTGCAGCCAATCAGATCACGCGTATGAACAATGGAGCATATCGAAACAAAAACAAACGAACGCAACGTCTTTTGGGTGAAGGTGGGCCTTAACAAAATGGCAATATATGCACTCTAAATAAAAACCAAAGAAACAAACATGAAAACATAAGAAACTTAGATGTGTGTTTGTCATATATAACACCAGTGTATTTTTCTATTTCACATTTTTCCTGTACAAAGATAATAAAATCTTCAAACTAATATTAATAAGGAGAATGTTTTTCCCATTTTGGTCCTGAGGTAAAACTCAGAGGAGATATCATCGGCGTCTATGAAAAAGTACTCAAAGTATAGACCTTTTCCTAAATGGCGGCCAATTTACTTTTATTTTATACGTGTTGATTAGCCCTTTAGCCTTATTTTAGAGTAAATAAACTTTTGAACTTTGCTCGTGCTAACGGGGCTAGTCAGGCTGATTAGCATGAATATAAAAGAATAATTAATCGGCCGTCATTTATGAAAAAAGAGTCCATTAGAGATATTAAATAAGAATCACAACCATACAATTACGCTTAGTAAACTGGACTTACCTTCCACATCCACCTTCCCAACATGGAGTCCCATGGAACTCAGAATGACAGTAACGTCTTCTATTTGTGCAACAACCTTGATGTTCACAACGTCAGAATTACTTTGGGGCTCTTTTGCGACTATGAATCAACAATGCTTCTTATAAGAAAGATCATATTATGGACAATGAAGCAGCGAGTATCAGGGAAATTGCTGCATGCAATAAGTAGTGCGTACACTGTTGAATGAGTTGACTCACTGCTGGGACTGTAACGATTTTTACATAGGTGAAACAAAGCGACGATTACATGACAGAAAAACTGAACATTTTAAAGCACTCACGAAGGGTTGTCACGCATCAGCAATTGCAGATCATATGACTTCAACGGGCCACAACATTAAATGGGATCATTTTGAAATTTTAACAACTGGGCGATCCGATATCCATTGTAGAATTAAGGAGACATTATTGATTAAGGATTTAAAACCAGCTTTAAATGAAAATGTGGGTAGTGAGAAACTTTTTCTTTAGTAGCCTTGTATATATTTTTATATTTTCTAGCAGACTTTAAGATAGGTCTGTATATTACCATTTTTTTCACTATTGTCATTTCTTTTAATTAGGTTCCAGTCTTTCTCCATAGCATTTAAATTTTATTGTATTATATCCAACCGTCACTTCTGAAGATGCATGTTGAAGCATACGAAACGTCAAGTCATTAATCAAAGTTTTTTACAACATGCGTTCTTTTGTCATGTTTATTACCGCAGTGTGTATTTTATTTCTGTTAAAGTTGAAATGGCCGAAGAATAAGAGTTTTGACTCACCTTCTTTCTCTGCAACATTAGAGATAAACAGTTCAATTCAATTTATTTAGTTCACGTAAAAATAATACAAACAGTTTACACTGCATTTGATATTTTCCTTTTTTAAAAATGTCAAAGTTCCACTCTTCGGGGCAAGACGATTGGTCAAAAAATATAAAAAATTCGCCACGGTTATATGCCAGCAACTGCAACAGCAGATATTCAACTCAATAAACAGTATAGCAATGACAAAATCCCCACCATGGGGGAGGCCATATCAATCAAACCCCCACCCTTAGCCCGCCTCCTCCCCCATAGGCTTGATAGGTGCATTACCTTTGGTGGGTTCAGAACTGTCAGGGTGATCCTCTTCAGTAATCGTCTCCAGAAGTCGCTGTGGGACAGCAGCCCAATCAGGTTCACTGTAACAACAAATTGAACGTCAACCCTGGATATCAACTCAACAGACGGTTTCGTTTCACCCTGCTTTCTCAGGGAACGGCTTATGTTGAGGGGACTGGTAAACTTCGATCTATTTAGTTTGAATCTGTTTTCATGGGTACATTGATTAGCAAAGTTTTCTGTAGATATTGGAATGCCGTATAACAAAAGAGAATGTACTGAGTTCCAGATGGGATTTGAACTCACGACCTTCCGTATTCAAGTCGGATGCTATAACCACTGAGCTACTGAGAACTCTAGTGATGAGCAACGGTCAAATGTGGACTATGTATGACACACGGATTGGATCACCCAACCACACGTATGCCAATGAACACAATGATTAACTGCATCGCGCAGTCACGTAGAATAAACTCTCAGTGGGTTCATTGGCATACCTGTGGTCGGGTGATCCGATCCGTGTGTCATACATAGCCCACATTTGACTGTTCTCATCACTAGACTGTTGTCAGTAGCTCAGTGGTTAGAGCATTCGACTTGAATACGGAAGATCGTGGGTGCAAATCCCATCTGAAACTCAGAATTTTTTTTCTGAGTTCCTTTCTCACCACACTCATTCATATTCATATATATTTAATTGTTTACGTGACTGTGCGATGCAGTTATTCATATATTTCAATATTCTAAAGGAAACTTTAATTAAAACTTTCAATTAAGACCTTTCGAAGAAACGGAAATAATTCTTTAGTTTATACAGGATGTAAAAAATGCTTCTTACATCTTGAAAGTTACCTTTGAAAGAGACTAAGCACAAATATTTGAAAACTCGCTATAGCCTCTTGCTTGGCTGTTAGTTTCAAAGAACTAAATCGCACTTCCATCGATTGCTCAATTGAGTGAAACTTAGACACAAACTCTGGCCCTGTAGGATCAGCCTAAAAGATAACAAAGATTAATAACAATGAACATGTGAGTAGTCTGTCGAGTGTGGTCGTCTGGGTTAGTGTTGTTCTGAAAAGAACTGTTGTTGTTAACAATGACTGAATTTTCAACAACCAATTCATCTTCTGAGTCATGTGAATTGTAAACCGTCAGTTAGATGGTGTTAATGTCTGGTTGTTGCTGTCATAGGTCAGTTTTGCCATGCTATTGTTGGCTTTTGAAACCCAACTCAGTGATTGGAGAAGAAACAATATGTGAACCGCAGAAATGGAATTAAAAGAAGAAATGATCCTTGCAGTTATTAGCGCAATGAAATGAAATTTCAAGGCGATTTAAACTCGTCACCTTCGCATTACTACTGCTGACCAACTGATTCATATATCGAGACCGGTCATTAGCCATATTCGTATTCTCAGTATTCAACTGGAATTAGCTTGCAATGGAAGCTGATGCGGGGGAATATCATTAAACATATTTGCATGTGAAAAGATAGTCCCGCATGAGCCTCGACTGCAAGCTAGTTCCAGTTTAATGCCGGGAATACGAAAATGGTCTAATGTAAGTTTACATATATATATATATATATATATATATATATATATATATATATATATATATACACCCATAATAGCTGCTCTCATCACTGCGGCGATAATTTCTTCATTTCATTCCATTTCCACAGTGAACATATGATTCGTTCTTGTGACATTCATTTCTATTACGGATTGCAACTGATTACAAATTCCACTCACACTTCGACTGTCAATTTTCGAGTAATATTTTCAGCCTTCTGGTCATGGCTTCTTGTTAGGCTTCCTATATAATCACTTACATAGCGTGCACAGTTTAAACTTACAATTTTTTTTTTCCAATGTGGTGTTGAATAGAAATTCTCCTGATTAGACTGGCTCGAAATACCTTAGTGTAATTGACCGTAATCCAATCTTTTGTAGAAGAAGAAGTCAGCACACAAAGGTTTGAACCATCTATGTCTGTAGAATAAGAGAAAATGTGGGGAAAGGTAACCTCGTTTCGGCGCTTTAGAACTTAGCAATACGCATCTGGTTGTAAATGTTAAGCCACGGCTAAATGTTGCAACATTGTTGGCCAACATATGTTGGATGGCAATGTTGGACGCCCGCCTTAATGTCCTAACAATGTTGGCCAAAATTTGTTAGGCACGTGGGGCAAAATGCTTGACCGAAAGTAAATAATTTTCGCCCAACATTTATCAAGCAAGCGATGTTGGAAAAGCGTCATCCAACAGGGCCTGCCAAATGTTTCAACAATAGCCGGAACTTTGGACACCAAACTATACTTGAAAGTTATGCATGAAACTTTTCAAAATAAAGATTTGGAATATTAAATTTGAGTTTACATTAATAGCCCATGATAGTGTTGCGTTGTTATTCCCCTGGCCCCGGTTGCTCAAAAGGTGGATAGCGCTATCCACCGGATAAATTACTATCCAGGGGATAACGCAATGGATTTTGTCAAGACTTATCCACTGGATAGTGATTTATCCGGTGGATAGCGCTATCCACCTTTTGAACAAGAGATCAAGTTACAAGAGATCAAGTTACTCCCGCCCCGCTACTGGAGTGGCATTACGCGTCACTGAAGTTTCGCTCGACAAAAAATAATCTTAAAATAGTAGACGCTTCGAAATAAATGCCATTACGATTTGGACCTTCATCGAAACAGCATTTTGCCGTTTTAAGCACTTTCTGGTGCCTTGTAGAATTGGAGATATCATGTTTTAAACAATCGTTGACATCACCACGAGCGGCGTATTTTCCTCTTGTGTCTGGCAATATTTACATTTGTGAGCGGTCAGCTCAGAACAGTAACTTACGAAGTGAACACAAGTTTCGTGAAAGGAAATATGCATAAAAGATTTTCTTTCGCTTTTCAATTTAATTATCTTGAAAGGGAAAGCGACTTTCACATATTAATCGCCTGCCTTCCACGCTGGAAATCTACTCGAAATCTGGAAAAACTACTCGAACTCAGTGTATCGAACTTTCGTAAAGTCATCGCCGGCGTGGATGCCCCGGATGGCGTGGATACCCCGGATAATAGAAAACCAATCGACTGCGCATGACAAAATTTTGGATTTTTCCCGCTATTGTAAAGAATAGGCGGCTGCCTCGCTAAGGCTCGCCCGCAATTAGTTAGTTACATGGCGTTGAGTCGCTAAATAAGTAAAATTTAAAATAGTAAGGTAGAAAATAAAATGTTATGCATAGTTTGTAATAATTTTTTTCTTAAGAACTTTCTTAAAAGAGCAAATTGAATTGGCGTTGGCGATTTCGCTGTCAAGGGAGTTATAAAATTTGGATCCTTGGAAAAACACAGAAAATTTCTTAACAACTGTTCGACAATAATGGAGATGTAAGGCGTGAGAGTTTTAGTATATTGTAGGTGTGAAATTGGTTGTTTTGAAGAAATTTGTTACAAAATCTTGGTGGTAAGGATGAGGTCTTGTAAGAATACATGAACTGACCTAATTGTAGCAAGAGGATGTCATTGAATTTTAATATACCTAAGTGCTTAAAAGATTGGATCGGTATGATCATCAAAGCTTGATTTGTTTATGATTCTAACAGCACGTTTTTGTAAAATAACGAGACGGCGAAGGTTGGTTTTGTATATAGAAGCCCAAATTACAATAATAAAAGTATGGGTAAATTTAAGAGTAGTACAAAGTGCGAAGAGAAGACTTTGATAGGTAGAAGCTACACTTATAAATTATACCAATTGATTTCGAAACTCTATTTGCGAATTGGGATATCTCTGACATCCAGTTTAAATTTTCAATCAAAATGACACCTAAAAAACAGTTTCATTTACGCGATCTATATATTGACCATCTATACGTATCACTATATCACAATTCGTACGTCTTTGACTTGGTCTAAAGATAATATATTTTGTCGTTTTTAGATTTAAAGAAAGCTTATTTGCCTTGAACAAAATTCATAGTTTACTCTTTTTCTGAGTTAAGCGCATAAGGAAGGTAGTCCAGATCTTTATGCGACATAAATACATTAGTATCATCAGCGAACAATATTAGATTTAAAACTGCGGATGATGATGATGTCGTTAATGTAAAGTAAGAAAAAAAAACCGTCCGAGGATAGAGCCCTGGAAGACCCCACAAGAGATTTTAGCTCGTGATGAGAGATGACCATTGAATTCTACATACTGCATTCTGTTTGAAAGGTAATGTCACGAAGGCGCATGCGCCAGTTTCTCGAATCGACACTTGAAAGTTTAGCCTAAATTTTTCAAGTTGAGGTGCCAATTTCAAAATGGCGTCGACTACTGGCGGCGGTCACGGTAGAAAACGAAGAAACTCGACCCCATTTTGAAATTGAAACTTAACTTGAAAATTTTAGGCTAAACTTTTCAAGTTTCGATTCGAGAAACTGGTGCATGCTCCCTCGTGACAGTGGCTCTTTTTAAATATTTAAATAATGAAATTATTGGTCGAAAGGCTTTGGTATTTTCCAAATTACCAAAGTGCAATTATTTTGTGATGTATTATGTGCATAATTTATTACACAGGATAAAATAAAACCGGATGTTTTCTATTACGAATTAATATGATCAATAGCTGTGAGTGTTTAACTACATGTATAGTGCTTTTAGGGGCGAACCATTAGGGGCGAACCATTAGTGAACCAGGGGAGGGGTGGTTGGTTGGTTGATCTCTTTGCTGTGCTCGGAATTTTGTTCCTTAGCTGCGTCGCTGCAGACAAAGCCTGAAGTCGGGCTTTCGGTCCCTAAATTCACAAAATCCACAAAACACGAAGACATGTCACAATGTTCCAAACAGACTGACGGACGCCTTTATTTATAGAGGGTAACCCCATCGGTCAAGGCAAACAATTCTTAATTGCTGGTGTATTCGAAATTTGCATAAGTTGAACTCCAAACGCGTTAAGACAAGGCCAGATGTTTATTAAAAGTTGTTTTGAGGAGCGAAAGTGTTTGATAATTGGTGCTAAATAACTCAGTATACCGAATAAATACTGTAAAATCGAAACCTGGTTTTGGATTCTTGGCTGGATTCTTTCCATTTTGACGATAGCTGGAAATGGATTTATTATCTTCCTTGTGAGCAGCAAACGACAGCTCCGCACCAAAACCAACGTGTTTATCGTTTCACTTGCAGTGGCGGATTTTTTTGTTGGGGCGACTGTTGTTCCTTCTCTGTTCTACTGTGATATCACAAGTCTGGGCTGCTATTGGCCTTCAGCTCGGTTGCAGTGGAATAATTTGTTAAGGTGGTTTTTCGGTTACGCGTCCATGATGAACTTGTGCAGTTTGGTACTGGATCGGTACATTGCTGTTGTGAAACCTTTAAAATACGTAACTTTTATGACTGGTCGTCGCGTCATTCAAGTGATGTTATTTTCTTGGGTATTTCCTTTGGGTGTTGTAATAATTGCAACATCGGTCGCGTATTTTTATGCAAGACACGATATCTCAAATATTTTACTCATAACTTTTGTTGAGTTACCCCCATGTTTACTGTTAATATTCTGTTTCACCTCGATGGTAATACTTGTATATAAACACGATCGATCAGCAGCCACCTTAGCAAAACAACTACGTTTTAACCACCGAGTTTTGACATTTAACACTCACGACAAGTCTGCGGTTGTAATGATGGGGATTGTTATAGGCATGTTTCTTGTTTGCTACGGATTTTATTTACGCTGTAGTTTTTTAACAATTTTTCATAAACAATGTAATGATTTCAAATATAAATTACCCATTCTAGTTTTAAACTCCGCCGTTAACCCTTGGGCTTATGCTTTCTTCAAGAGGGACATAAAGAAGGAGATTAAAAGACTGATCTGCAGAGTGACTGTTAAGTAAAGTATGTTAATAAAACCAATCGTGTTACCGTAGGTAGCTCCACTTTGTAAATACTTTGTATTACTAAGCTAAAGTTGAAAATAAATAAATACAGTAAAATACAGTAAATGTATGCTACATTAGAACGGTTGTCCAATTCTAAATATAATTCTAGAAAAATACTTGATCTCATATTGAATATAGGTTGAAAACAGTTTCCTATTTACCATGAATTTCAGCTGTCCTCTGCTCGCTGCTAATTCCATCCATGACGTCATTATATGAAAACCGGGTGGCGATTATGAATGGATGATTTTAATTAATTTGCATAAATTGTTCGACAGTACATTTTACAATAACTGAAGTTATTCTCGCATGCTGATTGGTCAATTTTTATCATCAATAAGAGTACAGACACATACAATTTTAATTTATGCAAGATGTCATCCTGTCAATTTTTTAGCTTATGAAATTTCTTTATTGTTATTAGTTAGCCAATGAGAAAGCGAGAAACTTATTGACAATGATCGCGTCAATTTAAATAAAACTCAGCAATTTGTCATGTTTACCTTGCGTTCACTCTTCATTTCATCCGGTTTTTTACGATTTTGGCGTTTTTAATATTGTAAAAAACAAATTGACGTCAGTTTTTTATGCGTCTGTCCTCTAGAATAATAATTCATCATAACATTGTCAAAGTTTGCTGTGGATCCACAGCATTTTGACAATGTTAAGACGAATTTTATCATCAATAAGAGGACAGACGCATAAAAAACTGACGTCAATTTGTTAACTTTACTTCAACATGATAGCGAGGCCTTGAGGACACAAACAAAGGAAATGAATAAACCTGTCTATTCATTTTCTTTGTTTGTGTCCTCTGAAGGCCTCGCCCTCAAGTTGAAGCTTACTAAATCGAGTATATATCGAATATATCGAAAGCAGCTTATTCAAGCACGCCTTTCGTGATCTTGTTCATCCCTGAAAGTGGAATTCAGTTATGGAACAACAAAACGCACACTTTTTCGTTTATAGCCGAGGATAACTTTATTTATAAATTCGGTTACCCACGAGTTACGGGAAGTGGGTGGTTTATTTTCAGACAGCTCTTCCCGTCGCAATTAAACTTGCGAAATTATTAAATCGCCTCACTCGAGGAGCGTTAACTAAATATCGCAGCAGCTTGTATATACTGCATATCTAATCTGTAGCGCATACGTATTTTGGGCGAACAAAATTGGGGCGGATTGGGGCGAGTCAAAAGAAGCTGCAACGCGTACCGCGTGGGAGTCAGGCTTTCTTCAGATTTTTTGCGAAACCAAAATAAAAGCTATTCATTACACAAATTTCAAAATTTAGCACTCGCACACCAAAAAAACTCCTCAAACTGCAAGCTACGTACTGTATCGCCATTTAAAACTTCTATATATTGCCTTAATTGTTAATATGCATACCTATATATCATGTTGCCTTATGTTTATATTTCAGTTGTATTAGTCAATCATTAACCTCTCATGTATTTTTTAAATTCAAATTTAAGGAGCTGTTAATAGTATTTTCCTTCAATATAGCCCTGGCCCTCCGCTAAATAAATCAGATCATTGCCGTAGAACCAGCCTTGCATTCAGTTTGTCTTTTTTCAATGAGTTTATTGTCTCACAAAGGAATAAAAAAAGGTGTAACAGTGCACGCAGCAAAGGCTGAGTAAGTAAGTGCAATTACAGTGCAATTGGTAGGAGAAAAAGGTATGTTTAAAGTGATACAAGTGTAATTGATTATATATGATGGTGGTTGCAAAAAGGTAATAATAATCAAAGAATAGTTCTGAAGGAAGCTGCACTATGTCAGGGGTAAGAGCGCTGAGTCTTGGCAGGCAAAGATAATAAGGTTTGAAGCTTAATTATAGATTTAGAGAATATTAACCACGTGATCCCACTTTTTTGGTAGATCAAGGTTTCCTTTGGATTCACTGAATTTCATCGAAATGTTTTTATTAGTTGTTTCAGAAAATTATTCGACACAAACATTTGCAGGAGGGTGAGAAAGTTCGTCTTCACTCCGCCATTGCTCGCCCCAGTCTTGGTATTATTGTTTGTTACCCTGGATTTTTTTTTTCGGCACGTTTTTTCCATTCAGTTTCTCTTATACACTGGCGTCTGGCTCGAGCTTCTCTACACAGAGATCCAGCAAAACCGCTGACCAGTGCATTTTACTTACGCGTTGTGTGGACCTCTGCATTCAAACGTTTCTACTGTATCTCCATATGGAAACGATTTTGAAAGATTTGGAAAAAAGCAAGTTTCGCCAGTTTTGTTTACGGAAGGGACTCCCATATAAAAATGACGGGGATGCTTGTCGTACCTTTTAAGGTGGCTGAACACAGTTTCACTGTACCTATGCGTCATTCATTGTCATTTTAAAACAACTAACGTCTGGGCGCCCAAAATTGGTGAGGCATACGATTAAGCAACAAGCTATATATTTTGATATTTTTGTTGAGCTTTTAGGGTGTTGCCATGGCAACACGGTGGATTGTAAATCAGCCTGCAATATTTGGTTTCGTTTATTTTCAGAAAATCTAGTCGTTAGATTTTGTCCATCATTTGTTTCCAGTAAACTCGTAAAAATATTCGCATGTTAACACTGGTTTCATTTAATTTTAACAGAGGGATCTTTCGTAATTTGTGGTTTAATATGTTTGCGTTTTGTAAAAATCCCCTCTGTTAGATTTCAAATTTCTGTTGGCAGGCGAGTTTGGCATTTTCGGAACTATTATTGTGCCAAATTTCGTGAAATTCTAACGAGTGGTTTCGTAGAAAACAGCACATTTCCGAGTAAAGTCGCTAAAATGTACAGTCACAATTTTTTGGTCAACTGCGCATGCGTTGCGTTTGACTGGGTTCTCGATCCAAATACAAAAACGACCAAAAAGGCAGTGTAATGTCAACATCCACACTCAGTTTTGAAGAGACTAGGATCTAGTGAACATTTTGGTGGGAAATATGATTTAGTTGGAGCAAAAAAAAAAACCGTCATTTTGCCATTTTTTCAGTGCAATATGCTTCGACTGGGCCCATTTTGGCTTCTATTGGTGACTTGCGCGGACCAGCGCCCAGGCCGTTCGAGCTCAACTGCGCATGGGCTATAGTTCATTTTAGTACAATCAAAGTATAGAGCAAGGCTGATACTACGTAGAACATTTAACGCGACAACGACATGATAGAGCCCAAACTGAAAGCCAAAATACAAGTAACGCGCACGACCGGAGCAAATGTCTCCTTTCAGGGGGCAATTTTTTGGTATGTGAAGCCCAAATTATATTACAATAATAAAAGTATGGGTAAATTAAAGAGTAGTACAAAGTGCGAAGAGAAGACTTTGATAGGTAGAAGCTACACTTATAAATTACACCAATTGATTTCGAAACTCTATTTGCGAATTGGGATATCTCTGACATCCAGTTTAAATATTTAATCAAAATGACTCCTAATAAACAGTTTCATTTACGCGATCTATATATTGACCATCTATACGTATCACTATATCACAATTCGTACGTCTTTGACTTGGTCTAAAGATAATATATTTTGTCTTTTTTAGATTTAAAGAAAGCTTATTAGCCTTGAACCAAATTGATAGTTTACTCTTTTCTGAGTTAAGCGTATAAGCAAGGTAGTCCAGATCTTTATGCGACATAAATACATTAGTATCATCAGCGAACAATATTAAATTTAAAACTGCGGAGACATTATTGATGTCGTTGATGTAAAGTAAGGGAAAAAACGGTCCGAGGATAGAGCCCTGGGGGACCCCCACAAGAGATTTTAGCTCGTGATGAGAGATGACCATTGGATTCTACATACTGCATTCTGTTTGAAAAGTAATGTCACGAAGACGCATGCACCAGTTTCTCGAATCGACACTTGAAAGTTTAGCCTAAATTTTTCAAATTGAGGTGTCAATTTCAAAATGGCGTCGACTACTGGCGGCGGTCACGGTAGAAAACGAAGAAACTCGACCCCATTTTGAAATTGAAACAACTTGAAAAATTTAGGCTAAAATTTTCAAGTTTCGATTCGAGAAACTGGCGCATGCTCCCTCGTGACAGTGGCTCTTTTTAATTATTTAAATAATGAAATTATTGGTTGAAAGGCTTTGGTATTTCCAAATTACCAAAGTGCAATTATTTTGTGATGTATTATGTGCATATTACACAGGACAAAATAGAACCGGATGTTTTCTATTACGAATTAATATGATCAACAGCTTTGAGTGTTTAACTACATGTATAGTGCTTTTAGGGGCGAACCATTAGCGAACCAGGGGAGGGGTGGTTGGTTGGTTGATCTCTTTGCTGTGCTCGGAATTTTGTTCCTTACCCGCGTCGCTGCAGACAAAGCCTGAAGTTGGGCTTTCGGTCCCTAAATTCACAAAATCCACAAAACACGAAGACATGTCACAATGTTCCAAACAGACTGACAAACGGACGCCTTTATTTATAGAGGGTAACCCCATCGGTCAAGGCAAACAATTTTTAATTGCTGGTGTATTCGAAATTTGCATAAGTTAAGCTCCAAACACGTTAAGACAAGGCCAGATGTTTGTTAAAAGTTGTTTTGAGGAGCGAAAGTGTTTGATGATTAGTGCTAAACTCAGTATACCGAATAAATACGGTAAAATGGAAAACTGGTTGTGGATTCTCTGCTGGATTCTTTCCATTCTGACGATAGCTGGAAATGGATTTATTATCTTCCTTGTGAGCAGCAAACAACAGCTCCGCACCAAAACCAACGCGTTTATCGTTTCACTTGCAGTGGCGGATTTTTTTGTTGGGGCGACTGTTGTTCCTTCTCTGTTCTACTGCAACATCACAAGTCAGAGCTGCAATTGGCCTACAGCTCGGCTTCAATGGAAGAACTTATTAAGGTGGTTTTTCGTTTACGCGTCCATGACGAACTTGTGCAGTTTGGTACTGGATCGGTACATTGCTGTTGTGAAACCTTTAAAATACGTAACTTTTATGACTGGTCGTCGCGTCATTCAAGTGATGTTATTTTCTTGGGTATTTCCTTTGGGTTTTGTAATAATTGCAACATCGGTCGCGTATTTTTATGCAAGACGCGATATCTCAAATATTTTACTCATAACTTGTGTTGAGTTACCCCCATGTTTACTGTTAATATTCTGTTTCACCTCCATGGTAATTATTGTATATAAACACGATCGATCAGCAGCCACCTTAGCAAAACAATTACGTTTTAACCACCGAGTTTTGAGATTTAACACTCACGACAAGTCTGCGGTTATAATGATGGGGATTGTTATAGGCTTATTTTTTGTTTGCTATGGAATTTATTTGCGCTGTAGTTTTGTATCAATTTTTCAAACACCATGCAATGATTTCAAATATAAAATACCTATTCTAGTTTTAAACTCTGCAGTTAACCCTTGCGCTTATGCTTTCTTCAAGATGGACATAAAGAAGGAGATTAAGAGACTGATCTGTAGAGTGACTGTTGAGTAAAGCATGTTAATAAAACCAATCGTGTTACCGTAGGTAGCTCCACTTTGTAAATACTTTGTATTACTAAGCTAAAGTTGAAAATAAATAAATACAGTAAAATACAGTAAATGTATGCTACAGTAGAACGGTTGTCCAATTCTGAATATAATTCTAGAAAAATATTCTCTATAATTCTCATATTGAATATAGGTTGAAAACAGTTTCCTATTTACCATGAATTTCAGCTGTCCTCTGCTCGCTGCTAATTCTATCCATGACGTCATTATATGAAAACCGGGTGGCGATTATGAATGGATGATTTAATTAATTAATTTGCATAAATTGTTCGACAGTACATTTTACAATAACTGAAGTTATTCTCGCATGCTGATTGGTCAATTTTTATCATCAATAAGACTACAGACACATACAATTTTAATTTACGCAAGATGTCATCCTGTCAATTTTTTAGCTAATGAAATTTCTTTATTGTTATTAGTTAGCCAATGAGAAAGCGAGAAACTTATTGACAATGATCGCGTCAATTTAAATAAAACTCAGCAATTTGTCATGTTTACCTTGCGTTCACTCTTCATTTCATCCGGTTTTTTACGATTTTGGCGTTTTTAATATTGTAAAAAACAAATTGACGTCAGTTCTTTATGCGTCTGTCCTCTAGAATAATAATTCATCATAACATTGTCAAAGTTTGCTGTGGATCCACAGCATTTTGACAATGTTAAGACGAATTTTATCATCAATAAGAGGACAGACGCATAAAAAACTGACGTCAATTTGTTAACTTTACTTCAACATGATAGCAAGGCCTTGAGGACACAAACAAAGGAAATGAATAAACCTGTCTATTCATTTTCTTTGTTTGTGTCCTCTGAAGGCCTCGCTATCAAGTTGAAGCTTACTAAATCGAGTATATATCGAATGTATCGAAAGCAGCTTATTCAAGCACGCCTTTCGTGATCTTGTTCATCCCTGACAGTGGAATTCAGTTATGGAACAACAAAACGCACACTTTTTCTTTTATAGCCGAGGATAACTTTATTTATAAATTCGGTCACCCACGAGTTACGGGAAGTGGGTGGTTTATTTTCAGACAGCTCTTCCCGTCGCAATTAAACTTGCGAAATTATTAAATCGCCTCACTCGAGGAGCGTTAACTAAATATCGCAGCAGCTTGCATATACTGCATATGTAATCTGTAGCGCATACGTATTTTGGGCGAACAAAATTGGGGCGGATTGGAGCGAGTCAAAAGAAGCTGCAACGCGTAGCGCGTGGGAGTCAGGCTTTCTTCAGATTTTTTTGCGAAACCAAAATAAAAGCTATTTATTACACAAATTTCAAAATTTAGCACTCGCACACCAAAAAACTCCCCAAACTGTAAGCTACGTGCTGTATCGCCATTGATTTTAAAAATTTCTATATATTGCCTTAATTGTTAATATGCATACCTATATATCATGTTACCTTATGTTTATATTTCAGTTGTATTAGTCAATCATTAACCTCTCATGTATTTTTAAAATTCAAATTTAAGGAGCCGTTAATAGTATTTTCCTTCAATATAGCCCTGGCCATCCGCTAAATAAATCAGCCCATTGCCGTTGAGCCAGCCTTGCATTCAGTTTGTCTTTTTTTGAGTTTATTGTCTCACAAAGGAATAAAAAAAGGTGTAACAGTGCACGCAGCAAAGGCTAAGTAAGTAAGTGCAATTACAGTGCAATTGGTAGGAGAAAAAGGTATGTTTAAAGTGATACAAGTGTAATTGATTATATATGATGGTGGTTGCAAAAAGGTAATAATAATCAAAGAATAGTTCTGAATGAAGCTGCACAATGTCAGAGGTAAGAGCGCTGAGTCTTGGCAGACAAAGATAATAAGGTTTGAAGCTTAATTATAGATTTAGAGAATATTAACCACGTGATCCCACTTTTTTGGTAGATCAAGGTTTCCTTTGGATTCACTGAATTTCATCGAAATGTTTTTATTAGTTGTTTCAGAAAATTATTCGACACAAACATTTGCAGGAGGGTGAGAAAGTTCGTCTTCACTCCGCCATTGCTCGCCCCAGTCTTGGTATTATTGTTTGTTACCCTGGATTTTTTTTTGTTTTTTCCGGCACGTTTTATCCATTCAGTTTGTCTTATACACTGGCGTCTGGCTCGAGCATCTCTACACAGAGATCCAGCAAAACCGCTGACCAGTGCATTTTACTTACGCGTTGTGTGGACCTCTGCATTCAAACGTTTCTACTGTATCTCCATATGGAAACGATTTTGAAAGATTTGGAAAATAGCAAGTTTCGCCAGTTTTGTTTACGGAAGGGACTCCCATATAAAAATGACGGGGATGCTTGTCGTACCTTTTAAGGTGGCTGAACACAGTTTCACTGTACCTATGCGTCATTCATTGTCATTTTAAAACAACTAACGTCTGGGCGCCCAAAATTGGTGAGGCAACAATTAAGCAACAAGCTATATATTTTGATATTTTTGTTGAGCTTTTAGGGTGTTGCCATGGCAACACGGTGGATTGTAAATCAGCCTGCAGTATTTGGTTTCGTTTATTTTCAGAAAATCTAGTCGTTAGATTTTGTCCATCATTTGTTTCCAGTAAACTCGTAAAAATATTCGCATGTTAACACTGGTTTCATTTAATTTTAACAGAGGGATCTTTCGTAATTTGTGGTTTAATATGTTTGCGTTTTGTAAAAATCCCCTCTGTTAGATTTCAAATTTCTGTTGGCAGGCGAGTTTGGCATTTTCGGAACTATTATTGTGCCAAATTTCGTGAAATTCTAACGAGTGGTTTCGTAGAAAACAGCACATTTCCGAGGAAAGTCGCTAAAATGTACAGTCACAATTTTTTAGTCAACTGCGCATGCGTTGCGTTTGACTGGGTTCTCGATCCAAATACAAAAACGACCAAAAAGGCAGTGTAATGTCAACATCCACACTCGGTTTTGAAGAGACTAGGATCTAGTGAACATTTTGGTGGGAAATATGATTTAGTTGGAGCGAAAAAAGAAACCCGTCATTTTGCCATTTTTTCAGTGCAATATGCTTCAACTGGGCCCATTTTGGCTTCTATTGGTGACTTGCGCGGACCAGCGCCCAGGCCGTTCGAGCTCAACTGCGCATGGGCAATAGTTCATTTTAGTACAATCTAAGTATAGAGCAAGGCTGATACTACGTAGAACATTTAACGCGACAACGACATGATAGAGCCCAAACTGAAAGCCAAAATACAAGTAACGCGCACGACCGGAGCAAATGTCTCCTTTCAGGGGGCAATTTTTTGGTATGTGAAGCCCAAATTATATTACAATAATAAAAGTATGGGTAAATTTAAGAGTAGTACAAAGTGCGAAGAGAAGACTTTGATAGGTAGAAGCTACACTTATAAATTACACCAATTGATTTCGAAACTTTACTTGCGAATTGGGATATCTCTGACATCCAGTTTAAATATTCAATCAAAATGACTCCTAATAAACAGTTTCATTTACGCGATCTATATATTGACCATCTATACGTATCACTATATCACAATTCGTACGTCTTTGACTTGGTCTAAAGATAATATATTTTGTCTTTTTTAGATTTAAAGAAAGCTTATTAGCCTTAAACCAAATTGATAGTTTACTCTTTTCTGAGTTAAGCGTATAAGCAAGGTAGTCCAGATCTTTATGCGACATAAATACATTAGTATCATCAGCGAACAATATTAAATTTAAAACTGCGGAGACATTATTGATGTCGTTGATGTAAAGTAAGGGAAAAAACGGTCCGAGGATAGAGCCCTGGGGGACCCCACAAGAGATTTTAGCTCGTGATGAGAGATGACCATTGGATTCTACATACTGCATTCTGTTTGAAAAGTAATGTCACGAAGGCGCATGCGCCAGTTTCTCGAATCGACACTTGAAAGTTTAGCCTAAATTTTTCAAGTTGAGGTGTCAATTTCAAAATGGCGTCGACTACTGGCGGCGGTGTGCATTTCCCTTTCGTAAACGGTCGATGCCATTTTAGCGACACTTAGAAAAATTTTCACCAATTTTAGAATTATTTTTTCTATCAGAAAAAGAAAAATGGAATATAATTACTTGGAATCGAACCCGGAACCTCTGCATGCTAACATCCCTCTTTTACAACTAGACCACTGGGTTGATCCGGCAAACCCAAGAAAAATTTAATTATAAAAGGTGCTTTTCTTAATATATATCAATAACGGGTTACCCTAACCCTAAATCTTACCTAACCGTGACTAATAATGGCTTTACCTAGGCCCAATTTGATCTAATAATGATAGCCTATTTTCGTCCCAATCCAGGCATAAACTAGAGAGAAATTAGCATCGACCATTACAAAAGGCTTGGTTACTAATGAATGCTAATGATGGTATCGACCGTTAAAAATGGCATCGACCGTTTGCTAATAATGGCATCGACCGTTAAAAAATGGCATCGACCGTTTACGAAAGGGAAATCAGCGGCGGCGGTCACGGTGGAAAACGAAGAAACTCGACGCCATTTCGAAATTGACACTTCAACTTGAAAAATTGAACCTAAACTTTTCAAGTTTTGATTCGAACTGGCGCATGCGCCCTCGTGACAGTGGCTCTTTAATATTTAAATAATGAAATTATTGGTCGAAAGGCTTTCCACTTGGTATTTCCAAATTACCAAAGTGCAATTATTTTGTGATGTATAATGTGCATAACTTATTACACAGGATAAAATAAAACCGGATGTTTTCTATTACGAATAGACCAATTTCGATATATTAAAATTCATACTTGGCTCCGAGGCTTGGGGGAATAAAACAAAAGAAATCACATTGAGGTTCAGCGTTGAATTATTCATTTCTTTTGTTTATTCCCCCAAGCCTCGGAGCCAAGTATGAATTTTAATATATCAAAATTGGTCTATTAATATGATCAACAGCTGTGAGTGTTTAACTACATGTATGGTGCTTTTAGGGGGGGGGGGGGGGGGGGTTGGTTGGTTGATCTCTTTTCTGTGCTCGAAATTTTGTTCTTTAGCTGTGTCGCTGCAGAAATGTGTTAAGACTGAAGTCGGGCTTTCGGTCCCTAAATTCACAAAATCCACAAAACACGAACACATGTCACAATGTTCCAAACAGACAGACGGACGGTCAAGGCAAACAATTTTTAATTGCTGGCGTATTCGAAATTTGCATAAGTTAAACTCCAAACACGTTAAGACAAGGTCAGATGTTTATTAAAAGTTGTTTTGAGGAGCGAAAGTGTTTGATGATTAGTGCTAAACTCAGTATACCGAAAAAATACGGTAAAATGGAAAACTGGTTTTGGATTCTTGGCTGGATTCTTTCCATTTTGACGATAGCTGGAAATGGATTTATTATCTTTCTTGTGAGCAGCAAACGACAGCTCCGCACCAAAACCAACGCGTTTATCGTTTCACTTGCAGTGGCGGATTTTTTTGTTGGGGCGACTGTTGTTCCTTCTCTGTTCTACTGTGATATAACAAGTCTGGGCTGCAATTGGCCTACAGCTGGGTGGTTGCAATGGAAGAACTTATTAAGGGGGTTTTTCCTTTACGCGTCCATGATGAACTTGTGCAGTTTGGTACTGGATCGGTACATTGCTGTTGTGAAACCTTTAAACTACGTAACTTTTATGACTGGTCGTCGCGTCATTCAAGTGATGGTATTTTCTTGGGTATTTCCTTTGGGTTTTTTAATAATTGCAACATCGGTCGATTTTTATGTAGGACCCGATATCTCAAATATCTTACACATAAGTCTTGTTGAGTTACCCCCATGTTTACTGTTAATATTCTGTTTCACCTCCATGGTAATTATTGTATATAAACACGATCGATCAGCAGCCAACTTAGCAAAACAACTACGTTTTAACCACCGAGTTTTGACATTTTACACTCACGACAAGTCTGCGGTTATAATGATGGGGATCGTTATAGGCTTATTTCTTGTTTGCTGCGGAATTCATTTGCGCTGTAGTTTTTTATTAATGTTTCAAAAACCATGCAATGATTTCAAATATAAAATACCTATGCTAGTTTTAAACTCCGCCGTTAACCCTTGGGCTTATGCTTTCTTCAAGAGGGACATAAAGAAGGAGATTAAGAGACTGATCTGTAGAGTGACTGTTGAGTAAAGCATGTTAATAAAACCAATCGTGTTACCGTAGGTAGCTCCACTTTGTAAATACTTTGTATTACTAAGCTAAAGTTGAAAATAAATAAATACAGTAAAATACAGTAAATGTATGCTACAGTAGAACGGATGTCCAATTCTGAATACAATTCTGAAAAAATACTTGATCTCATATTGAATATAAGTTGAAAACAGTTTCCTATTTACCATGAATTTCAGCTGTCCTCTGCTTGCTGCTAATTCCATCCATGACGTCATTATATGAAAACCGGGTGGCGATTATGAATGATTGATTTTAATTAATTTGCATAAATTGTTCGACAGTGCATTTTACAATAACTGAAGTTATTCTCGCATGCTGATTGGTCAATTTTTATCATCAATAAGAGTACAGACACATACAATTTTAATTTATGCAAGATGTCATCCTGTCAATTTTTTAGCCAATGAAATTTCTTTATTGTTATTAGTTAGCCAATGAGAAAGCGAGAAACTTATTGACAATGATCGCGTCAATTTAAATAAAACTCAGCAATTTGTCATGTTCACCTTGCGTTCACTCTTCATTTCATCCGGTTTTTTACGATTTTGGCGTTTTTAATATTGTAAAAAACAAATTGACGTCAGTTTTTTATGCGTCTGTCCTCTAGAATAATAATTCGTCATAACATTGTCAAAGTTTGCTGTGGATCCACAGCATTTTGACAATGTTAAGACGAATTTTATCATCAATAAGAGGACAGACGCATAAAAAACTGACGTCAATTTGTTAACTTTACTTCAACATGATAGCGAGGCCTTGAGGACACAAACAAAGGAAATGAATAAACTTGTCTATTCATTTTCTTTGTTTGTGTCCTCTGAAGGCCTCGCTATCAAGTTGAAGCTTACTAAATCGAGTATATATCAAATATATCGAAAGCAGCTTATTCAAGCACGCCTTTCGTGATCTTGTTCATCCCTGAAAGTGGAATTCAGTTATGGAACAACAAAACGCACACTTTTTCTTTTATAGCCGAGGATAACTTTATTTATAAATTCGGTTAGCCACGAGTTACGGGAAGTGGGTGGTTTATTTTCAGACAGCTCTTCCCGTCGCAATTAAACTTGCGAAATTATTAAATCGCCTCACTCGAGGAGCGTTAACTAAATATCGCAGCAGCTTGCATATACTGCATATCTAATCTGTAGCGCATACGTATTTTGAGCGAACAAAATTGGGGCGGATTGGGGCGAGTCAAAAGAAGCTGCAACGCGTACCGCGTGGGAGTCAGGCTTTCTTCAGATTTTTTGCGAAACCAAAATAAAAGCTATTTATTACACAAATTTCAAAATTTAGCACTCGCACACCAAAAAAACTCCCCAAACTGTAAGCTACCTACTGTATCGCCATTGATTTTAAAAATTTCTATATATTGCCTTAGTTGTTAATATGCATACCTATATATCATGTTGCCTTATGTTTATATTTCAGTTGTATTAGTCAATCATTAACCTCTCATGTATTTTTAAAATTCAAATTTAAGGAGCCGTTAATAGTATTTTTCTTCAATATAGCCCTGGCCATCCGCTAAATAAATCAGATCATTGCCGTAGAGCCAGCCTTGCATTCAGTTTGTCTTTTTTTAATGAGTTTATTGTCTCACAAAGGAATAAAAAAAGGTGTAACAGTGCACGCAGCAAAGGCTAAGTAAGTAAGTGCAATTACAGTGCAACTGGTAGGAGAAAAAGGTATGTTTAAAGTGATACAAGTGTAATTGATTATATATGATGGTGGTTGCAAAAAGGTAATAATAATCAAAGAATAGTTCTGAAGGAAGCTGCACTATGTCAGGGGTAAGAGCGCTGAGTTTTGGCAGGCACAGATAATAAGGTTTGAAGCTTAATTATAGTTTTAGAGAATATTAACCTGGTGATCCCACTTTTTTGGTAGATCAAGGTTTCCTTTGGATTCAATTTCATAGAAATGTTTTAGTTGTTTCAGAAAACCGTCTAACTTAGGTTCTAATTCTTCCTTTTTGCAAATCCAAATGTAGCATCTGGCCATAAGCAACAAATCGTTCGTTCAATTGAAGCTCTTCCAGCATTTTTTCAAAGTTTCCCATTCGAGGTTCGAGGACAGCAACGTGTTTATCATGCTTACCCTCCACGGAGGTGCATCTTTGGTTTAACCTTTCCAGATCGTGCGTGGCGTTCTCTTTGAAATCCTTGAGCTTCTTTGTTCTTTCGTCCAAGGCTGCAAAGGAGACTTCGACGTTTTTCGTTGATTTTTCAATACCATTTAATTTAGTCGGGATTAGTTCAAGCTTCTGATTGAAATCTTCTGTCATGTCAAGGGCGGTCATAAATGCGTTGTTTGATAACTCGTGTTCACTCTCGTCACTGGTCGACAGAATCTGGTCTTTCGGTTTTTTTTGGATCCGGTGAATTTATTTCTTCGTCGGTGGAGCTGTTTGACGGTATGTTTAACCGCCTCTTGCGGATAAAACTCGCTATCGACAAAAACATTTGCAGGAGGGTGAGAAAGTTCGTCTTCACTCCGCCATCGCTCGCCCCAGTCTTGGTATTATTGTTTGTTTCACTGGATTTGTTTTTTTTTTCGGCAAGTTTTTTCCATTCAGTTTGTCT
The DNA here is from genome assembly GCA_022457155.1 of Cladopsammia gracilis. NCBI lineage: Eukaryota > Metazoa > Cnidaria > Anthozoa > Scleractinia > Dendrophylliidae > Cladopsammia > Cladopsammia gracilis. The sequence goes on along the minus strand of JAJGOT010000051.1, from coordinate 2,132,514 downwards.
AATACACATCAAGTGACGTCTGGCTCGAGCATCTCTATAGAGATCCGGCAAAACCGAAACAGCGCATTTTACGAGTACGTACGAGTAACATACGAGTACATACGAGTACATACGAGTAACATACGAGTAACATACGAGTATATACGAGTAACACCCGGCAAAACCGAACCAGTGCATTTTACTTACGCGTTGTGTGGACCTCTACATTCAAACGTTTCTACTGTATCGCCATATGGAAACGAATTTTGAAAGATTTGTAAAATAGCAAGTTTCGCCAGTTTTGTTTACGGGAGGGACTCCCATATAATAATGACGGGGATGCTCGTCGTACCTTTTAAGGGTCAAAATTTGTAGATTGGTACCGCTTAGGACCACCAAACGATATAATAGAATATGAGTGACATGCGTTATTTTAGAATTGGTACCTCTTAGGGGGTAAAAAAATACATTTGAACCACGCCCATCAAACGAGATTCTGGTAGCTTTTTAAGGTGTTTTTTGAAAATATTCGACCGGCACCCCGGTCATTTTTATATAGGAGTCTCCCCGGGCCTGTTGTAAAAGTATTTGAAGTAACCATCTTCATTAACCCAGGCGGGGGGTTGGATTTGATTACAACATGGAGGATGAAAAACAAGAGTTTTCTGCAAAACTGTCAGGACTCCAGATGCAGGCGTCACAGTTTCCAGATGTGAAGACGACCTCTTACAAGGTAAACAGGAGATTTAGAGCGGCTTTCACTTGAGTTTCGTAAAACCAAAACCAAAGTTATTACTCTGGCCAATCATAGCAGAGGCAGACAATCCAATGAACCAATCAGAACTCGAAGCAAATATATGTAGCCGGCGCCAAGCGCGGGAAAACGCGTGTGAACAAGTCACGATTGGTTTGGTTTTACTTCTGATTCATTGAGAAAGTGGCTCGAGATTTTTTAGCCAATCACAAAGCGTAGCAATGCAAAACCAAAGCTTCGGTTACTTAATTAAAACCGCTCTATGAATCGGAAGAAATAGTCTGTTTTGTTTTTCTATAATCTGAGGACATTGGTAGTGCCAATAATGTAGTTATAACAGATTTTATTTGTTAATCATCACGATAAAAGTCAGTTTTATCTCTTCCGTCGACAATGTTCTATTTTTATTTCCGAACTTTTGGTCAAATTAATATCGATTTGAGATATTTTCAGATGAATTGGATAGGGACAGCTATCCGTTGGACTTAAAGTGCCTATCACCCCTAGAAAGTTATTTTCAGAATCAATTCTATTTACATTGAAAAGTTGAATGGTAAAATATTTCTTGTTTTAAACGTCGTGTTAGTAAGTTATTGAGATTTGACTTTACAAAATGCTAATTAGATGTTGTCATCTAATTAGCATTTTGTAAATTCAAATCTGTATAACTAAGGTCGTGTTCTATTGGGATCAACCGTTTCAACCTAAACCGGTTTTGGTTGATTTCGTTGAGGCGTTCCAATAGAACACTTTTCAACCATTTTCGTTTTTTTCGGTTTCAACCATTTCAACCAGGTACAGAGCTGGTTGAAATGGTTGATCAACCAAACCAACCGAAAACGGCTTTTTCCCAATAGAACACGAAAAAAATCCAACCAACCGAAAACGGTTGATCCCAATAGAACACGACATAAATAACGCGACGTTCAAAACAAGAAATATTTTACCATTCAACTATTCAATGTTCATAGAGTTGATTCTGAAAATAACTTTCTAGGGGTGATAGGCACTTTAATGACAAATTCACATCTCATTATCAATTCCTTCTCCTCTCCCAAAATCCAATCCCTGATATCCTCGTCGTGGGAGGTAGACTGCTTTATGACAGACATTGGTATTTGATCATAACCAGCGGCCTTGCCAGAAAGAAATGTTTTTGCAATTTCAACGATCTCATCCTGGGTTGTTGGGTTAAAATAAATCGACTGGATAAAAGATACGCTGAGAAAACTACGATACGAAGACTGAATATTCTTTGCTAAGCTAGGACCGATGTTAGTAAAGTAAGTGCAAAACTTATTGGCGATTTCGACCGGATCAGAAATTTCACGATCGTCAGCTTTGAAGGTAGGACTACTTTTGACAGCAGTGAAACTTCTCGTAGTATTATAGTTGATGGTTAGTACTTCTGGTTATAATACTATCAGTAGTCATACTTCTGGAAGTTTTATAACTAGCAGTAATCAGAGATTATGGACACGCGTTCGAAGGAATTTCCGGCGGAAATGAGCCCCTGAAAAAAGCAATAGGGGCGGCCATTTGGAAGACCGGACACCGAAAAATCTCAAATTTTTCTACATGTAAGGCACAGGGCAACCAACACGAAATTAGGATTGCGTTCTTTGAACGCGACAACCTGATTTCCATAATTATGAAAAGCAGGAAAGATTCCATCAAAACAAACGCAACTCCAGTCTCGCTAACGGCTTCCATTCAAAGGCCAGGTGACTAATACACACAGCTGTAAAATAGCCTCTTCCATTACCAATTCTGAATTACTAAAAGAAAACCTGCACAAGAAACAAACACCCAATATGTTAAATACCTCTCCAGTGATTATCAAGGAGCTGAATAAATCCAAGTTTCACATGAGCCTGTACATCCCAAGAGTGAACGACCAAATCTGCTCCAAGGTCTCTGATCTCCAGACTCAAGTACGGAGGAGCATCACCGACAACAGACAGTTCACTTGCCTTGTCTATCGTGATAAGAAGCTGAAAGAGTTATGCTGTGTAAACATCTCAGAATTTCAAATAATTAATTAAGAAATAACTTGCCATCGAAACACTAGCAAACGCTACTAAGGTATTACGTACATTGATTGAAGAAGAACTAATATACCTTTTCTACGGTAAATGTTCCAGCCAACTTGATCTTGTCTATTTCGTGGGCTGCCCTGTTGGATGGTCTTTCATCTTCAGGTCTGAAATTGAGTGTTTTCATCTACGTAAGCAGTTTGTTTTTTCTGGCTTTGAGGGCAACACCAGTGATAAGATGTTGCAGAAAATGTTAAACAAAATGACTTGGCAAAATTTGTAATTCCGACGATTTTTCATAACCGAATATTATTTAAGCTAAGTTAACCTCGAGCCAATGCGATCAGTGGTTTTCCCTTCTGTGGCACGTGACGTGAAGGGTGGCCCATGGGGGATTCGCAGGGCCTTCACTGTGCATTCTACACGTCACGTAATGAACGTCTGCGAAAAAATTTTTTGATTTCAGCAAGACGTGAATACTTTATGATTTCTTAAAGTCTTCGAAATTTGCCGCCACTTTGGTCCACCATTCGCATTAGTCTCCTCTCGGTCCCTCTCGGTTAACAAAGGATCCGTGACGTAGATTAACGAACACGTAACTTCAGACAAAGGAACACGTGACTTCAAACAAAGGAACTATGACGTAGATTAAGGAACATGTGAGCCCGTTGGCCTTCTTAACAGCGGAACAGGTATACCGCAAAAAAATAGGATTTTGAAGATTAGAAATATTCATAAAAAATTCGCGTTTTGTGCAAAGCGCGAAATTGTCTCGCAGAGGTTCCTTGTGTGATGTTTACATTCAGATGAGAAAATAAAAAATTAAACGTTATGTGCACTTTAAGTACTACACCAAAATGGCGGGCGGAGTTTCATTTTTAAAAGCTTAATTTTCTTTATAACTGTCTCGTTCATTTCAAAGATTCAAAAGCCCTCCAATTTACATCCTCGCGCCAGCATTAGAGTAGCATACCAACTGAGTGAAAAATACTTTATCGTAAAGACTTTTGTTCTTGGGCCATCGTAGCTTGATCAGAAATAGAATACAAACCGCGGTGATAAACATATTGAACTTATTCATTTTTTATAAAACTTGACGTTTCGTATGCTACTACATTTTCAAATGTGACCGTTACAGTGTTTAAAACTATACTTATATAGTATTGAAAAGGGACTGGGACCGAGATTAAGTACAAAACTTAACTGAAAAAAAAACAGCTAATTAATAAAGCATCAGCTTCTCGCTACTGACGTTTGCATTAAAAGCTGGCTTCAGTTCTTGTATAAGCAATGTTTCTTTGATTTTACAGTGGAAATCAGTTTTGCCCGACGCTAAGATATCAAAATGATCCCACTTGATGTTGTGTCCAGTGGTGTTGACATGGTCAGCAATGGCTGATGAGCGGTCATCTAAGCCGTCGTTTAGTTTTACCAATGTAAAATTCTTCACAATCCCAACAACTGAAAAATACTTGAAAAACTGAAAAAAACTTGTTTTTGTCTCGCACACGGAGACGCTCAGCCACACCGCCAAACATTTTAAAATGCTATATCCAAGGCAATGTAATGTATTAACATGAAACGTGGCACGGCGATTACTGTTGCTGATATGAAGAACCTGTTAAAAACAGGGCCGTGAAGAATAAGGCCCGGTTCAAACGTCGAACTTTACATGTGCCGAACCTAATAATTAGGTTCGGCACATGTAAAGTTTGACGTATGAATCAATTAGGAACGGCACTTTTGTATTTGGGTCGACTCTGCCGTTCTATTCGACTGAGCTTGTCGAATAGAACGGCAAAAGATCGACTTCGATTCATACGTCGAACTTCACATGTGCCGAACCTAATGCATAAATTAAGTTAACATATTTTTCAATATAACCGCGCTTCTGATTGGCTGTTTAGTGGGTTTTCGCGCCTTTGCAGACAGAACTCACAGAAGCGTAACGACGGTTACCAGCATTGGGTCAGCATTCACGTTGTAGATTTTTAGACTGAAACTGGACTGCTTAAATTGGTCTTCTAAAACGTTGCTTTTCTTTATATCCATAAAGAAATCGTAATGTATTTTAAAATTTATAGCGTTACTTTATTTTGCCCAAATATCACGATCACGATCTCCTCGGCTGTTTCCTTGCCTTAACAGAACACAAAGCACACTAAAATCAAAACAAGAATTTCCAGGCTTGGTGAATTTTACTTTTTTTCGGTTTATTTCCCTATTTTAAGCAGTAAAGATGATATTTCTTTTGGCCACGAATTAGGTTCGGCACATGTAAAGTTCGACCGTCTGAATCAACAGTCGAACTTAATAGTTTGGGTCGACCTAAATGGGTATTAGGTTCGGCACATGTAAAGCTCGACGTTTGAACCGGGCCTAAGCTGTTTAGATTTTAGAATTTTGATGACGTCAGGTGAAAACGTAGAATAGGACATAAACATATTGATACTATAACGTGAAAACAGTGTCTCTCTACACATTTCTAAGGGGCGATGCATGTCACCTATTTCAGTGTCACTTTGAAAGGGCAGCTTCCTGGCCATTTTCGCCTTTAGTTTTCAATTAACCCCAGAAACATAAATAACTGGCAAATGTGTCTTTTCTTCAACAATTACAAAGGAAAGATTGACAACGTTTCGTCTTACCTTGTTATTATACGTAAGTTTCTTACCCTATACTCCTTATCAAAAAAAACTGAAAAAGTGCCCACACCTTTCTTCCTGAGGATTCTCTTCCGCATCAAACCAAACATCTTCATCTAATATAAAAAAAGAAACGTGAAAGAAAACATTTAAACAGAGTACCAAAGTGGTGACGTCACAAAAACTAAATTTGTGAAATTAAGGCCCGGTTCAAACGTCGAACTTTACATGTGCCGAACCTAATCATTAGGTTCGGCACATGTAAAGTTCGACGTATGAATCAATTAGGAACGGCACTTTTGTATTTGGGTCGACTCTGCCGTTCTATTCGACTGAGCTTGTCGAATAGAACGGCAAAAGATCGACTTCGATTCATACGTCGAACTTCACATGTGCCGAACCTAATGCATAAATTATGTTAACGTATTTTTCAATATAACCGCACTTCTGATTGGCTATTTAGTGGGTTTTCGAGCCTTTGCAAACAGAACTCACAAAAGCGTGACGACGGTTACCAGCATTCAGAAGCTTGCTCCTAACGTTGTAGATTTTTAGACTGAAACTGGACAGCTTAAATCAGTCTTCTAAAAAGTTGCTTTTCTTTATATCCATAAAGAAATCGTAATGTATTTTAAAATTTATGGCGTTACTTTATTTTGTCCAAATATCACGATCACGACCTCTTTAGCTGTCTCCTTGCCATAACAGAACACAGAGCACACTAATTTCCAGGCTTGGTGAATTTTACTTTTTTCGGTTTATTTCCCAATTTTAAGCAGTAAGGATGATATTTCTTTTCGCCACAAATTAGGTTCGGCACATGTAAGGTTCGACCGTCTGAATCAACAGTCGAACTTAATAGTTTGGGTCGACCTAAATAGGTATTAGGTTCGGCACATGTGAAGTTCGACGTTTGAACCGGGCCTAAGGGATGCGAATAGATATCCGGAAAGATAATAGCGAAAACTGCCCGCTTGCCAAAAATGAACATCGTAATGTCATTTGGGCGCTGATGACTCCATATAACTGAGGCAAAATTAGAAGGATTTGTAGCCCTACTGGGTTTGACGAGTATCAATACAACAAGAACAACAACTCTTCGAGTAGTGAAGTCGTGCTTTAAGAAGCTTTTGTAAGTGCCCCAAAGGTACGAGAATTAATTTAATATATTGTTATGATTTGTTTTACATGTACAGTCGCTTTTCCGGTCACACTAGGTGATCCGTCACGAACGTTACTACACTGTACGTCATTCGAAACCTTTCATCAGTCTTTCGCAATCACTCGTGCATGAAAGGTCAACTTTAACTTTTATATTTAATACTTCCATTTATCTGTTGCTCGAAAAGAAAGAAAACGAAATCGCTGTCGAATGGAACTCTCGCCAAACCCGGCAATCGTGTAAGTTCCTTTTACTTGACATGTTTCGTTTCGTCATTTTCCTTTTTCTTATGTTGTAAATAAATCCAATCATCCATGAGCTTGAAGTTGCTATATCAACTGATATGACGTCACTAACACTTCGCCTCAGGCTATAAACTACTTGAAAAAGTGAACTTTTTTACTTTTTGGAGCCCATTTCATAAGTCGTGCACTTGGCTCATAGCCAAGGGCACGCCTAATTTGATTTCTATTAGTTCCAGAAGTGTCCATCTCAAAAAGAAACCTCTACCTGTACATTAGACATTACCTCGAATCACTTAAAAAATACTCACCTTCAGTGCTATGCAACCTTTCAGCCAAAGCGTGATCTACAACAGCTTGAAGATCACTGACCTCCTCTAAAGAAAGTGTCGAGGAGCTACGTCTCCATTCCCGCTGCCAAGAAATAGAAAGGTTGATAATAATAATTGACAATGGCACGAATGTATAATCTCGTGTTTTACAGTATATAAACTTCTCCACGTGTCATTTGCAGAAGATTTAACACTCGTCTGGTTTCAGTTGCGAGTGCATTTGTTAGAAAATGTTCAATAATTGAGTCAGTGTGTAACTGTTGTAAGAATTGACCCTTTCTTTATACTAGAAGTCTAAAAGGTTGTTATTTGTATAAAAGGAGTTTTTTTAAGGTAGGAGACAAACCCATTGAAAAGGTAATACTTCACCCTACCAACCATGCATCTTTGTGTGCATATCATGAAAATGATCATGGGTCTATTAAGCCCTGTAAACTGATTCTTGGGCACACTAAGCAGCTGTGTTAAACTGTGTACATTCCAGCTTGCGAAAATCGTAAAGTAATAATAAGATTATTTTACCTTGGAAATAACATCAGCTCGTTTTTCTTCTAGTAAGGAAGGTTTTTGAACTCCAACAGGAAGATGATCTAGAAACTAAGAAAAGAAATGTGGCCGTTGTATAATTCACATTTTCACGGCGTTTAATTAAGACTATTCGCATTCCAACTGTCAACAAAATTGGACTAGCTACAAATGACCTTTTGAAAACATTTTTAAACAGAGAAATGGAATCCTCGGTTAACTTTTAATCCAGGATTAGCGTTAATCGGCTTTCGAACAACCGGGCTCTGGTACTTAGCTGGAGCTAAGAGAAGAGGGAGGAAACTGCTCAAACGATTAAGTATCAATTATGTTTAAAAAGCCGTGACATTTATACCTTCATCAGCATCTTGACTTTTTCATCAGATAATTTCAGATGAAGCGAGGGAAGAACTGATGACACCTTAAATCTTTAATGCAAAGCAAAAAAAAGTAACTCAAAGGTGAAAAAAAGATACAACGTACCTGTCATGTTAAGCCAGACTTGTATCCAGTTCCTATGCATTCGAATTCGAAGAGATTGGATACAAAGGAATTGAGGTGCAAGTGGTGTCATGGGAAGGGATGACGTGTTACGCTGTAATTAGACCGACCAAAGTTGTTTTTGAATGATTTTGGGAGAGCAAAGTCTATGCCTGCAGGAAGCGGGAAGTTTCGCGTGAACAAGATGTTTAATAACCGTTTCTTTTTTTTACGGTACAATGTCCAATGAAGGTAAGGATGATTTAAATGTGATTTTTTGCGATGTCTTTCGACCTGCGTACTGGTTTCGTTATAACAAGATACATTTGCCTATTTTGGGTCAGGATCGTTTGTTTGCAGTAACTTTATGAACTTGACACTATTTAATCGAGTTAAGTGGAAACCATTCTGCGCTTACAACCTGACAGCAGGCCGTTTAAATTGCCTTCGTAATCTATTACTCCATTAAACATTGTAGCGAATAAACAGTCAAGAAAATCAACAAGTTGCAATAGGCCATTTCCGAGTTGCCTTTAGCCTCTCTATCAAAGCAAGGCTAGGTGCGAAACCTTTGATATGAAAATGAGTTTTCATTCACATGAAAATAAGTTTTATTTGCATGTGAATGAAAACTCTTTTTCATATCAAAGGTTTCGCACCTAGCCTCGCTTTGATAGAGAGGCTAAAGGCAACTCGGAAATGGCCTATTCATTTTCATTCTGGCCATCTGTACCCAAGTACACTTAATAAGGTTACGGTGTACCTTAAGATCGAAAATTTATTGAATTATTTTTTTTGGCGTCAAAATAAAGTTCACAGAATGAACTTTCATCCAAAAAAATTATCGAAAAATAGTGAAAATTGACGGAGAAATGACGGTATAACTTTTGTGGGCGGAGTTTGTTTATGAAGCGATATGTTTTTTTAAGTGCTGTTTTCTCAAAGTTAATTTTTCGCTTGTTGGGGACACTTTAAAGAGCTACAACTCAAAGGAAATTTGTTCGATTTTCCTCAAATTTGGACAGAAGCTACAATAGGCGACAAAAATACTTGACACATTATGTATGCCAAACGGTTTCTGTGCCAATTTCATCACTTTTTCTTTGCATTCGCTATAATTTGCTGCAGAAACCCCCTCCCCCCCTTCCAATGTTGTAGGATTGCAGCCACATACCTCTGTAAACAATAAACAACATTGGCTGGGGGGGTGGGGGTGGGGAATAAGAGGGGCGGGGTCAAAATATGTCTTGTCTTGAGCAAAATGGGGTTCAAAATGACGATGTGTCAACAATTTTGTCGCCTATTGTCTGAAGTACAAAGTGAGCTATCGCTTTCGGAAAATGCAAGCAAATTAATCGGTTTTCACAAATAATAATCGGTGTTGTCGGATGTTTCGATTGATACAAACGGGATTAATTAGCTATTAATGGTATGCTAATTAAGGGCGTTTATAGAATTTTATGATGACGTTACAATGGTGTTAACGAGTTGAATGAAACGAGGCAAAATGGTTTTCGCGGCTAAAATTGACGAAGAAACTCGCGCTTTTGTGCGACTTGCAAGAAAATGGAAGGGAATAAGGCAAAAGGAAATCATGAAGGAATTGAACATTTCGAGGTCTTCTGTTTATCGTATTTTAAAAGGATTGAAAAAAGGACCAATTTGCAAGGTAAAGAATAATAATCAGCGACCTGGCCGGCCGAGAAAATTGAGTGCCCGTGTACAGCGGCTCCTTCTTCGACAGATAGCTCTCTTAAGGAAAGAGGAAGGAAATTTTACCGTGAAGCGCATTATGGAAAAAGCGAACTTGAAAACGTCGGAGGTTTCTTGTAGAACAGTGCAACGCTTCTTAAGGACGCATGGCTATAGGTACGTAAACAGTCGGCAAAAGGGTCTTCTATCAACGGGGGACTTAAAAAAGCGGTTGAAGTTTGCAAAAGAGGTTAAAAAGGATTACAGTGCGAAATTATGGACAGAGCAAATTGCATTTTACTTAGATGGTGTAAGTTTTATACACAAATTCAACCCAGCGGATCAAGCGCGCGCCCCAAAAGGAAAGATTTGGCGTAAACCACAAGAAGGCTTATCTCCTGGGTGTACTTCAAAGGGCTCACATTGCGGCTCAGGTGGACGGGTGGCGAAATTTATCGTGGCTATCAGTTACAAAGAAGGAGTAACTCTTTGCGAGCAATACGATAGTTTGAATGGACAATATTTTAAAGGCTTGGTTGAAAGAGAATTCGGACGAATATTCCGTGATTCTAACAAAGGTGCATCGAAGCTCTTTATTCAAGATGGAGACCCAAGCCAAAATTCTGCGCTCGCTCGTGCCGCCTGGAAGAGAGTAGGGGCCAAACTTATGCCCATCCCACCCCGTAGTCCAGATATTAATCCTATTGAAAACATATTCAACATCGTCAAAAGAATTTTGCGTCAAGACGCTTTGAGAAAGAACATAACATATGAAACGTTTGAGGAGTTTTCGCAACGCGTAGCCAACACCATCATAAATTTAGATCGCAATTTAATAAACAGGACAATAGCATCAATGAACAACAGAATAGATCTCATCATTAAGAAAAAAGGTTTACGCACAAAATATTAATGTTTTTACATTGTAGTTAAGAGTATCGAAAGAATGCTTTTTTGCGTAACGCACTGTCATACAGTTATGTTAAGCGTGACATGTACGCGTGACCTTGATCTCAAATCACTGTCAGTCGATGTTCTATTTACAAGATTATTCTTACGGATGTTTCGCACATTTGGACATGAAACGCTAACCTTAAGCACAAAATACGTTCACCCTTTCATTCTACAATAAAAACATCCTTTAAAAAGAATAATGTGTGTCTACGTTTTGAAATCCAACGATTTACCATAATTAACCACGCTTTACCATACGTAAACAAAGAAAAAGTACTAAAGTTCTTTTTAATTTGTACATGGTAAAGCGTGGTTAATCGTGGTTAATCGTAAGATCTTCTTCTATGAGTTGTTCTCCAAGAACCAAAGTTGCGAAACATTTACCACAAGCAGGGATTTCTTTCTGTTGATCTTGCGATATTTGAGCATGAAAGCGAAAGATCTTCCAGCGAACGCTCATCATTTCGGTTTCTTTTTCTTCAAGGAAGCCGTTCCGAATTAAAACAATCGGGTTCTTTCCAGTTGCAAAAACTGGAGTGTCCTGGTTCAAAATGAAGTCCCTGGCATAATGTGACTTAGGAGCTGGCAAGTGGACCAGTTGTCCTTCTAACAGTAATAACAAATCATGCCATTGTATAATTGACGGTGTCCATCTGAAGTCGTTCAAAAAAATTACCTCCGCCTTTTCAGCGTCAACCCACGCAAAGCTTGTGGAAGCGGGATTACAAAATGTCTTGTAAATGAGATTTAACGGGTTCAGCAAAAATGTTTTACCACAGTTAGCCACTCCAACAATCATAATGTTCCTATATTTTCCGCGTCCTTTATCTAACAGTTCATAAACACTCTCGGAAAAGTACTTTTCATCTACGCCGTTCCTGTGCAAAACTTCGCGTGCGCAAGTTAACCAGTTGCCATTACAATTTGCAACGCATTCTCCCTGCCTCGCCTCGCTTAATAACTGCAATCTAGTTTTATTTTCTCTTTGCAAATCATAATGCGAGTTCTCCATTTCCCAGGCAGTCTGAAGAACTTCAGCCACAACCTTAGAACCCCGGTTCACAATGAACTCAGCAATGTCCGTTTTGCCTTCTTCCTTTTGTTCTCGCGCAAGGGCTAGCAACTCAGTTCTGGTCTTTATATTCTTTGTCACAACGATTTCCGACAATTCAAATGAACTCATTCGCTTTCTTTTTGTTTTAAGTTTTCTTTTCGTTCCGTTGCTCCTACTTGTTTCGCGATCTTCTGCTTCATTGTCGGCACCCTCATCAGATATTTCCTGCTCGAACTCATCTCGGACAGGTTCTTTCTTTCTTCTCGACAGATTCGCCAAACACGCCATCGTTGTCCTGGGCGGCTGTCCATTGTTCAAATCCGGATGACCCACACTTTGAATAAAGCAATCGTCCTCTTTTGTCACGTACTGCCACGCACTGTAGTAATTAGCGTGGATTGCGGAAAAGTGAACCGAAATACCAAAGCGCTCTAACAACATTTTCTTGCAATGCAACCAGCGTCGGATCTTATCCAGTTTGATTGCCATATGGTAGTGAATTCCATCAGTGGCATGTTTTTCAAGGCAACAACACCACTGTATAACATTAGCAGATGTGTCCTGAAATGAAATTAACACAGCATCCACAAAAGACCTTCTTGTTGGAAATCGAGACTCGTCCGCTTGACTATAAGTGATCAAATAAACTTGGCGCACAGTACGTGCTCCAATTTCATTCCTTTCGCATACGTTAGTATCGGCATTGGATTCTTTCTCGCTCTCCTCAGAAGAGTAACAACTAGATTCATAAGTTTTAAGCAGCTCCATCTCGTAGTTTAGGTTTTTAACAACGCGCTAATACCATCAATTACATCCCAACAGAACAACAAAACTGCTGCGCGTGAGCAATATCTCTTTTTCCCATTGTCATTCAATGACTAATTTGACTGATTTGCCTATTCTTCTGATCGTAGAATGTATTTCCTTTATACCTAAAATCTTTAAATTGACTAAATAACGACACTGTCCTGTGTGGTATAGCAGATATTCCCCCAAAGGATAATTTGAAAAAGGGATCGCGCTCGCACGTCACCATGAACAGCGAAATAATATTTTTGGTATATCGGACAATAGGCGACAAAAATACTTGACACATTATGTATGCCAAACGGTTTCTGTGCCAATTTCATCACTTTTTCTTTGCATTCGCTATAATTTGCTGCAGAAACCCCCTCCCCCCCTTCCAATGTTGTAGGATTGCAGCCACATACCTCTGTAAACAATAAACAACATTGGCTGGGGGGGTGGGGGTGGGGAATAAGAGGGGCGGGGTCAAAATATGTCTTGTCTTGAGCAAAATGGGGTTCAAAATGACGATGTGTCAACAATTTTGTCGCCTATTGTAGGTTAACATATAATAAACAAAAATGTGTCGGCGAATTTCTTATTTCCGAAAACGTTTTCTTCAAGGGCCATTTCCGTGCGATCATTCCAATATTTTTCTCCCTTTTTTGAAAATATTCTGCAACTTTTCACTGCAATTGAATATGGGAAATCGCCGACACGTTTTTTTAGCGCTTCGTGTCCGGAAACCCGAGAACAAATCAAATTAGCAAAATACAATAATCGCTTTGAGTTATAGCGTTTTAAAGCTGATTCGGACGTTCGAATTTAGACGTCGTAAAAAATTCGACAATTCATTTTATTAGCAAATGGTTTCCATATTTAGATAGCCAGCTCTATAAGCTTTAATTTGATATCTGGGTTTACGTATATTAAGTGCGATCTTAAGACGCTAGAGCTGTTATACTGGAGACACCCCCGAAGGTACACTGTAACCTTAATAGTTTCAGTGCACTCGTGCGGTTCATTTTAACAAAACTATACATCATTTTTTTAGGTTCCAATTAAAAAGGGATGTGACATTTGTCTTTTCTTTTATTAATGTTACACATTTAAGATCCCGGTGCGTATAATCGTGAAGTTTTGGTACGCTACTCACTCTGGCAGTTCAACATTGTCAGATGTTATGCTTTTCTGTAGCTGGACTGTTAAAGCTGTTGAAGGCAGTATGTGGTGAGGTGAAGATGTAACGCCCATTGTCGACTTCCAATTTAAACCTTTGAAAAAGTCAATTCATAATAAATAATAAGAATGTAAGCTAATGAAAATATTTTGGGCATTAAAATCGGCTGCCTTCGTAGTTTCGAATCCTTGTTCGTCCTGTATCACTATGATAGTCCATAGGAACATTTCGAGACCATGTGAGTCAAGCATTGAACATTACCTTGACATAAATTTACCATGTCACCAAGACAACAGTACAGGCTGTGAGAAAAACCCACACATTTACCTTTAAGAGATTAAAACGTCAATCTAATCTCTGGCTTACCCTTGTCGATGATCATAACTTGAACATCGTCTAAAGTAACCTCGAACTTGTCGTAAAACATATCCTCTAACTCGCCATCGGAAGCTTTCTGGAAAAGATACAATAGCGAAGTTTCTACTTTACTAAATGCACATTTCTTTCATGCAGACGTTGGTTAGGTACGTTACGCCGTAAGTACGTGATGCTTCTAAAGAGCGTCTGTGTACTCGAGGCTAGCCAGTTGGCTCGTGAGTTCCAGCTCTTCCTTCGAGTTTCTGTAGCATGACCCTATCAGGAGCACAACTGCTTCCCTAGATAGTATCTAGGAAAATATTAATATTGAATTGATCTGATGCATACTCGAAGACTTGGTCTTCAAAATCCAAATTGATTTTCGTATACATTTATTTAGTCACGTAAATAACGTAAGATTTTGTTAGTCATGTAAATTACATACTCTAACACTTGTGTCCCGAGAAGCCAGATTGCTGACCACTGTAAAGTGTCCCAAGTCAACAGCCAAAACACTCCCATCTCTTAAAGTACAAAGAAACAAGAAGCAATCACTACCTCATCTCGCAATGAATTTCACACAACAAATCATTCACGCTTATATCACCTAGCACCGTGACCTATTGCGCATGCCTTTAGCCAAAATAACCAAGTACCAAGGCAGCTTTCGCTTCAATGGTACGCGCTACCTTAATGCTTTACCCCTTAACATAACATCGGCGAATTAACTCAAGGAGTTCAAGATCCTGGCGAATAGGAGCTATGTACCATCTTAGCAATACGTTTAATTTTTTTAGTTTTCTTTGTTCATAGTGTGTTTTCATGTATTGTAATACCTTTTATCAGTTGTTTTATTTGTTAGCTAGACATTACTCTGTTTAAACTAGCTATATGTATGCTAAACCAGATGTTCCTTTATAAAAACCTAAAAAAAGCATAAAGTTTACAAATTGTTTATGAGCTACGATATACGTCATTTAGACAGACGACTCAACAGTCAAACTTATGAAGAAAACACAGTTTCCACCAAGATTACCTTTGTAGAGTTCCATATTCAGGAATTACAACAAAAGGCGACCTGACATCTATATCTAGGTATGTGACCTTAAAGGAGAAAGAAGCTTTAAGTAATATGTCAAACACGAGGAAGAGTGTTTCATCAGGATATCAAACCACCGAGAAGTGGATTGAAAAAACGAGGTGCAGCCGAGCTTTTTTTAAACCGGCTTCGATCTGTTTGGAAACCTGATGAAACACTCTTTTGAGTTTTTGATAGAGCTTCTCGAACCGATCACTAAATACAGAGGAAAAAAGGTAAAGGTAAAAGTCGCACTCGGGCCACGATGGCCCACACGGCCGGAGCTTAACCCGGTTTCCGTAGCATGAAGCAACTAGGAATATTGCTACTCCCCCCTGGATGGGATGCTAGTCCATCGCAGGGTTACCCCCAAGTAGTAGTCTAGGGTCAGATTTAAGCCCCGCGATGGATTTCCCTTGGATTTCCCGCATACTAATTTGGATTTTCCGCATACTAATTTGGATTAGGTGCCTAGGTGCCTAGTCAATGACGTCACAATATGCCTTCCTGCATACTAATTTGGATTTTCCGCATACTAATTTGGATTTCCCGCATACTAATTTGGATTAGGTGCCTAGGTGCCTAGTCAATGACGTCACAATATGCCTTCCTGCATACTAATTTGGATTTCCTGCATATGTAATAAATTGCCAATACCTATTCCTATACCTTTTGTGTTATTCTGAAACAATAGAAACAATAGGTTTGCCCAAACGTGCCCGCTCTATTCACACCCTGATTGGACCGGTAGCTTCAAAGTTCAAACTTTTAATTATGCGAACTTGCACTGAACTAAATTTGCATGAAAAATTAGCACCTCGGAAAAATAAACAAAGCAACCAATTACATGCTTTACTAAAACAATAAACCCACACTCTGTTTAAGTAAAAATATATTTAATAATTACAAAACGCATTAAGGTTTCATCAAATCATTATGTCAACAAAAGCTGTTTTATTTAGAACAACTCAAATCCATATACTACACAAATGAAAAGGAAATCAAGAACAAAATATTAGAATGAAATTACTTTACGGACGCAGCGCGAATTCACTCTTTATAGGCCGTATTGCAGTCCTAAAGCTTTGTTGGCTTTTTTCGGAAGCGAAGGTTTCCTCTGAAAACGATTTTACGTTTGGTTCATCTCCGTGTTCGTAAATCCACTTTGTTTTATCGTTTGAATAATGTGTTAATTTAACTGGAGAACTCGAACGGGGGTTGTAAGGATTTTGGGAACTGGTATATTTCTATAACGCCGCGTTTTTCATCCAAGAAATTTTTATTCGATGCTGTTTTCGCAAATCCTTGATCATATATATATTAAAAGTAACTAGATATCCGTGTTTTCTGTTGTGATCAAATGATAGGGGTACAGGAAGGGTACAGGAGTTTTTACTACCACCGCCACCACAATTCTCCTCCACCACCACCACCACAATTTTATTGTTTTCACCACCACCACCACAATTCTCCTCCACCACCTCCACCACAATTTTATTGTTTTCACCACCACCTCCACCACCACCACTACAATTCTCCACCACCACCACCACCACCACCACCACAATTTTATTGTTTTCACCACCACCACCACCACCACCACAATTCTCCTCCACCACCACCACCACAATTTTATTGTTTTCACCACCATGTGGTGGTGGTGGTGGAGGTGGTGAAAACAATAAAATTGTGGTGGTGGTGGTGGTGGTGGTGGTGGTGGTGGAGAATTGTAGTGGTGGTGGTGGAGGTGGTGGTGAAAACAATAAAATTGTGGTGGTGGTGGTGGAGGAGAATTGTGGTGGTGGTGGTGAAAACAATGAAATTGTGGTGGTGGTGGTGGTGGTGGTGGTGGTGGTGGTGGAGGTGGTGGTGAAAACAATAAAATTGTGGTGGTGGTGGTGGTGGTGGAGAATTGTGGTGGTGGTGGTGGAGGTGGTGGTGAAAACAATAAAATTGTGGTGGTGGTGGTGGAGGAGAATTGTGGTGGTGGTGGTGAAAACAATGAAATTGTGGTGGTGGTGGTGGAGGTGGTGGTGAAAACAATAAAATTGTGGTGGTGGTGGTGGTGGTGGAGAATTGTGGTGGTGGTGGTGGAGGTGGTGGTGAAAACAATAAAATTGTGGTGGTGGTGGTGGTGGTGGTGGAGAATTGTGGTGGTGGTGGTGGTGGTTGTGGTGGTGGTGAAAACAATAAAATTGTGGTGGTGGTGGTGGAGGAGAATTGTGGTGGTGGTGGTGAAAACAATAAAATTGTGGTGGAGGTGGTGGAGGAGAATTGTGGTGGTGGTGGTGAAAACAATAAAATTGTGGTGGTGGTGGTGGAGGAGAATTGTGGTGGCGGTGGTAGTAAAAACTCCTGTACCCTTCCTGTACCCCTATCATTTGATCACAACAGAAAACACGGATATCTAGTTACTTTTAATATATATATGATCAAGGATTTGCGAAAACAGCATCGAATAAAAATTTCTTGGATGAAAAACGCGGCGTTATTGAAATATACCAGTTCCCAAAATCCTTACAACCCCCGTTCGAGTTCTCCAGTTAAATTAACACATTATTCAAACGATAAAACAAAGTGGATTTACGAACACGGAGATGAACCAAACGTAAAATCGTTTTCAGAGGAAACCTTCGCTTCCGAAAAAAGCCAACAAAGCTTTAGGACTGCAATACGGCCTATAAAGAGTGAATTCGCGCTGCGTCCGTAAAGTAATTTCATTCTAATATTTTGTTCTTGATTTCCTTTTCATTTGTGTAGTATATGGATTTGAGTTGTTCTAAATAAAACAGCTTTTGTTGACATAATGATTTGATGAAACCTTAATGCGTTTTGTAATTATTAAATATATTTTTACTTAAACAGAGTGTGGGTTTATTGTTTTAGTAAAGCATGTAATTGGTTGCTTTGTTTATTTTTCCGAGGTGCTAATTTTTCATGCAAATTTAGTTCAGTGCAAGTTCGCATAATTAAAAGTTTGAACTTTGAAGCTACCGGTCCAATCAGGGTGTGAATAGAGCGGGCACGTTTGGGCAAACCTATTGTTTCTATTGTTTCAGAATAACACAAAAGGTATAGGAATAGGTATTGGCAATTTATTACATATGCAGGAAATCCAAATTAGTATGCAGGAAGGCATATTGTGACGTCATTGACTAGGCACCTAGGCACCTAATCCAAATTAGTATGCGGGAAATCCAAATTAGTATGCGGAAAATCCAAATTAGTATGCAGGAAGGCATATTGTGACGTCATTGACTAGGCACCTAGGCACCTAATCCAAATTAGTATGCGGGAAATCCAAGGGAAATCCATCGCGGGGCTTAAATCTGACCCTAGACTACTACTCCCCCAGCATTTTGTCGCCGGTACCCATTTATACACCTGGGTGGAGAGAGACAGTGTGGAGTAAAGTTTCTTGTCTAAGGAAACAACACGACGGCAAAGACCAGGCTCGAACCACCGACCTTTCAGGTTGAAAGTCCGACGCGCTAACCACTAGACCACTGTGCCGCCCACAAAATACAGAGAAAACGAAAGAATAAAACCGCCAAAATCTATGCTAATTAAGATCCTGTTTCCAAAAAAACTTTATGAAAGTTATATCAGAAGTCTCTGTGAACTTCTATTTCTTTTTTTTGCTCAGGTAAAATCTTGGTTTAATTAGATTTTTGAAGCAAATTATATTGAAAGGACGCGGAAGGTAAGCACGTTTTGTTACTGAAAGACGCCTTAATTTGCATCTCACACCCAAAAGGTGTGAAATGGGGTTTAAGGTTTTGTTGAACGAGGAAAGCAGTTTGAGGGTTATGCTGATAAAGGCCTCTTCGATATGCATCACAATTATTAGAAAATCCTTCAGTTTCTAATAGCAAATTTGATAAAAATCAATAATATATGCATGTCAGAGCGTTAAAAAAAATTTTAATTGACTATGATATCATAACTACTTTAATAAAATCCCGAGAATTTAAAAATATGTTGACTATAAAGAGCAGCAGTTTCGCATCTTGACTGCGATTCATATGCACCAAGATGCCAGAACGCAGCTAACAAATAGCTTCCACTTTGCCGTGCGACTGCTCAGTTATGACGTCAAAAATGACGTCAAAATATGCTAAGAACAAACAATAAATGGTCAGCGAGCCGCAAGTGAGTTAGTCACTGATGTTCTAACCAAATTTGGACGTCTTCTGTGATCTTTAACTGAACAGATGCACGCGCGCGACGGCAAAATGGGATCTACTTGTTTCAAGTTATCCAATAACAGGGAAGAAAAATTAGCTTCGTAGTACTCGACTGTGATCATGACTGTTCGAGGATTTTTTTTTGTGTGTGTGTGTGTGTGTGTAATTTCGGCATTTTCCACGTCAACAATACTACTTTTCGCTTCGGTTTCGTCTTTTTCTTCATTGTTAATAGCTTCTACTGAACAATTTTTTAATACCTTCACTTGCCATTAACTGAATAATCTTGCCACATTTTCAAAACTGTTCGCGATGTTGGACGCAACAGGGAAAACAAATTCTCCATGACGTCAACTGTGCGTCTGTGCTCTAATAGATCATAGGTAATGACCAATCAAAATGCACTTGCAATTATGAATATTGTATAATGCATACCTCATGTTGAGTGATAGCATACTCTAAACCTGCCCTTGTCCACATTCTCAGTTCCTGGAGCTTGTTCGCTGCAGCCACCTCAAGCCTGCATTCAAAAGCATACACAGAAGCAATACGTCACTCGCGCACAGCCCAGGAGAGGTATTCAATGCCAAAGAATTCAATACTGACAATAATAACTCGAAAAAAGCAAATTACACACTCGAACACCAACCCAGCGGTCTGGTCAGTACCTTACGCATGCGCACAGCCATATCACCCTGGTAGTAGCAATAACAACTATACATCACCCGTTTTCTTTTTATGAAAGTTGGTGATTAGCCCTTCCCCAACACCAAACTTTAGGGACCAAAGCTCGATTTGACAAAAATACCAAATTTCTTTCGCAAGCTGTCGAGAAACTAACAGTGCCATAGGAAAGGACTTCTTAGTAGCTTCATTTGAATGGACACACATGGATTTTGTCTGCACAATCAAAAGTTTAACCCTGACATTGATTAAAAAAATAGACAGATCTTTATAAAATGAGGACATGACGCTGAATTCACTTACTCTTGAAGTTTGGTGTTTTCTGGCATGCTGAAGAATGAGACGATTTTATCAATGGTGTGCTGTAAGGAAAGGTAAAAAAATTATCACAGAGTTTAACTCCAGTACACAATAAACCTTCCTTGCAATTAACGACCCAAGAATCCCTGCCTTCCGCACTAAGTTACAACATTCCTTGATTGTAAAAAAAAAAATTACGGGTTTAATAATGGTTATCGTGTAATGCTGATAAAAGTAAACCACAGATTTGACACCGCAATTCCGAAACGTCGGTGTTTAATTTAACTATCGAGAGTTATCAAATTAAAATGGTATAACACATTTCACTGTAACAAGGCCTAATCTGCAAACATTTCACTTCTCAAATATGACGAAAGCCGACAAGCAGAAGTGCTAAATAACCGTTAAATAATAGTTAACTCGAGGTGAAGAAAACTCGGCCAACACCCTCTTAATGGACACTTTCCAACGATGAACACATCTTAAGCATGGAAACGTTACGATGGTCCTTGTTAAACTTTTTAGTCCTTTGCTCCATGTCTTAAGTTTCCCTCTATGGCGGTGTATCCTAAAGATGAACAGTCGTGTAGCTAATATACCAGAAGTGCATTGAAATTGTTTAGACTTACAGAATCATAGATCGCCTCAATAGGTTCCACCTTCAAAGTCACTGCGTAGTCTGCCTTCAGTTTCAAAGGCTTTGTTTCAAATGTACACTGCACCAAAGGAGTCCCTAATTGTTCTATTTTAAATCAAACAAAAGTTATTCAGGCTTGTAACTGAATTCAACACACTCTTCACACGAGAAAAGCTCGACATTTGCTGTTGATATTTATTTATTTATTTATCTATTTATTTATTTATTTACTTAATCGTAATTTTGAACGTAAATTAAGAAATTGCGATTTTATTTTAAATAAAGTTCTCTTAGCTGAGTGACACGTAAGGTTGCAAATAGAAAAAATACAAAATACATCAAACTATGTCCTTAAAAGGCTAAGGTATGACACTTCAAATCCGAGATTACACACAATGAGAAACATTACAAACTTTTACATTTACATCTGCCTAAAAAAATAACAAGGT
This sequence comes from Cladopsammia gracilis, assembly GCA_022457155.1. Lineage (NCBI taxonomy): Eukaryota > Metazoa > Cnidaria > Anthozoa > Scleractinia > Dendrophylliidae > Cladopsammia > Cladopsammia gracilis. Next base: position 2,111,001 of record JAJGOT010000051.1, on the reverse strand, counting down.
AACAGAAAACAACAAGGTAACAACTATTGACAACAACAATGAAGTAAACAAGTAAAGTATAATTATAGAAAATTGAATTGACGCTGTCTCAAACATAAAAGAAATAAGGGAGCAGGCGTGTACCAGTAGTAACTGCTCGGACATGAACAAAATTAAAGGTAGATCAACGAAGAGGGACTGAGAGATATGGTTAAAGAAAACGTATTGAAGAAGAAACCGGTGCTAAGGATGAAGAGAGCAGTGATGTACTGTGAAAGAAATTATTTTATTTTTGTTGGTTTCTCCAGCCTCGCAGTGTTTGTACTGCATTGTACACTCGTTGACCAAGAAGAGTTACTTTATTTATTATAAATATTACAAATTATCATTATTATACCCTCTACTAAAATTAAAAATATAAAATATGAAAAGTTGTATTATTAATAAATCACCTTCGTAAATATATACACTTACTGGTGAGAGAAGTCTTGGATGAAACAAGGCACATCTTGTTTTCTTTGTCCTCGGAGGAGCCAAGCATCTTGAAACTGTTAATCTTGGCTTGAAAGCTGTTTTACAAAACACAGTGTCATAGTTTGAAACCATGTTAACAAACTTTCATACAAAATTAATGCCAAACTAAACATTTTAAATAATGAGGACTCCCACATCACGTTTAAGTGCAGTTCAACCGAAAGTTGAGACGAAAGCAAAGAACAGCACCACCGTTAATGCTGCATGCATGCCTATCTTGGCTATACGCTCGTTTTTGTCGAGTAAATTGAACTTATATCAGGGCGAATTAAATGTCTGATTTAACTATATTGATATACATTTATTTATTTTCTGAGATATAGTATACAGGGACAGATATGCAAATTTTTTATCTCGTGAATACACGAAGCGTTGAACGAGATATAGAGCGTTTTCACTCACGTGACCTTCGGTCCCGTGGGACTCAAATGACAAAAGCCATGGCAGCCATGTTGGTGTTCCCAACAAAAGAAGTTAATTAAAATTCTTTTGTACGGGAACACCAATATGGCGGCTATGACGTCAAGTGAAAACGCTCTATAGTATACAGGGACAGATATGCAAATTTTTTATCTCGTGAATACACGAAGCGTTGAACGAGATATAGTATACAGGGACAGATATGCAATTTTTTTATCTCGTGAATACACGAAGCGTTGAACGAGATATAGTATACAGGGACAGATATGCAAATGTTTTATCTCGTGAATACACGAAGCGTTGAACGAGATATAGTATACAGGGACACATATGCAAATTTTTTAATCTCGTGAATACGTAAAGCGTTGAACGAGATATAGTATACAGGGACACATATGCAAATTTTTTATCTCGTGTATACACGAAGCGTTGAACGAGATATAGTATACGGGGACAGATATGCAAATTTTTTATCTCGTGTATACACGAAGCGTTGAACGAGATATAGATACGGGGGCAGATATGTAAATTTTTTATCTCGTGAATACACGAAGCGTTGAACGAGATATAGTATACGGGGACAGATATGCAAACTTTTCATCTCGTGTATACACGAAGCGTTGAACGAGATATAGTATATCGGGGCAGATATGCAAATTTTTTATCTCGTGTATACACGAAGCGTTGAACGAGATATAGTATGTAGTATATAGATATAGTATATAGAGATGTAGTATATAGGACAGATATGCAAATTTTCATTCGTTCCATCATCTGTAAACTTTTTTAATTCCCCAGTATATTACGTGTTTATAGCTGTAGTTTTTTTTTTTTTCATTACCCAGTGTAATTACGTCATCCAGTTGTACATATCCAGACAGTCTCGTTTCACACAATGTATATTTATGTCACGCCAAGATGTTTTGGTCGTTTTAAATCTGTTTTACTCTTCAATTCTTTGCCTTCAAACTCAGTATGGAAAATTAAAAGCGAACTGTGGACTACACCTTACGTTGTTTCGTATTCACGAGATGGCTCCTAGAGCCCTTTGATTTTCTTAATGTGGCAATAAATGATAAGTTTCTTAAAATGTAGTTTAAGACAACTATCACTCACCGAAAAGCTGACTGAGCTGGTCTGTGTTCTAAACTTGCCTCGAATCCTTCTGTAAAAAGCTGAGCTATTTCCCTGAAACATTTTAAGGCATGTTAATATTCCTAATTAAAAATTCGGAGTTTCAAACATTTAAGAAAATTAGGATTATTAAAAACTCAAACTCTTGAATCACACAAAGTTTCGTAACACACCTATTTGTTGTGTCACAAAGTATAAACGTGCAGCTGTCGAGGTTGAAAGTCACCCTTGATTTGACGAACTGTAGTGGATAACCAAATAATCTTAATATTAGAGAATGACAATAACGCAAAACATAAAACCTGTAAATGCTAACACTCTTGAACCCTTTAACTCCAAAGAGCGCCAAAAATCAAAATTCAAAAGAAATCTCAAATTTTATCTTGTATAGTATTAAAAAAAAAAACAAATGGTACCATGCAAAAGTATTGCTGGAGAGCTTTCATTTGAATGGTCACACCATATATAGGATTTTGTCCACTGATTCAAAAGTTAGAACTACACTACATGTCTCCATAAGTGACTTTGGGAGTGAAAGGTAAAGTGAAATCATGAGTCTGCTTGAGTCCTACAGTCTGGCCAATCAACTGAAAGCCTTTCACAAGTACTTTCCAATGGTACTCTTTGATTTCCAGAGATTCTTCTCTTTTTTTAGGAGTGATGAGTAAAAATGATTCAATTATCACAAACACGTGGCAATTTGAAAATTTCACGCTACACACAACGACCGTCTAGGAAGACAGAGTAGATTAGTTAAAGGCGCTTAGTTATTAAGGTTACAGTGTACCTTCGGGGGTGTCTCCAGTATAACAGCTCTAGCGTCTTAAGATTACACTTAATATACCTAAATCCGATATCAAATTAAAGCTTATAGAGCTGGCTATCTAAATATGGAAACCATTTGGTAATAAAATGAATTGTCGAATTTTTTACGACGTCTAAATTCGAACGTCCGAATCAGCTTTAAAACGCTATAACTCAAAGCGATTATTGTATTTTGCTAATTTGATTTGTTCTCGGGTTTCCGGACACGAAGCGCTAAAAAAACGTGTCGGCGATTTCCCATATTCAATTGCAGTGAAAAGTTACAGAATATTTTCGAAAAAGGGAGAAAAAAATTGGAATGATTGCACGGAAATGGCTCTTGACGAAAAAGTTTTCGGAAATAAGAAATTCGCCGACACGTTTTTGTTGATTATATGTTAGCCTAGCTTCTGTCCAAATTTGAGGAAAATCGAACAAATTCCCTTTGAGTTGTAGCTCTTTAAAGTGTCCCCAACAAGCGAAAGAAAACAGCGCTTAAAAAAACATATCGCCTCATAAACAAACTCCGCCCACAAATATTATACCGTCATTTCTCCGTCAATTTTCACTATTTTTCGATAATTTTTTTTTGGATGAAAGTTCATTCTGTAAACTTTATTTTGACGCCAAAAAAAAATTTTCGATAAATTTTCGATCTGAAGGTACACTGTAACCTTAAGAGGCCCCGCATTCAGGTATATCTCTCTGACCACAAGCTGGATTAGAAACATTGTATTCCTAAGTTCAAATCCTTTGCCGCCGTTTGTAAAGAGTCAACTGATTAGCCTCCTTGACAATGGTATAACCCTGGTATTCCTAGTAAACCTGGTCGTTCAGCTGGCCAGGATTACCAAGCTTTATTGATGTTAAGTTTCGTATTTCTTTGAGCAGTTAACATAATGTCCCCAATTATAGCAATGGAGCCAAAATCCAATTTCAAGGTTAAATCAGATGTTTATCAGTCGCAATTTTCAGTCAATTATGTCACTAATAAATGTACAAGCTAAGTGCCGAACCTCAATAGGATATTTTACACGAACACTTTCATTATAGTCAATAGCTTTGTACAGCCTGTCTTTTTCCTCGGCGGGAAGGGCTGAAACTGACAGCTTCGACCAGATTTCCTCTTCTGTAAAAATAAAATGATTCATCAGTTTATCTACAAAATATTAAAGTTTGCATCTTCCTTTCTTGACAGTAACAAAGGTTTTGAATAAATGTATGGTGACATTGTTGAAAACGAAAATCTAACCTTCGTCCTTAACTCCCTCGTAATCCGTGGAAACAGTGTTGCTTGCAGAGCCAAAGCCAAGATACGACCACCAAGAACTTGACTTGTGCTTTTTATTTGGATTAAACCTCTGGCTGGGAGGCACCTAATTAAAGTCGACAGCATGACAAAACAATCACATTTACAATTATGATGGCAAACTGTAGCTGATCTCTAAGTCTTGCAGATTTCATACTGGACCGATCATTCCTTTGTTACAGACGGGTGGATCTACAACCTGGGAACAATATGCTAAGGTGGGTTTATAACATGGATTTTATAATCAATATGTTTGTCAATCTTGATATATGGTACTATATTCACAACACAATCAATAATCAACACACAGCTTAAGTTATCATACAGCTATAAATACAACTTTGCAAACTGCTAAAGATTGTTACAAGGCAATTTATGTTTTGAGTTCTTTATTGTAAGAAATGGCCAGCTTAATATCTTGCTGGAAAAAAAATGGTTAAAACCAATAACAAACCATCACTGCGGACACATTTCACAATGAAAACCTTTTTAGCCTGAAACTAGGGTGGCGCTCAAATAGAAAAACTTTCGGATGACGATGGTTTTTAGATATCAAGGGGCTAAAAAACGTTTTTGTACAACCACGGACTTGATTGTTTTTGTTGACGAAAAATGAGTTGATGGTGTTTTAAAACCACACTTGCAAGGCAAACAACGTTTTTCAAACCAATGAAGTTTAAGTTTTCAAAACAATATGATTACAAAAACACTTTTGGAAACATCTGCAAACATCTGCAAACTATAATAATAATACTATAATAGTAATACTCTTAAACAGCATTGTTAATTAATTGGAAGGCGTAAAAACATCAAAAGCAAAGCGATTACAGATGAAACCTCGTCCACATAAACGCTGCCCAAAAAGGGCACACACGACAAACTAAAGTTGGCATTGAAATGCGTGTTGGCAAACTCCAAAAAGTTGGCAATCTCGTGTTTTCACACTTGGGGGTCTTTCTTCTCAAGGGAAGGAGGGCGAGGACCCTGTAAAACGCGGTTGCGCATACTGAACTTAAGTTGTAGCAAAGGTTCACTCGTCAAACGCGAGTTTGCTTGTGTTTTAGAAGCAAGTTATATGTCGCCAACAGTTTGCCAACATGTTTGCCGACTGTTGATGTCACGTTCACACACCCCAACTTGAGTTTGCCAACTTTAGTTTGCCAACAGCCCAACACAAGTTTGCCAACTTTAGTTTGCCAACAGCCCAACACAACTTTGTCAACTTTATTTTACCAACAACACAACACAAGTTTGTCAACCTTAGTTTGCCAACAACCCAACGCAAGTTTGTCGACTTTAGTTTACCAATAGCCCAACACAAGTTTGCCAACTTTAGTTTGCCAACAGCCCAACGCAAGTTTGTCAACTGTTGACGTGACATGACAACTTTAGTTTGCCAACACAAATTTGTCAATTTTAGTTTGTCGTGTGAATGCGCCTTTAGTGACGTACTTCTAATTCTGCATGTTTTCGTGCAATCAGAATATTTGGGATATCCAACAGCCCAACGCAAGTTTGTCAACTTTAGTTTGCCAACCGCCCAACACAAGTTTGTCAACTTTAGTTTGCCATTAGCCAAACACAAGTTTGTCAACTTGAGCTTTCCATTAGCCAAACACAAGTTTGTCAACTTTAGTTTGCCATTAGCCAAACACACGTTTGTCAACTGTTGATGAGACATGACAACTTTAGTTTGCCAACACAAGTTTGTCGACTTTAGTTTGCCAACAGCCCAACACAAGTTTGTCAACTTTAGTTTGCCAACAGCCCAACACAAGTTTGTCAACTTTAGTTTGCCAATCGCCCAACACAAGTTTGTCAACTTTAGTTTGCCAACAGCCCAACACAAGTTTGTCAACTTTAGTTTGCCAATCGCCCAACACAAGTTTGTCAACTTTAGTTTGCCAACAGCCCAACACAAGTTTGTCAACTTTAGTTTGCCGACAACCCAATACAAGTTTGTAAACTTTAGTTTGCCAATAACCAAACACAAGTTTGTCAACTTTAGTTTGCCAATAGCCAAACACAAGTTTGTCAACTTTAGTTTGCCAATAGCCAAACACAAGTTTGTCAACTTTAGTTTGCCAATAGCCAAACACAAGTTTGTCAACCGTTGACGTGACATGACAACTTTAGTTTGCCAACACAAGTTTGTCAATTTTAGTTTGTCGTGTGAATGCGCCTTTAGTGACGTACTTCTAATTCTGCATGTTTTCGTGCAATCAGAATATTTGGGATATCCAACTTGTCCTCCAGTGACTAAAACAAAGAACAGGTAGAAATAATTTAATAAACACAACACGTTTGGCCATAGATCGTTTGTTTATACTGGTCCATCCTTATGGAACACTCTCTAATGTTGACTCTTTTAAGAAACATTTGAAGACTAATTGAGTATTGAGCAGTGAAATAACCTTTATTTTTATTTTTACTTAGCAATATCTTTTGTACTGTTTAAAAAAAGCAGTAGTGTTTTATCAGGTTTAAAACGTGCTGCGAGTTATTTGAACGACTTCAAAAACATTCCACAAAAAGCGTGTCCCTACGAAATTAGACAAATGCACTTTTGTGTAAAGAGGAAAGCAGCATACAATAAAGACAAGTAGACTGATTAGCATACAATATATGTCCCACATGGCTTTCCGGCCCCACCATGGCTTCCTGGCTCCTGTCGAAGGTTTTGATATTTTAAATTTTAAAGTTCTGGTGGAAAATCTACTGAAAAAATCTACTACAGGTACGGTGGATAAAACGTTCAACTTTTTTTTTCAGTGGTTAAAGAACGAGTAGAAATAAGCAGCTTGCATTACTTCAGGGCGCTGGTATCATCCAAATAACGACTTACTTGCTAAACTGTTGGTTGCTTATTTTGTTGGAGAAGTTTCCATATAGAATGGCAAAAGACTAGATATCGTAAAACAGTATTGAACAAAAACATTAAAGTTGCCATTTGCTGTACTAAGAATCCTGAATAATTACTACACATATTTAGTATTCTTTATATAAAGATCACGGTAGTTATTTTAAATCATTCGCATTAAAAATTCAGTGATGATTGCATTGTTTGTACATTGAACCGTACTTTTCTCCGGGACTGAAATCAAATCCCTCTCCGGGCTTTTCAGAATGACCATGGATTACCAGGTATGAAGGTTTATGCAAGCGATCAATTTGACGTCTCTGATAGGCTCATGTGCTAATGAATTATTAATTTAAGCGCTTTTAAATATTTTCAATAGTTTAAGCGCTATATAAGTTTACATATTACATTACTACCTTCAATATCATCGTAACGACGTTTTTTTCAAAAATGAAAACGTAGAACTTAGACAAATGAAATTACATCATGTATTATACCTGGATATTGGACAACACAGTTGGCTTTTCATCTTCGTTCAACCCCTTCAGCTTTCTCTTCCAAAGTTCTTTGTAAAGCCTGTACCTCACCCTTCAAGCAAAGAGTTGACAAAAAATGTCGTTTAGAACAGCTGCAATAACGCTAATCTAAATCAAAGGGCTCTAAGAGCCATCTCGTGAATACGAAACAATGTAAGGTTAAGTCCACATATGCTTTTAATTTCCATACTGAGTGTGAAGTCAAAGACAGCTTTAAAACGACCAAAACATCTTAGCGTGACATAAATATGCATTGTGCGAAACGAGACTGTCTAGACAACTGAATGACGTAATACACTGGGGAATTAAACACATTTACATCTGAGTGATTAATCGTCTACTGAAAATTTGCATAATTGTCCCGGTATAGTATATCTCGTTCAACGCTTTGCGTATTCACGAGATAAAAATCAAAAACCCTGGTTAACATACTTGAACATTTTACTCCCAAAATAAACATTTACCGGTAAGATGAAGTTCTGTCATCCTTCCCATTAGTCTGCTTGGTAGGCACTAGAAAGATGAGGGGACCAAATCTTCCCTGTTCTTTTCTAGCGCCTGCCAGGCGGGCTACCTTCCCATCTAAACTACATGAACATACAAAATGAACATAGCGAATTCCTCACAAGAGAAGTAACTTAGATGTCTAATACCTATGTTCCTTTATTCGAGCCCAAGTCCAACATCTAATTTTCTCCTCATAAATTGCAGTATATGCATATTTCCACCTGAAAAAGTAAAGTTTATTTGACATTGTGTACTTGAACTACCGTTTCTAAGAAGTAATCCGAGATTCCTCACTCCAGAAACTATGAAAAATACCAATACTCTTTAAAGTGCAGGTTTGGGTGGTGCTTGATGTAAGCCTGATTTTTCCAATTTCTTTTGTTTTCAGCACGAACTGCACGTGCCATGCTTCAAATTCGTGGCAATTTGCATACGGTGCACATTTGTATACGAACACACAATGCTAAGTCCTAGCGTTCCTACATGTACTCTGAATTCTATTGTGCCATTCTAACAAAGGAGACTTGAATAATTACACCCCGGTGAGGCTGAGCGTGGACATAAAAGATTATTATGGTATTTTTCGGAGTGGCCTATACGAAACGGAAGACCTTACATAACAACGGTCTGGACCACCTCGGACACTTACTGAGAATTATATAACGTGATATCGACACTTAGAATTTTATTTTCAATAAATTTTTAAGTGTAAAAAAGAAAGTCTAAAATCCCCACTCAGGATTGAACCTGTGACCGCAGCTAGGCTCCTTACATAGCCTACCGTACCACTGTACCACCTAGCTTCTCGGGTTGTTTAGGCCTAAATTTAACTATATAAACTGCTAACCCCAACCTCAACTGAAAGCTAACCAGTTACTCCGTTACATAAGTCTCAATAAGGCGTCCGAGGTGGTCCAGGCCGTTGTTATCTAAGGTCTTCCATACGAAACATTCGGACCCTCCCATCTTCTAGGCGTTCTGCTCCACCGACCCTCCACCCTCCCCTCCCTCCAACGCCGCCCCATGGGTAAGGCAGGTGACCATTACATATCGCGGGCTTAATGTTAACAGCCTATTGACCGACCGATCGAGTGAATTTTAACTCCAACTACTATAACTCGTTCAACGCAACTATAATTTTACTAGAAATACGTATCTCGCAGAACTTAACGAAGTTCGGGGGAGGGTGCACTGCAACATTAGCGGCGGGGGGAGAGATGGAATTTCTGGTTTAACTGGAGAGGTTGGGTTGCATGGCCAGAATGGTCCCCGAAATATGAAGTTGAGACATTCTCATTCCCGGTCGCTCGTCTCACTGGATGACGTCAACAGGAGCTTTGTCGCAGTTTTGTTGCTTGTCGCAGGATACCAACACGATATAAATAATATATATAAGGGCAACCCGAGATTCCACCGTCCTAAAGCGATCGACGCGCAACAAATTTATAACCCTCGCTTGGCGAGTGAATATTTAATGGTCAGATGACGTTAAGAACAAGCTCTCAAACAAAGGACATCAGATGGGGAGGGGAGGGAGTCAAAGGACATCAGATGAGGAGAGGAGGGAGTCAACGGACATCAGATGGGGAGGGGAGGGAGTCAAAAGAACATCAGACGGAGAGAGGAGGGAGTCAAAGGACATCAGATGGGGAGAGGAAGCAGTCAAAAGAACATCAGACGGAGAGAGGAGGGAGTCAAAGGACATCAGATGGGGAGAGGAAGCAGTCAAAGGACATCAGACGGGGAGAGGAGGGAGTCAAAGGACATCAGATGGGGAGAGGAGGGAGTCAAAGGACATCAGATGGTGAGAGGAAGCAGTCAAAGGACATCAGATGGGGAGAGGAGGGAGTGAGGGCAAGCGACTTCGGACCGTCTGAGAATGCTTACCAAGCAGCTGGGTCTGCTCTCACTGGTAATGTTGGCTGATATTTCAGATACATTTGATTGATAGTCATCAATTCAAATGACTCAATCATGTCCATCAAGTTGTGGAACTATAAAATGTAGAACGAAATAAAGTCAAATCAAATTACTCTGCTGTATGTTAAATGTTACAAAAGGCCCTACATGTATGTTACATAACGTACTGTAAAGTAATGTGAATCGGAAACGGGAAATCATAACATCTTCCTCTTAGTCGTAAAGGCCCAGTATTCTTCATTATGTTTCACGCGCCTCTGAACAATAGAAGCCTCGCTCCTGTGCACACCAAAACAATAGCAGAGCAGCGTGAAGCATAATGCACAATACTGGATCTTTAAGTAATGGTCTTAGTAAGAAGTAGGCAACCTAACGGCAAGGAATGCAGAAAGGTGTTGATTGTGATATTGTTGAAACCGTCCATCTCATTGGCTAAAACGTGAAAATCTACCATAACTCAACCAGGAAGGGCATTTATTTCTCTCTAGTTTACTAATTGATTCCCTTTTAGTGAACACTATTCTGAGTTTTAATTCAACCAAAATTCTATGTGAGAAACATGTAAAATTAGAAGCCTTTCTTGGCCATTGTTTTGGAGTTTCACGATTGGATGAAATCTTGTAGCACAAAAGAAACATCACTTTAAAATAAAGTTCCAGTACATTTTATTTCAAAAACATGTTGTCCATAGGTTGATGTATTCTCAGTAAGAAACACCTAAACAATCTTATGTGGGGAAAGCGAAATGCCGCGGAACAGTAGAGCATTGCCTAGTTCTTACACGCATTGTTACTTAACAAAGTTCTATACAATGCAATCACAACGTTCCTTGACATGATCGTCAAAGTCAACAGTCAAAGAGTTCCGAAGTCAAAAAGAGGACTGGAGACTTCCAGTATGGCCACTCCTTGTAACAGTAAAATTGGATGAAAGTTCAACATGTTCAGCTGTTTGCTTTTAGACAACTGGATCAGAGGTTGATTCTGTAGAGTCACTCTCTGGTGATATCCCATTTCCAGTTCACGTGACTTTGTAGTAGGTCATAGGTCCTCGTGGTCGATTGTTTTAAACTGCTCGGCATGCGATCGCTATGTTGTTGTTGAAGTTCTTGTTGCCCTTCAACTCTTTCACTTCCAGAGTTAATTATGGACACATGAAGAGCAGTTCGAACTTTTGAGTCTGTGGACGAAATCCTATGGTGTGCATATGACCATTCAAATGAAGCTCTTCAGCAGTACTTTTGCATGACACCATTTGTTTTTCAAAATGAATTTTGGGATTTCTCTTGAGTTTTGCTTTTTGGCACTCTTGGGAGTTAACGGGTTAACGTAACTTGGTGTCAGAAGTCGGATATCATAACAAGTCTTTAAGGAGTTTACTACTGGAATTCACTAACAGAGAACTGCTTGTTAGAGTCACTTTAAAAACTTTCCATATAAAAGATTTACGATAAAATCCATGTTTATTGCACGTTATCAGTCTATAGAACATTTAACTGTTCTTTTAACTAAATGACCTGAGCATTCAGTAAAAAAGAGACAGAACTAATTCTGATCACATTTTGTAGCGATTTAGCAAGCTTTAAAGGTCATGGCGATGCGTCCATTTATGCTATGTTCACGCAGCGAAACATGTTTAGAGTAAACACGTTTCAATTTCATTGTTCACATTAGTTGTTAATTTCAAAACACGTTTCACGCCTGATTGTATGATTTATAATGTTTTCGAAGCAGGCATAAACCCACATAAAATCATTATAATTACATAATTTAGGCATGTTCAACCGCCAGTTCATAATTTAAAACAGTGTATTCTATGGTACAAACCTGGTTCTGAGAGAACACTAATGATAATTCTTGCTGTAACACCTCGATCAACAACTGCAAAATCAAATAACAACAAAATAATACAAACAATAAGTTTTTTTACTGCTTTTAGCCACATACTATTACATTTATGAAACTGGACCAAACGTTATTGCTGTTGTTGCTGTCGTTGTCCTTGTCATTGTTGATATTGTATCGTTGTTGTTGTTGTTGTTGTTGTTGATGCATCCCAAAAATATTCTGACAACCTCTAACAGAGCTGTAATTGTAACACTTTCAAGGGAAGAGTAACAAAAGGCTATTGAAACAAGAGATTTGTAACACTTAAGGACGTTCGCGCGAAAATCTTCTACAAGACAGATGTTTTTCAAACTTATGCTACGGTCTGATAATGAGTTACTAATGTCAGAAATGCAAAAAAAATTGCGGGTCACCGAATTGATTTAAGAGATATAGTGTGTAGAAATGTACCCTGTTTTTGAAAAGTTAGTCCTCGTAACATGGCATGGTTGGCATGGTGTCCATGGCTTTTAGTTAGACAATATCAAAGATGAATCGCTTGGGAGAAACTATTGTATTGAAATGTTATCTAAGTGGGCCTGATTCGTAAATAATTCGAACTGTTTTCAACGTTTAAATGAGTTAACCCTTTAAAGAGGGCATTCGGAAACAACATACAGCTGAGATAGGAGTGCAATTCGACGTCGCGTGGATAAAAAAGTGAAAAAATCAAACTTCTACAAGACAGATTTTTTTCTTTTTTTCACAAACTGTAGATAATCGGTAAAGAAAGTGATATATGAAGAAAAAAAAAATAGGGGTCACCGACCATCCAAGCAAGTTAAATCAAAGCAAAGTTAACGCAACGGCTACCATCCATACATGTGAATAGATTTCTTCCTTTGCACGCGTGCTCGTGAATGACGTTGCATGGCGGTGCGACATGAATTGCGTGCGCAGTAAGGATGCGCATAAACAATTGGCGCGAAAGTCCTTAACATACATGTCTTAACAGTGAGATAACAAATCTGGAAATGGTTAAAAATAATAACAAATCTGGAAACAGCCAAGTTTTGATAAAACAGTGTCCCTCCAAAATATCGAAATTTCGTTTTCCTAATTTCTATGTTATAGAGCGCTTTTAATTGAGTGTCAAAAGTTATTTTGCAAATGCTTTGGTTTTGCATTGCTACGCTTTGTGATTGGCTAAAAAAATCTCGTGCCACTTTCTCGACCAATCAGAAGTAAAACCAAAACCAATCGTGACTTGCTCGCACGCGTTTTCCCGCGCTTGACGCAGGCTTCATGTAATTGCTTCGAGTTCTGATTGTTTCATCAGATTGTCTGCGAGTTCTGTGATTGGTCAGAGTAATTACTTTGGTTTTGGTTTTATGACACTCAATAGGCCATTTCCGAGTTACGTTATGCCTCGTTGTCAAAGCGAGGCTAGGTGCACAACCTTTCATATGAAAATGAGTTTTATTTGCATTTGAATAAAAACTCATTTTCATATGAAAGGTTGTGCACCTAGCCTCGCTTTGACCACAGGCATAACGTAACTCGGAAATGGCCTATTGAAAACCACTCTATTGTCAAATGCTGCAAAATATTATTAGATAACTAAATGGGACCAGAAGACTCCACAGAGCAAAACAAAACAAGTAGTTTGGGGCAAAGTGCGAATTACAAAGAAGGAAGTGGATTACGTTTCATCAACTTTGACTTCGTGACAGGCGGACAACAAATAGAAGTTGCCCGTAGCCGTTATTTTATCTCTTTAGTCAATATTTCTTTGTTTCAACCACCTTTTAAGACTAGCAGTAATCACAGATTATGGAAGCGCGTTCGAAGGAATTTTCGGCGGAAATGAGCTCCTGAAAAAAAAAAAAAACAGTAGGGGCGGCCATTTGGAAGACCGGCCACCAAAAAATCTCAAATTTTACTGCATATAAACCACAGGACAACCAACAAGAATATAGGTTTGCGTTCTTCGAACGCGAAAATAAAGCATGTTATATCAGACAGGACATTGTTCCTTTTTAATTTAAAGCCTCAAGAACTCTACCTTTGGAGTGTCAAGTACTATTTCTGTTGACTGGTCCATAATGACGTGGCATTCCGCAGACAAGGGCTTCAGAACTATAAGGATAAAACAATAAGCACACATTTCAGATTCTCTCTTTCTAGACTTTAATTGAAATTTACTCTCACAACATAATTTATACATACTGAATTTATAATCAGCTGGAATACTTGCTTTGCTTGATACACCCTGACTCATTAACTCCTGCAAAAACAATTGATGCCATATTATAATTCAGTACCCGTTAAGGTTTACTAGCAGTTAAAAGTCTTATTTTTCCAAATATCATTGCTGCCATGAGTTGTGATACTGATAGATGTTGCTAAATTGTGTGCTTAAACAAATATTAAACATCATAATAAAGAACTAAGCATAAAACTTCGTCTGTCTCACCTTCCAAGAATGTTGCGTTCCAAAAAACGTGGCTGATTCCTGATTTGTGTTCCAGTACACAGATAGGCAATCGAGACTTACTATCTTTAGATTTTAAAAAAAGAAACAAAGGAGAAACATTGATTTATGAAGTTTATTCATGTTTCCTACGAACTATAGAAATGAAAGTTGCTGTTGTTCTTACAAAAAAATTTCCTCAATAAAGTATGAATCTCAGTGATAGTAAATTAAAACAAAAAGTCAATTTTAGGTACAAACAAAATCTTGTTGTTGTTTTTTTCTGTAAATAAAAGCGTTGATTTACCGATCAACAAGTACCTTGTAAACGGTTTTAACTGATGCATCCACAACACATTCCTGCCACAATTCATTTGTTGTCTGAGAAGTTAAAACATTAATTTAGGATTAGCTTTACTGTATATTTGGAGACAGACATGATGGTACATTAAGCTCTATTAATGACTGACCCCAAGGGAAACAGTGATTTTTGTTTTCCGAGACTCTTAATGTTCCTAGAGGCGATGCCGAGGGAAACATTGAGGGCCGAGGGAAACAATGATGGTCGAGGGGAAACAAAACTCACTGTTTCCCGTGGGGCCAGTCATTAAGTGTTTTGTTATACCTCCCAACTCAAAAATAGAAAAAATATATAATGTGCGGCCATGGCTGAGATTAGAAAAAATGTGTCCTTGACGCGGCTGGCACTCAAATTTGCCGCGGTTTCAAGGCGCACATGCAAGTGAAAAGTTCAAGTTGTTGTTTCCCTGGGGAAATGGTGAGTTTTGTTCGCCCTAGCTATAGGGAGTTGGACTGTTTTGATCCATGGCATGTGACACGTTCTTGTTTAAACAGAAAAGGCGTTTGAGTTGGGAGGTATGACAAATACAAATATAGAATGCAAATAAGTTGGTGTCAAAAGTGGGTGGAACTAATGCCCCTATATGGTTCGCATATACTCACCTCGGCTGAGAGGTTTTCAAGGGTAAAACCCACAGCAAATGGAGTGTTTGGAGACGTTACCTGCCAGAAAAGAAGGGGCATAAATCAATTCCAAGACTGGTCATTGTGAACACTGATTTATGTTTGCAAATACTCACAGCCAACAGTTATATATAGTGATAACAATGCAATAGCAAATCTCCATCAACACGTGTACCATTAACATACCTTATCCTCATAACGAAAGTGAATGTTCTTCACTGATATCTGTAAAATGAATAAAGGGGTTAGTTTCTAAAGCAATTGTGTTACTGCATTGGTGGGGAGTGAAACATGAAAAACTGGTTTATCAACTGAGTTGATAATTAATTATTACAGCACGACAGCGCGCGTGATATCGCCTAATTCTTAGCCGACGAGGCCGTAGGCCGAGTCGGTGAAAATTAGGCGATATCACGCAAGCTTGAGCGCTATAGATGGTTTTCACTCACGTGGCCTTCAGTCCTGTGGGACTCAAATGACAAAGGCCATGGCGGCCATGTTGGTGCACATAACAAAAGAAGTTCATTAAAATTCTTTTGTAGTTGTACACCAACATGGCCGCCGTGACGTAACGTAAAAAAAGTCACCACCGTAAAAACATTCAAAGAGCTGAGTGACGTTTCGAGCGCTAGCCCTTCATCAGTGTGAAAAAGGAAATGTGGGTTCCATAAACCACACACAACCCACAATTCCTTGATTTGCTATGACAGACCTATAGCAGGTGGAATTTGATTGTTGTGCAATGAGGCTTCAAACTCACTCACCTTAAGATTCTTCAAAACTTGCGCCACAAGTTTGTCAACAAAAGAGTCGGAGCCATCTTCCTCATCAGATGGCTTTTCTACATCAACAGAATAACAAGGATTTAGATTATTATTGATCAAGATGCCTGTAATGGGTCCAAATCACTTACTAATGACTTTGCTTTACGTTTGACTGGGCTGAACGTCCGAGTCGTTAGCTGTTACGTCCGACGTTAAGTTTTATGCAAGTGGCCTCTGTTTTGGTGTATCAAGGCCAGCATGAAGTCTGTGACACACAATTAACAATTATTGGATGAGGTTGAGCATGATAGTGATAATTATCAAGGCCAAAGTTTGTGTTATCTGCCGAAGCCGAAGGCTGAGGCGGATAACACAAACTGAGGCCTTGATAATTATCGCTATCATGCGAAAACCGAATCCAATAATTGTTTTATTATGCATATTCCTGAGCTGCACTTGTAAAGACAAGAGCGCGCACAAAAAAGTGATCAATGCACAGCAGTCAACTTGTAAGTAAACAACTTACGTCACTTCTGCATGCATAAAACTATTGTCTGTAGGTATGACGTCACTTCTGCATGCATAAAACTATTGTTTGTAGGTATGACGTAACAGAAACAGCAAGCAATAATTAGCTGCGTGCTTATAGCCAATCAAAATCGAGCTAGTGACACCAATGTATAATAATATGGATTGTGAAATGCAAAGTATGAGTGAAAAACCAATACATACTAAGTAAAATCAACACTACGCAGATCAGTTACATTTTAGGTGAAATTGGCAGATCTGTTAGCTGCCAAGTGGTTAACTCCAGTACAGTTCACACATTCACTTTCGTCAAATCTAACTTCCACGTAGAAAAGATGATTTGAAGGATGATGCTAACTTATCAGCACTCTATACGTCGCATTTGGTATCTTTAGCACAGTGCAGCAGCATGCCTCCATCATATAATTCGCCATCCTTGCAGACTCATTCCTACCTTTTCTATCATTCAACAACTGCAGTTACTGCACCTTTCAATAACAAGCGAACTTGAGTTGCGGTCGTTTGTTTTGAAATGCTTCACTGTTCATACACGTGATCTGATTGGTTGCAGGCATTCAAGTGTGAATTTCGTGCCACACGAAATTTAGCACAGAAAGTGATCACGGCGCGCACAGCATTTTGGGTGAAGGTGGGCTTTTAAGTTCAAGCCCCAGCAAAAATCTACGCTTTACACTGCCGTACGTCTATCATAATTAACTGGACCCATGAAAAGAGAATCTGACTAAATGGATCGAAATCCACCAATCACGACCCACAGACATGACCTTTTGACTCCGTTGCGTGAAACATACTAGAGAGCTTAAGCAACCACAACGGTGACGGCAGCGAGAACGGCACAAAACAATAGGTTAAATGAGCGAAAACAATGCCTCCGCACGTGTTGCACGTGCGTTTTACATTTTGGTACATTTCTTTGCCGTTCCCTGCAAAACAACAACGTCAAATGATTAAATTATAGGTTTTGTGGAGAACGTGAACACACGACGGTTAATTTTCCTTTCTCCCTTTGAACTGGTAAGCCATTCCTTCAAATTTAGCTCTTGGACAATCCAGACACATTAGACAAACTAAACAAATTCAAATTAGAACAACTGCAAAGTAGTTTGAAAAAGAGCGAATCCTTTTTTCAAGTGACGTTTTTCATGGCGTTGCCGTCGTCGTTGCTTAAGCTCTCTACTTGTTTCATGAGACGTCCGCTATGGTAACTTTCAGATACCACGCAGCTCTTAAAGGGGCAGTATCACGAGGTTCCACGCGCGGCACTGTTCACTATTCTTGCACCGGAATTTTGGACATATCACTGTTAAAAGTGATTTATTTCTTTCTTCCGGCTATCAAAAGGGATTTTTGATTCAACAAATACCTCAACTTCTCGACGGCCGTTTTGAATTTGCGGAATCAAACTTGAAAACGTGGGCTGGCGTTTTCAAGTTTCGACCTCGTGATACTTCCCCTTTAACAACCTCTAATTTCATTGGACCTGGGTAACACGCAGCTCTATTGTTTTCAGGGCTAGGGTCCATTGTTGTGTTGTTTGTTCTATTGTTTGCTCGGCAAATCAGAGAAGACCTTGTCAGAGCTGCGTACTGCCCTATATTTTTAGGGCAGCCTGCAAAATCAAACCTTTTGGTTGAGTTTTGAACTACAGACTTCGCATGTTATTGAAAGGCACAGTAATGGCCCAGTAATGACCCAGTAATGACCCAGTAATGGCCCAGTAATGGCCCATGCAATTTACTGGGCCGCATCAAGCGAAAAGGGCCCGGACGACATGATTGCGAGTAATTTGCATTTGAAATCAGCTGCTCAAAATGGAGGAAGCCTTACGGTATGTGCATTCAAGGCGCGATTTTTACGGTTTTAATTTTTATTTCCGGACTTTTTTCGCTTCCATCATATTATTTAGTTATTGAAGTGGGCAAAAAAGCTGAAAACTCAAAATCAAGAAAATATGTCGTCCAGGCCCTTTTCGCGTACCGCGACCCATAACCATTATTTCATTATTTTGATAAACCCTTTTATACTACCAACCTTCAATATTGTCGACGTCGTCTGTTTGGCGAATTCTTTTCTGAATCTGGGCAAGTCGTTTCCTCTTCGTTGCAATTTCGGATGCTTTGGCACGCTCAGGGTCGTATTTTCTGTCTAAATTGAATTAAATAAAAATACAAAGAACACTTCAAAACCCTTCCTGGCGTTCTATAGTCATTGCAATATTTATGGAAGACGAAAAATATTAATTTCCACGTCCATGATCTTACCGCGGTTGCTGAATCACGCGGGGTAATGTAAATTTAGGGACACTTTAATCTTGGCATGTTCTTGACTCATTCAATATGAGTCAAGAACTAATTAATTAGTAAGTAAGGTTAAAAATTGTAAGTAATGTTAGTATTGTAAGCAACGTTTAAGTACTGTAAATAAAAAAAATGTTCTTGACTCATGAAACCAAAATATTACCACGAAAAAATACAAACAATTTTGGAATACTTTTTAAACTAAACGTCCTTCCAAAAACTGAACAGAAATGATCGTACAAATGCGCGTGTTGTTTGATAGATGTTTACAATTTAGTAAGTTAAATGACAGGCTAAAAATAACGACGTGCTTTACAATACAATACAATACTTTATTTTCACATTTCCATGACATTTTTGTTACAAGAAAATATATATTTAGCTAAACTAAAATTACTAAAACAATAGGACGAATAACTAAATATAAATACCATTTGAGGAAATGCCTAGCTTTGGCAGCTCTCAATAGGTAACAGGGTTTAAGGTCCGTTTGCAATGGCTATCTTTTTAGCAATTTTCTCACACTTTTCGATACCCTTTTTTGCACGCAAGTTGCATCTTCCAATCGCATGTGTAAACTAGCGGCGATTTCAGAGCGATTTGTCGTGCGATGTCGCAACAATGCAGCTTGGGGGCAATTTATGGTATATCGCAGAAAATGTCGCCCCCGAAACGCACAGAAGTCACTCCTAGTTTACAATTGCGACAAACGTTGCATTGGAGAGTGCGACAAAAATCGCATGTGTTAATTAAACACACCTTTATGTGCAGCATAAAAAGTAGTATAGGGCGCACGGGTTAATCCGCTTTTTTGGGGAGGAATTGATGCGCCCAATACTACTGTAAAACGGATGCCAGCTCACCTCGTATTGGTCCTGCTATCAAATAAACATCATGCACTGTTATTTCGTATGGTTCAGAGTAGGGATTTGTCCATGGAATTGTCAAGCATATTTTACCTGTTGAAATGAGAGTGGGTTCTGTATCACTTTTTGCAATTTAATCATTGAAAAAAATGTTTTATTACACTTTATATGGTTATTGTCTTTCTACTTACTTAACAAGTAATACAGTACGTTTAAGAAACAACAACAATTACAACTCGCGTTTTCATTAAGTCGTAATTGTTGTTAGACTTGATCGGCGACAGTTGGCGACTGAATTACAACAATTAGGGTCATGGCTTGTGTACGACGACTGTATTGTGATGTATTGTGTTAGGTAGTGTTAGGTTGTATTGTATTGTATTAGGTTGTATTGTATTAGGTTTTTTGACGTCAGTCAGTTCGTCGTACATGAGCCATGACCCAACCATGACCACTATATGGAAACCAGACTTAAAGAAAATTCTAATTCTTCGTCTAATTAATTTCTAACAGCTTTCCACCGCAACAATTCCTTGGTTGCTTCTGAATTGGGTCGAACAGTGACTGTTATTTCCAGACCTGGCAAGGGAAATTTGGATAATTTTGGTCATCAAATTTAGATTTTGCGATTTTTATCTCGTGAATATGTGAAGCGTTGAACAAGATACAGTAAACGCGAACAGATATGCAAATTATCACTCATTTCATCATCTGTAAACTTTTTTGTTATATAGCTGGAGTTTTTCTCAATACAACGCGCGCATTGATTGGTTGATTCACGGTCACATGACATCTAACAAACGAACTGTTTCCCGCCAATTGTCCTAAGCGGACAACATTTGCGAAAGCGGGCAACAATTATGACGTCAGAGGGAAACATTGCACTGTTGCCCGCTAGCGCACGTGATCACACCGTGACAAAAGGTGTCATGCGATTGATGTTTACCTCGAGTGCTCGGCGCGTTTTTCAAATTGTGTTTTTTCCACGAATCTCGATGTTTCCCGAGACGAAGTCTCGGGAAACATCAAGATTCTCGGGAAACAAAATTCACTGTTTCCCGAGAGATCAGTCATTAAGTGATTTGTTATATAGTTATTTTATAGCTGTTATACAGCTATAATTGAATAATTAAACATTTTTTATTCCCCAGTGTATTACGTGTTAAAATTAAGATGATTGTTATAATTGAATAATTAAACATTTTTTATTCCCCAGTATATTTCGTGTTAAAAGATGACTGCTGTAATTGAATAATTAAACTTTTTTAATTCCCCAGTATATTACGTGTTAAAAGATGATTACTGTAATTGAATAATTAAACTTTTTTAATTCCACAGTGTATTACGCGTTAAAAGATGACTGCTGTAATTGAATAATTAAACTTTTTTAATTCCACAGTGTATTACGCGTTAAAAGATGATTGTTGTAATTGAATAATTAAACTTTTTTAATTCCCCAGTGTATTACGCGTTAAAAGATGACTGCTGTAATTGAATAATTAAACTTTTTTAATTCCCCAGTGCATTACGTGTTAAAAGATTATTGCTATAATTGAATAATTAAACTTTTTTAATTCCCCAGTGTATTACGTGTTAAAAGATGATTGCTATAATTGAATAATTAAACATTTCTTAATTCCACAGTGTATTACGTGTTAAAAGATGATTGCTATAATTGAATAATTAAACTTTTTTAATTCCCCAGTGTATTACGTGTTAAAAGATGATTGCTATAATTGAATAATTAAACATTTCTTAATTCCACAGTGTATTACGTGTTAAAAGATGATTGCTATAATTGAATAATTAAACATTTTTAATTCCCCAGTAAATTACGTGTTAAAAGATGATTGCTATAATTAAATAATTAAACTTTTTTAATTCCCCAGTGTATTACGTGTTAAAAGATGATTGCTATAATTGAATAATTAAACATTTTTATTCCCCAGTGTATTTACATCATCCAGTTGTCTAAACAGTCTCGTTTCACACAATGCAGATTTATGTTGCACTTAGATGTTTTGGTTGTTTTAAACCTGTTTTACTCTTCAATTCTTTAACTTCAAACTCAGTATATAACATTATAACCGATCTGTGGAGTTAACCTTACGAGCCCTTTGATTAATACTATTTCGGTTTTATCTTTAGATTGTTCGAGAAGCTACATGGATATACTAACTTAATTATATACCTAACTTACATTAATTTATTTGTATTAATTTACTGAGCGACCGCTGGCCGCTCCATTGCCGGATTAGCCTCGCTATTGGCAACTATTCTTAATTAAAGATTAAAGATATATAACTTACCCAACACTCGAGTAATTGTACATCGGGATATCAATAACTCAAACTTTGTTGTTGTTGTTGTTGCTGTTGTTTTTATATATATATTCTTTTAAAGATATATAACTTACCCAACACTTGAGTAATTGTTCATCGGGATATCCATAACTCAAACTTTGTTATTGTTGTTGTTTTTATATATATTCTCTTCTCAATATTAGATATCCAGATGAAACGAGGTTTTTATGTTTCATAAATTACATAGGGTGAGCTATGTTGTTCAGCAAAAGAACAGTGCAGTTCAAAAGATAACCGAAGGATAACTTATATACTAGATTAAGAGACATCAAACAACTTCCCCCCTGTCCTCCGATGTTTGGCTCTCGCTCCACTTTTCGTGCGGCCAGAATGCGGAAAAATTCGTTCGCAAGGGAACACTTGCCACGCAGGTTACAAACAACTAGACAATTTTGTTGCACGTACACTGAAAAACTTACCAACATAGCCATGGGTCACCTCTACTGGAAGATGTAAATCATCCTTAAAGAAAAACAATGTTTGGATATAAATTAAGTAAAAAAAAGAGTGAAGTGAAAGATACAGTTTATTGAAAATTCATGGCCAATAAAAATCCATGGCCTAATAAAAATTCATGACCAAGTATGACAATTCATGGATATAAAATTTCACGGTCCATGAAAATTTATGGCCTATAAACATTCATGGCCTAATTGAAAATTCATGGCCTATGAAATTTCATGCCCCATGAAAATTTATGGTCCATGAGTTGATAAAAATTCATGGCCCATGAAAATTCATGGCCTATAAAACTTCATGGTCCATGAAAATTCATGGCCCATGAAACTTCATGGCCCATGAAACTTCATGGCCAATGAAATTTCATGATACATGAAAATTAATGGCCTATGATAATTTATGGCCTACAAAAATTCATCACCATGAAACTTCATGGCCTATAAAAATTCATGGCCATAAAAATTCATGGCCCAGCATGAAAATCTATGGCCTAGGAAAATACATGGCCTATGAAAATCTACAGCCCATGAAAATTTATAGCCGGCGGTCCATGAAAATTCATGGCCTAGTATGACAATTCAAGGCCTATGAAAATTTATGATGAATGAAAATTCATGGCCCATGAAAATTCATAGCCTATGAAAATTCACGGCCTATGAAGTTTCCTGGTCCATGAAAATTTATGGCCTATGAAAATGCATAAGTAAAGTAAAGTCGCGCACCCGAGCCAGAAGGCTCATAACGGCCGGAGCTTAAACCCGGTTTCTATAGCATGAAGCGACTAGGAATATTGCTACTCCCCCCTGGATGGGATGCTAGTTCATCGCAGGGTTACCCCCAGCATTTTGTCGCCGGTACCCATTTATACACCTGGGTGGAGAGAGACAGTGTGGAGTAAAGTTTCTTGTCTAAGGAAACAACACGACGGCAGAGACCAGGCTTCGAACCACTGACCTTCAGGTTGAAAGTCCGACGCGCTAACCACTACACCACCGTGCCGCCCACACGAAAATTTATGATGAATGAAAATTCATGGTCCATGAAAATTCATAGCCTATGAAAATTCATAGCCTATGAAAATTCACGGCCTATGAAGTTTCCTGGTCCATGAAAATTTATGGCCTATGAAAATGCATGGCCCATAGAAATTCATGGTCTATGAAACTTCAGGGCCCATGAAAATTAATGGACCAGGAATATTTATGGCCCTTGAAATTCATGGCCTATGAAAATTCATTGCCACAAAACTTCCTGCCCTATATATGAAAATTCATGGCCTAGTATGACAATTCATGGCCTATAAAACTTTATTGTCTATGAAACTTCGAAAATTAATGGCCCATGAAAAATCATGACCCATGAAAATTCATGGCTTACAAAAATTCATGGCCCATAAAAAATCACGGCCTAGTATAAAAATTTATGGCCTATGAAAATTCATGGCCTATAAAAATTCATGGCCTATGAAAATTCAATGGCCTATGAAATTTCATGGTCCATGAAAATTTATGACCTATGAAAATACATGGCCCATAAAACTTCATGGTCTATGAAACTTCAGGACCTATGAAAATTAATGCCCCGCGAATATTTATGGCCCATAAAATTCATGGCCTTAATATATGAAAATTCACGGCCTTAAAGAAAATTCATTATGGCCTATGAAAATTCATGGCCTATACAAATTCACGGCTAAGGAAATTAATGGCCCATGAAAAATCATGGCCCATGAAAATTCATGGCCTAGTATGAAAATAATTATGGCCTATGGAAATTCACGGCCTATGGAAATTCACAGCCATAAAAATTCATGACCTACAAAAATTCATGGCCTATGAAAATTTATGGTCCATGAAAATTTATGATCCATGAAAATTCATGGACAATGAAAATTTATGTCCTAGTATGACAATTCATAGCCAATGAAAATTCATGGCCTAATAAAAATTCATGACCAAGTATGACAATTCATGGATATAAAATTTCACGGCCTATGAAACTTCATGGTCCATGAAAATATATGGCCTATAAACATTCACAGCCTAATTGAAAATTCATGGCCCATGAAATTTCATACCCCATGAAAATTTATGGCCATAAAAATTCATATTCCATGAAAATTCATGGCCTGTGAAACTTCATGGTCCATGAAAATTCATGGCCATTAAAACTTCGTGGTCCATGAAAATTCATGGCCTATAAAAGTTCATGGCCTATAAAAATTCAATGCCTATGAAAATTCATGTCCCATGAAAAATCATGGCCTATGAAATTTAATGGTCCATGAAAATTCATGGCCTATGAAAATTTATGGCCTAGGAAACTTCATGGCCCATGAAAATTCATGGCCTAGGAAGATTCTTGGCCCATGAAAATTCATGGCCTGGCCAATAAAATTTCATGATACATGAAAATTAATGGCCTATGAAAATTCATGGCCTATGAAAATTCATGGCCGTTAAAACTTCATATGCCATGGAAATTCATGGCCTATGAAATTTAATGGTCCATGAAAATTCATGGCCTATGAACATTCATGGTCTATGAAAATTTATAGCCTAGGAAAATTCATGGCCCATGAAAGTTCACAGCCTAGGAAAATTCATGGCCTAATTTAAATTTCATGGTCCATGAAAATTAATGGCCTATGAAAATTCATGGACTATGAAAATTCATGGCCTATAAAAATTTATGGCCTAGGAAAATTCATGGCCATTAAAACTTCATAGTCCATGAAAATTCATGGCCTATGAAATTTAATGGTCCATGAAAATTCACGGCCTATGAAAATGTATGGCCTAGGAAAATTCATGGCCCATGAAAGTTCATGGCCTAGGAAAATTCATGGCCTATGAAAATTCATAGCCTGTAAAAATTCAAATTCTCATGAAAATTCATGGTCCAATAAAAATTCATGGCCATGAAAATTCATGGCCAAAATGCAATCAAGATTCCCACTGGTAATTAAAATCAGAGTGGCCAAAGATCCCAGTGTCTTTTTTACAAGGGAAATGCTTATGAAAAACTGTCCATATAAATAAACCACCTTTAAATTACATTGTAACTGTGCTTTGCCCTAGCTGAAAGTTTAAAGTTTATGACACCCCTAGAACCAAAAGGCTACAAATAAAATATTTATACACCACATCCTACACAATATCATTAACAGCTACTATGTTCCTATTTAACTTTCACTCCATAATAAATGCTTACCAGAGCATCATCTCGCAGTTCAAGACCTGTAAGAACAACATTTCCTAAAGAAAAGGAGCAAGATGTGTCATACCTATAGCTTAATTCTATACCAAAATTTTGGTACTTTGTAAAAAACCCACAAGCGTGCAAAATTGGACAGGAAAGAAAATTTTTAAGTTGGCAGATTAAACAAGAATTTAAAAAACATTAAATACAAACATCTCCCTATTATGGACAGTTCACTTGGTCCTGAAGATATGAAAATTCATACAATCCGGCTACCTTAATTTATAATATGGACACTTAAAGTAAACAAAATGTGACACAACAACACCTACGATTGATGAGTCACGCTATTATAAAACTGCCGATGATACCTTGCATGTATCAGGCCCAGTGGGAATTGGAAAGCACGCGATAAATAATAAACAAACATAATTTGCATTTATAACTGAGCTAGTACTTCAACGAAAACCGATTACCGTACAAAGATAAAGCACCAACTTGTTATGTCTTTGTGGAGAGCTTTTTTTTCGCGAAGGAATGAGTCCCCGGAAGTCGATGAGCGACAGTGCATAATTTTGATACGTTGTGTATCCTGAATATTTTGATTCGCGCCTTTGTTCACTCGGCTCTTATCACCACAGATAACTTTACATCAAGCAAAGCACTTAAACCTTACGTACCGGTAATATTGATATTATCAGCGTGTTTTATACGTTTGACTTACAAGTGCATCATTATAAGCTAAGTCTTTAAAAAATACGAGTCTTACATAAGCCTTCGCTGCTCGTTCTCAGCTGTTGACAGCTGACGTCGTTGTCTAGCTTACCTTTTGAAATTCCAAGTCGAAGATTGGAGCTGTCCAAATCCTTAATGTATTTTCCCAGCACGTTATTCAGTATTGAAGCAACGATGGACTCGAACATTGTTTTTCCAGGATGCCTGCTTCCAGACAAACGGAGACAATTCAGCTAGACAGGGGTGTCGAGATGTCGATGATAGCTCACATCATACCATCAGTGCAGTAAGCTACCTTGCACTACCCTAACATTATTGTGATCACTCGAGGAGCTGTATATTGTCGGCATGTTAAAAACGAATTGGAGACGGAATAATTTTTAAGCACCAATTTTTTAGAAGGCTTGAAATGGATCGGTCGGTGCAGGCAAACTGTACGCAATCGACTGTGCTTCCAGAAATAGAAACTTTTCGTGGAAGATTGGGTCGAGTTATTAATGAAAACGAGGTCGCGCAAACATCGCGTTATCACAGAGCATTACATTCAAATATCATTGTTATTATTATAAACTAGCAGTAATCACAGATTATGGACACGCGTTCGAAGGAATTTCCGGCGGAAATGAGCCCCTGAAAAAAACCAATAAGAGCGGCCATTTGGAAGACCGTCTACCAAAATCTCAAATTTTTACTGCACATAAACCACAGGAAACCAACACGAAATTCGAACGCGATTTATACAGCACCTGCTGTGGTTTAAAAGTCCAACTATAACGAGGCAAGAAATTTTGGTTTCATCAACTAAGTTGATAACTAAAGAAAGGTAAAAGCGGCTCTGGGGACGAGAATGATTGGCTACCGTAAAAAGATCTAACATCGGACATTAAAAAAGCTGACGTTTCGAGCACCAGCCCTTGGTCAGAGTGAATCGCGGATCGCTAGCGATCGAAACGGTGGCCAATTTACCAACTGAATTAGTTGATCAAACCAAATTTTCGTATTTCACTCCCTCACCGACGCAGCACCGCAGTCGGTTTCCATAGAAACTAACCCCTTTATTTATTTATTTTTTTTATTTTATTATTTTATTACGCGGCAGGATTTGTTGCAATAGTTTGAGGTAAAGGTTGCTCCTAATGTTAATGAGACTGAAGTTGCCCTGTGTTTTCTTCTCTCTTCCCACACCGTGTTCCTTCTCTGGTCAATTTTCAGTACCTCAGCCCACAGGCGGCCCGAGCTCACTATATGAGCAGCCGATTGTGTTACAAAGATTCGATTTATATAGGTTTGTATGGGAACGCAACGGTTTTGCTTCAAAACTTAAAAATTCGAATCTTATGTGAATAAAATTGACTTACCCTTTTGCTGTGTTGTATTCTTTGTTGTTTGTTTGCTCCTCGGGGCGATTTAGCGCGATTTCGGCGAGTTATCGTTATTTCGGTGTTCCACTGCTAAAAGAACTGCTAAAAGAAAGCGGGACTTGTTGTTCCAACAAAAGTAAATTTGTTCAAATCACTTTCATCCAACATCGCTCTAACATTTCCTTTGTTCTCGAATATGATATGTTGGATCGTGTTGAAGCCGTTTAACCACTTCACTTAACATTTGTGCTAGACTAGGAGCAGTCTCTCTTTCCCAGCTTAGTCCGTCGAGCGAGAAACGAAAAAGCATTAGCGAGCGGATAATGGTCACGCGAAACTGGGGGCGAGGCAGGCGCTAATGTTTTTTCGTTTCTCGCTCGACGGACTAAGCTGGGAAAGAGAGACTGCTCGTAGTCTACATTTGTGCACATCAGGCGTTCCCAGTTCATTGCTATTTTGGTGTCCATCTATTAATTATTAACAGAAGCTCATAAGTGGGTTGAAACGTGCAACTGTCTCTTGTACGCTTCAAAACAAGCTTCCGAACTTTCTTCCAATCGCGAGGGACCGAGGAGTTTCCAAATATGGTACTAAGCAAAAAATGAATATTCCTGGAAGCTGTGTCAGCTGTGAATGCGCGTTGCACGTTTCAACCCACTAATGGGTTTCTGTTATTAACTACAAATTCTAATTTCAAAACTTCATTAAGCCAGTTATTATATTTCGGAAAATTCTTCGGAACTGTTCGATGCAAATGATTTTTTTGCTAAAGTTGTGCACGTGCATATGAAACTTGAAAACAATACCGTGAATAATGAGGACGCTCACTTGTAAACACAAAATCTGCGGGAAAAAATCTGACTCGTCCCCAGTCGTCTCTCAATTAACGAGAAGGAAAAAATGGTACATTTTATTGCCTTACATAATTTCAATGTCCTTGAAACTTGCAGGCCATATAAATTGATGATTAATCTCGAGATGTCAAATGTTAAAAAAATATCAAGCGGTTTCCAAATTATCATCACATTTGTAGGTGTAGACCAAATTACATACAAAAATGGCAACAAGAGCAGCTGAACGCACGCTAATAAAATCCTTCTTTCTCGTAATCGGCCAAAGCAATCCCCTTACTTGTTTACACACTATTTCAAATGGAATCAATCTACTTTGAGAAGAAACTGCATCCCCGAAGCGCATCGTTTTCCTTAGATATTAGACAATTATGTCGATAGTATGTTTTTCACTGTATTTATAATCCCCAAAACTTCATCCCCAAAAATTCAATATTTGCCATAATCGTGGCGGTCTTGGGAGGTACAAGCTCCCTTAAGCGATTACCGAAAAAAACCTCCTGGTGCCGAGAAATACGACGGCAAGTATAAAACGTCATGGCGTTCATGGAGATCTTAACAAATGTTCATCTTTATCTAATACAGCTGTGGTGACCATTTTTTCATAGCATTGTCAATGGCGTCGTAGTTGATGCTCAAACTTGGGGGGTATCGCCCCCAAAAAATCCAGTCGAGCCACCTTAAGCTAAAATAACCCAGGGTTAGCATAAATTTTGATTCCAGTTAAATAATTAATCAATGGAGATTTTTCCAAAATATTTTTGCCCGTTAGTTTCGTCTTTGACTTGTCTTCGCATGTAACTTATAATTAGCTTTTGAAAACACTTCTAACAAGAGAAATTAAATCCTTGGTTAAGTTTTAATCCTGGCCCATTGGCCCAGACAACGCCCAGCGCTTCACTCGTTTCCAGTCGCTCGCACTTTTCACTGTGTCTCGCTTCTCGCGCGAAAGGGGTAATTCTCCTCTCGAAGGGCCTGGGAGGGAAGCTGGGGCGCTTTTCATTTAGCCAAAAACTCAGCAAATGTCGATTCGGAGGTAAATGGTCAACGTTTTTTCGGTTTGCCCCACTGAAAAATTACCTTAAAAACGGAACTTCTGAAAAGGTATGCCCGTTTTCCCGGTTGGAACGTATGTTCTGAATGGATTTTCGTGCGTTTCTCGTTTTCCTTACCAATCGTTAGTCGCGTTTTCCCGGTTGGAACATCCCGAATGAATTTTCTGCGGGGGGGGGGGGGGGGGGGGGGGGGTGGGAGGGGGCTACTCAACAAAATTTTGTACGGGAATGCTCCGCCCCAAGGTCCAAACCCTTACCCTTTCATATACCGATTTTGACAGAAAAGGTACCCCTTTCAATACCTTTCATTGAAAATTGTAACCCTTTCATATAGCCTTTACGTACGTCTGTTTGATATATTTTGAAAGGTGCTTTTTATAATACAATGACAGTTTTCCCTACCTTTTTTATACTTCAACTTGTGTTTCTCGTTTTCCTTACCAGATCCAGGATTGTGACGAAATGGAACAACTTTTTCCCTTACAGAAATTCCAACCGAAATTCCTGGAATTTTTTTCTAAATGGGATCGGAAAGCGCTCCATGTGGTCTAATCAGAGAATCGGGAAAATGCCACGCCAGGAAGCTTAAAATGAATAAGAATGCACACGAATACAACGCCAAGGAGATAAGTTTATTTACATCAATTCCCATCAGCTTTACAAGATAATGAATTTACCTCATTGGACAACACTATCTCGGCCGGCTAGTCTGCCCGGTGTGTTTCAATACAAAACAACGGCAATGGACAACAACAACAACAGTATAAATATTTAACAATATTATGACCTCTAGAGCTCCAATACAAAATTAGACCATAAACTTTACAATTTATTTACCTTCACCTAAATATCCCTTACGATAACAACTAGAGTAGTTTTCAATTGAGTATCGAAAGTAATTGCTTTGGTTATGCATTACTACGCTTTGTGATTGGCTAAAAAATCTCGCGCCACTTTCTCGACCAATCAGAAATAAAACCAAAACCAATCGTGACTTGCTCGCACGCGTTTTCCCGCGCTTGGCGCCGCCGACATGTAATTGCTTCGAGCTCTGATTGGTTCATTGGATTGTTTACGACTGCTGTGATTGGTCAGAGTAATTACTTTGGTTTTGGTTTTACGACACTCAATTGAAAACTACTCTATTATTTCCTTCTAATTTAATCGAATTACAACTCACATTTCGTGTAGTTGTGCGTTGTCATGTTTTGTCAACAGTGCAGACCAAGTTGGAGAATTCAAGAAAGCAAAAACAAAATCAAGGAAATTACAATGGATAACAGAGATGAACAACAATGAAAAAGAACACGAAATGTTTTTGCTGAGCTTATAATACTTTATCAGGAAAAAAAGGAATTTCTTGAAAGCTTTGTCAGGATCTAGTGGCAACTGGTTTGAAATACACAAAAAAGTAACAAAAATAGTCAACAACTTGTCTGAATCTGTTGACAAAAAATGTTTATTAAAATTATATTTATAACAATTACATCACTAAATCTACTGTTAGTAATATTTTAGTCTTTATTTTCTCAAAGCACACAGAAAGAAAACAAAAAGTTTTCAACTAACACCCAAGACCAACTTTATCTTGTTCATTTGTGTACAACCTTTATACAGTACATACAATCTTTACGAAATCAACGCAGAAAAATAGCAAAAATAGGTATGATTTGTGCGGTATAAAAGTTTCAATTATATCATGTACAAATTGGCACCCTCTATGGAAATTCTAGGATTTGTTATTATTTTTGGTTGTTAGAAGAGCGAGCCAGGAGTTAAGTGACTGCGATTTAATACAGCGAAATGAAGACGAAGCAAATAATTAAAGATTTGTCATTTCTTTAATCATTCGCCTCTTTTCCATCTTCTTGACCGCTGAACTGGAATATTGCATGCTCGATTGTAACAGAAGCAATGGCTCCACTCTCAATAATTGAAAGACTGTTATGCAGTATATATGTATATAATATTTAAACTTTGCAACTAGCCGTGCAGTTCATGAGGACAGTAAGGTCCGCAATTGAAAATCTTCACTGATGCAACTATCATAATTTAATTAAATATGATTTGATGTTATTTATTTTGTTGTTTTTACTTTAACAGATGTGTCAAAACAACCTCTTGACTAAAACTCTTGTCTAGGAAAGAATGTTTTCTCCGACTAATGTTGAATCAGTTCTCTGCAAAAAATTTATATTACATTTTTAGCAATTTAAAATACTTGAGATTGTAATAAAGTGAATTTCAAAAAGTTAGGAAACACTCTTTTTTATCAACAAATAGGGCTGTCATCTTTTCTTAGCCAAGAGTAAATTGTAGTTTTATCAGGTTTTAAACCATAATCAAACGATGAATAAAAATTGTTATTTTTAGAATTTTAAATCACTTTACAAGCAGAAAAGGAACTTATCTATTATACGGTTCTGCCAGTCAGCAGTCACTAACTGAGAACAACTTCGCATGGTGGACAGAATGAATTCAAATGTATTTTTTTACATATATATTTTTTTGTTTTTCTTTGCTTTTTAAGACACAACAATCGCAATTTCATAAATACAGATAATGATATGCCTCCAAAACTTTATTGTTGGCTTTAAGCACTCAATACGTTCATTCTTGAGTCGTGTAATGTTATCGATGTTAACTTTTGAGTTTGTGGATGAAATGTTTATAAGCATGACCATTCAAATCAAAACTTTTGCAGAATACAAGTAATTTCATATGAAACTGTTTGTTCAAGAAAATCATTCAAGAAAATGTGCATTTTCGCACTGTCAAATTGCCTGATAAAGTGACGGAGAACTCCTTCTCCTGTACTACTCAATGTCACTGAAAGTGAATGCTTATTACAAATCGCGTGTACAATACCCTTTAGGCCTTCATATCACTTAGCAGCATTGTGCAAGCCCACAGTGACCAGTGGTGGCCTCAGTCTCCAACACTTTCAATGCACCCCCACCCCCTCACTCCCCTTATTCATGCCCCCTCCTCTATCATGCAGGCTGAAGTAACATCTGGTTATTTTCTGAGTGAACAGAAGAAATAGCACAGACTTGGATGATAGTAACATTTTCTTGACCAAAACCTGTATTACAGGTGAAATTGTGTACATGCAACGGAATTAATTTAAACCGTGGCTTAGCACTGAGGCTTCCTACCCTACATGTATTATCAATTACCCAAGAACGTACAAAAGGTTCTTTAACACGTAGAAAAATTCAATTACAAAAGGGTGGTTGAATAAAACTACTTCAGGCCTTTGGCAACTTCTTTGTCGTTCTTCGCTGTGCCAGCAGTGAAGCATGAACAGGTTTAAGCCTCTTGTTGTCAGGAGACGAGAGTGCAGAAAAGGTAGCCTTGACTGCTTCCTTGATTCTTGACACACTACTGACTTGGTGTAGTCTATGTTGGGGTAACTGGTAGCGACTCACAACCCAGGGGTGTTGAAGAACCTGAAATGTAGAGCACAAAAGAGGGTCAATACATGGAAATATATTATTATGACTACTAGCTTAGTAAAAATCCAGTAACTGTAAGGTAAAGTCTTGCAAAAGCCACAGGTAACCCACTCGGCTGGAGTTTGACCCAGTTCCATAACATGATACAACTGACATTGTATGGAAGAACTAGACAAAATAATTAGCACTCAATTGTCCGGCCTCAACTTGTTTGCACGATTAGGTTATGTAGCCTTACAAATAACTGATTCTCACCTGTTTAGCTGTTAGCCGCAGTCTTGGGTTGACATGAAGCATTTGTCTTACTAAGTCCTAGAGAAAAGGTAATTATAAGTGTCATCAAATAAGTGTCAGGCTATTAATTGTAGTTAGCTTTGTAATTTGTTTAGGCTAGTTAGGTTAGCTAGGTTAGGTTCCTGATGATTTTAGCGTGTTTAAATAAAGATTTACAGTTACAGTTACAGTTTGTGAACACATCATATGAAAGCAAAAAAAAACATTTATTGAAAGAAAATTTTGACCCAATGGTTAGTTACCTTTGCAACATCTGATATGCTGTCCCAGGCTCCTCCAACAAGGGAATACTTTCCTTCTCCTATTCTTGACAAGATGACTGATGCAGAATCTTCTGGGCCAACAGCAAAAGGTGTTTGCCTAAACGATGAGAGATATAAATTATAAGCATTTGGAATTCAAAATTTACGAGCACAAGAAAATCTTTCCTCGTATTTCTCACGACAAAATTGTGATTCGAGAAATGTATATAATATCTAAAGCTTAAAATAATTCAAAATGAAGTTCAAGTCATCCTAAGATGCTTAACTGCAAACGTCAGAGGAAATGCTGACATCATTATTCATTTTCTTGCACTACAATGTACATGTACGACATTAAGGGAAAGGAGTGCATTGAATGGTCACACTTTAGGATTTCATCTAGACACACTTAAAAGTTACAGCCACTTTGTACAGCATAATAAATAGTATAAGCACTGCAAAGTACTGCTCAACGGCTTCCATTTTAAAAGTACATCATGATCATTGACAGATTCTTAACTGCGCTTGAACCATGCTACATGGCATCGAGTTTGACTGCAGGGATACAACCCTTTAAGTAATGATCCGCATAAGAAGGATAGCACTGAATGGCAATGGAATTTCTCAAACTCATTAATAATTCATCAAGTTACAAGCCAATCAGGATACGCCAATTTGGTCAGGTGCGTGTGGTTTGAAACCCCGATGAAACACTGGACAGAGGCCTTTCCACGATAGTTTGATAAAATATCAAACTCTAGAGTGTGATAAAACGTCAAACCCATGTGGTGCAGGGTTATCCTAATTTAAATATTAATGACACAAATACCGAATTGAATAGACAAGATTTAGTAATCCCAAAAGGCAATTACAGAATATCCAAAACCAACTGAGCAAAATAAATATAAATTGCTTTCCTTACGTTCATTCAATGCGTCCTTAAACATTCCTTCCGAATCTCAGAGAACGGGAACTTGAACCGTCCGAGTAGTTTGCCATTCATAGAAAATGGATGTTGCCCATTTGTTTTTTTTTTATATTTCGTTGACGGGGGAATTGCTTTATCGACTACATATTCTTCTTCGACAACCGTTTTGTCCTCCCTAAACCGAGACGCTTCTGCTTCGCACATGGTCTCATACCAAATGGCGAAATACAACAAGCTCAATAAAATTATGCATGTGACGGCATTTGAAAAGGACAAAGCCAAAAAAACTAACACTGAATAATTCTGTATTGTTTCATTTGAGAAGCTATATCAAAAACTCGTGCTTCGGGTTTCATCAGGCGTTCCAAACACCTCGAAACAATAAAAGCACTCGGCCGAAGCGGCCTCGTGCTTTCATCTGTTTCTCGGTGTTTGGAACCCCTGACGAAACCCTCGCACTCGTTGTTGATATATTACGTCAAGCACGATGGAATGTCAAGTTTTTTCATTGTTACAACTAGTGATCTCATTGGCCAAGACTCAAAAACCGCTAAAATGTTAAGGTTCAAGGTGCATTTTGTCTGATTTTTTTAAGGTTTCGAGTAAATTGAGACCCAATTGCACAACATACAATTTTTAAAAGATATTGTATTTGGGGAACTTCATCAAAGAAGCAAAATTAGTAGCTATTGTCTTCTGCTATTCTGATTGGTTAAGCACGAACATTTCCTAAAATTTATTTGAAGCAAATGGATTTTCTTTATTTTTATAATGAAATATAATTATTAACTATCAGCTCCTCCTCTATTCTTGAAATTAAAGATATTCTATGTGGGAAAGAGCCAATGCCACAGAACAATGAAGTTTGCTATCGTTCTTATGTGGAACATTACTTAACCCATAATAGTGATCATCACCAATTTCTCCTTGTAATATCAATGCTTAACCAATCAGAAAGGTCATGAGAAATAAGAACATGATCACCCAAGATGAATTCCCTAGATATTTTCACAACTTCTCCTCACTATTTCTATATGAAATTATGGGGATAGAAGGGAGAATTTCTATTTTGATATAAACTTACCCGGCCAGCATGGTGTATAGAAGCACACCAAGACTCCAAATATCACAAGCAGCATCATAGCCCTGTTTCTTGAGAACCTCGGGAGCCACAAAATTGGCTGTGTAGCAAGGTGTCATCAGCAAGCCATTTGTTGCTCTGATCTGCTTAGCAAAGCCAAAGTCTACTATTCTTAGGGACTCTGGGCTGCCACTGTTATCTGCGTACATGATGTTACTTGGCTTTAAATCCCTGTGGACAACCTGTGACAAAAGTAAGGCGCACAAGTTAATTTACAGGCGATAAGGAGTACAGGAGTACAGCTACAATAGTGATTATAGACCCTTGTAAAATGCCACTAGCCAGTAGAGTGCAAGTACAATCAAACATTTGAAGATCTTTTGAAGATATACATTATTTCTGGAGATTTGATCACCATTGAGTCACCATGCAGTACCAGCACTTAATCTGTTTCCTCAAACAACAACCATCCCTACTTTCCCTTAACAGTTACCGGTAATTCTCTTTACATCTCAAACATAACAATGAACACAGACAACTGCAAAATTAATATAAACTTACCCCCTCCTCATGAAGGAATGTGAATGTACTAGCTAGTGTGTACATAATGAGAGCAGCTTCTCTCTCTGATAGACTCTTGTGTTTAAGTATTCTGTCCAGAAGCTCGCCACCTCTCATCAGCTCCATCACCATGAACATATTTTTACCATCATCATACACCTGACAAGAAGAATATAAATACAGTCAAACCTTAAGATTTGCAAAGCAACATACAATAAATTGAAGGTTGGGTGCATAACCGCAGTATGTCGAATTTTAGGCAGGTTTTTTTTTTTTCGCTCAGATTTGCTTCATTTGCTGCATGTGGCCTACAAATTAATTACAAAACATTGCCTAGATTTTTTTTTCTGGTTTTCACTTCACTTCATATTTGAGAAATAACATATGCAAGAGACTCTGATTTTCCTCGTAACGTTGCCAAAAAAACATTTTGTTTCTCAGAACAGTGACATCAGCAAAGCAATGTCATAATGCATTGATTTGCTAGGAAACATAGAGTTATGAGGGGGGAGGTTTTTGAAGGGGTTGGGGGAGGGGTTATATTTGGAAGTTGTTTAATATAACTGAACTTACATCTCTGAGATGAATAACATTTTGATGGCTTCCATAGCGTAAAAGAATCTGGGGGAAAAATAAAGAAATGCAACTTGTCAATAAAAAAAAAAAACTAAAATTAGATATATCAAAACATGAAACAAATCAAGAGCATGAGTGAAATATTAAAAATAAGCTCCCCACCCTCAAACAACCTTAGAAAAGAAGGCTTGATGGGCCTAATTTTTTTCCCTTCTAAGACATTCTCACCAACCCTCACTGCCCCGCCCCTCCCCCCTCCCCCCTTCACTGGCCCTTAGCAACTGATAAGGATCTTCTTATTGCAACATTTACCTCAATTTCCTCAGTTGGGTCTTTTTTACTCTTATCTACAATCTGTGGACAAAAAAAAAATCATTTTAAACTGGACTGATTTTACTATCAGAAATAAATCATGCATACAAAAAACTTCGTAATTTTTTTTATGGTCTGCATATCTTATTATAAGTGACATTTTCTAAACTGAGCTTCACAAAAGCAATATGCACATGGTTGTCAAAGGAATTATAACGTGTTAACTGAGATGGTGTAGTGGTGAGAGTACTCGCCTCCCACCAATGTGGCCTGGGTTCAAATCAGAGGCAACGCCATTATGTGGGTTGAGTTTGTAGTTGCTTCTTGTCCTTGCTCTCAGGGTTTTTCTCCAGGTAATCCGATTTTCCTGCCTAAGCTAAAAACATTATTTCCAAATTCTGATCCGTGGAAGTATTAAGAGCCACTTTGTGGATTTCCACTGAAATTCCCATTTATTTATTATTTATAATTATGTATTATTATTGTTGATTACCTTGACTGCATATTCCTCTCCTGATGCTTTGTGGACACATTTTCTACACACTGAATATGATCCTCTTCCAATTTCCTGCACAGTAAAAACTTGATTTAACTACCTGATCTTTACTTCTAAGTGATTCATAACATTTTAAATAAATAATGAAGGGCTGTGGGAAAGAGAAGAAGAATGTCTGTAGTGAATGTCCTTAATGTGACTTTTCGGCGCACTTTCACTAAATAAAAAAGCAGTCTCTTGACAAAATCATGACTTGATCATGTAAATGTGGCCAGGTCAACATATCTTGCATATTTTTCGAACAGAGATAGTGGATAGGTCAACACACCTTCTGACCAACCAAGTGGTATTTACCCATTAAGGAAATGTGGCATTCAATGTGAATGCTATGATTATATCATACAAGACTCACCTGTTTAATTTCATACTCCTCAAGAATGGAGTTTGTTCTAATCTGAAACTTTGTTGGCACAGGCTAAGAAAGAGAACAAACATTTCAATATAGAATTCCAGTATTCTATATCCACTGAAGAAGACATTAACTAATTCTGATGTGCAGAAGTCTTAACAGTGTCAACTAAACAATGAAAATTACAAAGGAGAGAATTAATTTAAAGTTGCCACAAAGACTGTTCATAGAACCAACTTAGTGACCTGCTGTTTGAACGACCATTTAAAGGTCCAGTATCGCCCAAAATGCATTGCGCACCCAATGCCTAAATGATTGAATTTACATAAGTTATTTAGTTATTAAATAATAGTTTCGCTTTTGATCAATATATTTGATCAGCGTTTGTTATTTTATGTTATTTTGATCGATTGGTTTGGGCTTGTAGGGTAGTATCAATGGCGAGTACTGTTGGAAAACCATGTTTGTTGTTATAAAAGGTGACAGGGCTAGCACAAATCCTGCTCATCCCTAAAAGCATTTTAGCTCTGCTTTAGAATAAGTCTACCCCAAGTATGTGCCTGAGAGATTTTTCCTTTTAGATCAAAATAAAGATATAACAGGCCTGTTGTTCGAAATGTTGTCGTTTCTTTGATCTTAGGAAAAAATCTCTACCTGTGATACTGACAGGAGGAATTTACGCTTTCCACAGGCATTTAAAATATTTAATTTAGTTACGTCGTCATGTAGTGCTAGCTTTTGGCATAACAATGGAGCTTCTTTGGCTCATTTTGAAAGAGTTGCAAGATCAGTAGTAGCCACTGAAGTAGGAATTATTCGCTGCTGAGGATTAGTTCATTTCTCAGTCCGTGATTCAATGTGACCACAAGTCTGCGGTAAGCATAACTTGCTTCTTCATCACGGCTAAAAAAGTGTAGGATCCAAGTCTCATGCGATAGTCACAGTCTATATTGGAATGGTGGCATCTTGCAATTGTTTTTAGCTCCTCGGAGTTTATTCTGCATTTAAGTTGACGTGTTTCTCGGAGCTTATAGGCAGTACCTCCATTGTCAGACTTACGGCATCTGTATCTGGTTTGAAATATTTGAATCTCCAGCATGGTAGCAGTTTTTTAATTCTTACGGGTGCAAGTGGTTGTCAAAATTTTTATCTTCTTCGTTAGATATTTCTTCCAAAGCTGAGCCATTGAAATTTACATTTGCGACCTCTTGTTGAAAGCTGTTCATGAAAAAAATAATCGCGTATACACAAAATTCTGCTATATGCTTTGAAGTTCCAAGTTGACAGTCGACACGTGCGAGACGGGGAAACCCAAAATGTGCAAAGAGCCAATCACAAGCGAGCTCGTCATTTGAAAACAAAAACAAATGACCGCAAAGCCGAATGGGTGATATTGAGCCTTTAAAACACTTGGGAACAACACAATTAAGACTACAAAATATAGTTCACACCAATACAAAACTTACTTGTATTGACATATAGTGAGCAAGTGGCAATGAATTTTCCTTACAAAATAACTTGTTGTTATTGCTTACGTTAATTCATCATTTTCTTACTTTGTGGGACTCCATCTCCATTTTTTCTGATCCATTGGAAGTTAGTTGTGATGATTCCTCCTGTTATAATAAAACATACAAATTTTCATTAATTTATCATTATTTTGCACACAGTTGAAGGGACTTTGCTTAAGGGTAATTCTACTGTACCTTAATTCACTCATGAAACAGTAAATTAACTTACTTCTAATAGTGTTGGGTCCACAAAGCTAAATCCTCTGAAGAGCTGGTGACATGTGGCACTTGGAGGGACAGCGGGTGAATCTATACAACAACAAAAAAAATCAAAAATTATGCATTTAGACTGAAAGCTAAAACAAGCGGTTGAATTAGACAATTGAGATTGCAAATGGCAAAGTTGCACAAAGCAGCTGTTCTAGCATGTTATAAGCAGTTAGGTGGTTCAATTCCTTGATTTCAGTGAGACAGGACAGGGAGATGGAACCCCAGAGAAAATTAGGCAGGAAGGTTATATTTGGAAGCCTGGCCAATTCTTACGATGGTAAGGAACGGAAGAAATTCATGTAGGTGATATGTTACAATATTATTGCAAATGGGAACCACCAAGAAAGGGACAGGAACTGGGGATACAGGGAGTGGGAAGGGACAAAGTTCAGAACTTCCTGCCCTGCCCAACAGAGTCTATCGCTTTCTTAATACGAGGAAAGAAAGGTTCTGCATGTGATATCAAGTATTTACTGAGCATATGCAGGTGTTGATTGGATGCCAAACACAGGTTGAATCGCATGAACTCGAAATTGTTTTCCCTCAGAATCATTTTGCTAGAAACTGTACTGACCAGTCTAACTTTCGGAAGTGCGGTAACTTCAAAGACTCGACTCAATTTCGGCAGAGCCTCCTCTTTCCCAAGTACTTGGGAAGTAAGGCGGCTCTGCAAGTTAAGGGGGGTGATCAGATTACTAACTGACCACAGCAAATAATTTGCTTAATCCATTTTTTATCATGTTACAGTAACTTGACGTTCATCATAATGAATTGTAGCAAATACCTTGAGGTGTCTTGGAAGTGAATTCAGGATCAAAATAAAATGCATCATCTGCTCTCCCAGCAGCAGGCTTGAATGGGGGTTTCAATTCCTTGTTATATAATTTCTGACATTCAAATGAGAAAGAGAAACACAAAAGGAAAATCAAAAAACACAACATAACAAACATTGAATATACACTAAAAACTGTATGGTATGACTTTTCAGGGCTCGAAATTAAAAACAATTCTCAATCGCAATTTGCAAGTAAGGGCCTGGTCACATTGCAGTCAAAAATAAAAATTAGCCCGTGCAAAATGACAAAAACAAAAACACCCACAAAAAGCTTGTCCAACCGGAGCGGTTTCTTTTGTTTTCCTCAATTTTTGCACGGGCTAATTTTTGTTTTTGACTGTAGTGCGACCAGGCCCCCTATTCCTAAAATGTAGTTGCAAGTTCGAAAATTTTAGTCGCAAAAAAAAAAGAAAAAACAGCTACTACAACTACCAGAACCGGAAATGAGAAATGAGAAATTTCTGAGAAAGTCTGAAAAAGTGCACCCGTGATACACTTCTTGGAAACCGCGTTAATGGAGCATGAAATCAACGATTAAGTCACGCAACATTCAACGTAAATTTTACAGGATTTTTCGGACAAAATTACAACTACCAGTTACAAGTGAGACACAAGACTGTTGAATATAATTCCATTATTAGCTAGGCCATAAACAGTTGCAAAAGTGAAATCATTAGTCACAAATGCGCCCAATACAGGTGCAATTTTGAGCCCCACTATTCAAATGAAACACCTTTTGTTTTTCAGTATTAAACAATTTTGATGTTTGGCAATCTTTGAAGTCAAAGGGTTAAAGGGGAAAAAATTGCAATTCATGACATACCACCCAGTCAATGGTTGAGAAGAAAGGATGCACCTTGATATCTTCTATACCATTTTCACCAACACCTGTGGACAAATTCAAAAATTAGAGCAATTGGATCAGTTTATAATTGAGCGTTGTAAATCCAAACCCAAAGTAATCACATGGGCCAATCACAGCAGTGGAAGACACACCAATGAACCAATCAGAACTAAAGAAAATAGATACATACACAAAATGTATGGTCGGCACCAAGCACAGTGAAATGCATGAGAGCAAATCTTATTTGGTTTAGGTTTTACATTGTACTTCTGATTGGTTGAGAAAGTGGTGCAAAGTTTTAGCCAGTCACAAAGCATAGCAATGCAAAACCAAAGCAATTGCATAATAATTATTACTTTCAACACTCAATTGAAAACCATTCTAAACTTCCTACAAAACTGACTGACAACACAAAAAGGGGCATGAGATTTGCAGGTCAAATAACAGCCAGTTTTTTAAGAGTTTAAGGTACTTTTTTGCACTTACCTAATCTATTTGTAGGGTTTCGCTTAAAAAGCAATCTCAGTAAGCTTTGGGCGTCTGGCGACAGGAATTGTGGCATACCAAGTTTGGCTCTGTTTTTACCAGGAAAAGATCATCCAAGTTAGTTTTGCTATTTTTTTAATATTAATTTCATCACTTTATATATACATGTATTGCAAGATTGTCAGATAATAATTAATGCACTCCTATTTAACAATTTTTTTCTCAAATACTATGAATTCATTAAAACATTTAACTTACTTTAAGATCATGTTCATTGTATCTTTTCTGTCTTTGCCTTGAAATGGCAGAGCCCCTGTCAGCATCTCATACTGAAGATACCAAAAAAAGCAGATAAATATGACACACAAAAGGATCAACCACTAAAAGATCATCTTTGGGTGTTTGGTGACAGGAATTGTGGCATACCATGTTTGACATTGAGAGATTGTGATGAGATCAAAGCCTAAAAATATGAAATCTTAATAATAATAAATTATTTTGCTAGTGTGCTAGCTAGATTACAGGGGACTTGAATCAGATAATAAGAATTAAAATGTTCTCAATACAAGCCTAAACAAAGCGGTTGTAGTACTTTCTTATTGTTGGTCAAGCCAAGGTGGTTATTATGCAGGGTTTCTGTATAAAATGAAATTTCAATTTCTATATGACACTTGTAACCAGAAACATAAATAAAGAGCAGTAAGTAAGGAAAATAATACCATGAGCTGATGGGGAAGAACTGGTTAAGGTTTAGTAGGATTTGA
Source organism: Cladopsammia gracilis (assembly GCA_022457155.1). NCBI lineage: Eukaryota > Metazoa > Cnidaria > Anthozoa > Scleractinia > Dendrophylliidae > Cladopsammia > Cladopsammia gracilis. Next base: position 2,068,147 of record JAJGOT010000051.1, on the reverse strand, counting down.
AAAAAACTAAAATTTAAGCTCTAGCAAGTCTTACATGTACATGTATAAAGTTCTACTCGCCCGGACAAGTTTTCAGAAATTGTTACTCAAACTTAGTTCACAGGCAGCTTGCCCCTATATCCTTGTCTGCCAGGCTAGTCAGTGAGGAAAGTTACTTGCCCGACACAAAAATCGAGCCCTGTTTAGGCAAGCATTTTACTGACCATAAGAACACCGTACGACCACCAGTCTGCTGCTTGCGTGTGACCTCTTCTGTTAACAACCTGACAATGAAATCAAACATTTGTTAAGTTACATGTACGTCTATACCATGCGCGATTTAGGGGAAACACTTATTCTATTGTTAAAACAATAGAATATAAGAACACAAAAGAACGACAATACAATAGAATACAATACCATAGAATATATTAGAATACATAATTTTGCCTAATACAATGGAAGTGTACAATGTACAATGGAGCTGACACCCTAAATCGGGCATCATATGTGTACATCAATAAAATGTTTATGGAATTATATAAATGAAGATCCTAGTTAAGGGTAAGAAAGTGAAATTTTCCGACTCCATAGCTCAGGTGTACACGCGCAATCCTACAGCAGGGCTCGAAATTGCGACCAATACGGTCGCATTTGCGACTTAATTTTTGTGTTTGCGACTAAAACTTCCAGAGGAGTCGCAAATTTGCGAGTAGTTTTCGCCGTGGCCAATAACGAAATAAAAAGCCTAGCAGTCGCTACTTTGCCACTATTTTTGCCGAAATAAATAAAGAACTGAAAAAATATATTGTTGTGTGCCTTATTATCGTAGACATTTGAAGATATGGGGTAAAATTGTACGTATTTTACCCGCAATGTTACGACGCAACGCTATTCCCTCGATTGCGGCCGGCATTGCAGCGGTTTCTTATTCATATGTATTGCAGGCTCATATTTTTGTTTGTTAAACTGCTGGATTAGAGCTGTCATCGCGGCCGATCGCGGCCAAGTAGAATCGGCCAAAGTGTCATCAATTTCGCAACGGTGACGGACGTTTAAGTGGATATGTTCCAAGATTGTATCCTTTCTGGAAGCTAATTTCACCAAAAAATATAATTTTGAGTTGAACACTAGTTTTAAGATCGAGAAAAATGTCTTGATCGTTACGATTATGGCGGCCAAGTTTACAGTATTGCATGTTTCGTTCTGTACATGTACAGTCATCATTAGAGATAACGTGAAAGATGTTGAAGTAACAAAATCAGTCTTGTTAATCATTTTTTTAGTCAAAGTTATTTTTTAACTAATTGTTGCTACTTAATTTTGCGACTAAAATTTGTGAACTTGCGACTTGATTTTCGTATCTAGTCGCAAAATGGCGACTGAACTTTTTTTTTAATTTCGAGCCCTGTACAGGTAACGTAAACTACCATGTGAAGGATTATTTTTCCATCACAATCAAACGTGAAGGATTAAACTTGTCTAATTATAATTTATTAATTGTTAGTGAGTGATTTACCGGGTATGTCTTGTTGTGGAAACTATTGTTTGTTAGCTTTTGTGTTGTGTTGTGGGTATTGTTATTTGTTGCCTTTTGAATCTTTTGTGTTACATCATCAACATCTGCAACAACACGAAAGTGCCTATTTACCTCAGGAGCCATGTACTCTACTGTCCCACAGAATGAGTATGTCTTCTGGTCATACTCTGACTCTTTTGAAAGGCCAAAGTCTAAAACACAAATTGATATGAAATTTTAAAAATGGTCAACAAATAGATAATGCAGCATGCACAGCATTGGATGCGATGGTGGAAGTAAGGATACACAGCCATGCACTGTCTTTACTGTCTTTACTTCTATGAGATATGATCATCACTGTTCACAATGGAACAGCATGAATAAACAGCAAGACTGCCTTTCGGAATGATTCTATCTTCAGGTATTAACTTTATTTAAATTAATGATTAATGACACATATGAAGGACACAAACCTGTTAAGGTAACATGCCCACTAGCATCAAGTAATATACTGAAAAATAATTCACACAAATATCTTTTTTTAGTATTTAAAATTCACCAATAATGATAATGAGTCATTTGCCAGCCAAATATTTGGGTTTGGTTGCCAAGAAAAAAATTTTAGTTGCCAAAATATATTAACTATTGCATCATTGAGTAAAATACTGAAAAAATAAATTATGCACAAAAAATATAGTTTTTAGTATTACAAATTCACTAATGATGATAGTGACTACAATGTTTCCTGGCAACCAAATCTTTGGGTTTCATTGCCCAGAAAAAATATTTTAGTTGCCAAATAAATTGACTATTGAATTATCAGATCCTCTTAGTAGCACTCCATTTCAACTAAAATTGAAGATATAGATGTACTTTGAAATCAGGGCAAGTGACACTAAATTCATTAAATAAAATATAATGATTAGTTTTTGGTTATTTGATTGAACATTAATTTCCTTATGGACATCTACTGGCAACTTATTTTCAGAACCTAAGCTGTATCACTAAAGCCAGGGCAACTAAGTGCCAAAATGTTAGTAATGGCCCCTTAAATGGTGATGGCAACTTGGAAGGTTGGTATATGTAGGCTATTTTGGGCAAATGTTATGTTACAGAAAATCTGTTGAAAGTTATGAAGTGTACAACATACTTTTCAGGTTTTAGATCTCTATAAATAATTCCTATTTTGTGAAGATGGTCCAGCGCTAATGCTAACTCAGCAAGGTAAAATTTTACATCTTCCTCTGTAAACATTATCTGTTGAGAAAAGGTATTAAATATTTATTTAAGAATATCAAGGATCCGTTACCAGGATCTTCACAATAAAATATAAAAAGCGTTCTCTGGTAAAAAATTATTAAAAACTATAAGCTTTCGATAGTCGGTCTGCTGTCTTCGACAGATAAAAATGTATGAATTATTATTATTATTATTATTATTATTATTATTATTATTTTTATTATTATTATTATTATTGGATTTTTCAACATAAACTTGGGAACTTAGGCAGCATGTCAGTATCTCACCTCTTTAGAAAGCCTTGTAAATAAATCACCTCCCCTCAGAAAATCGAGGATCAAGTAAACTTTGCCTTCTGTTTGGAAAGCTTTGTATAAAGACAGACAAGAAAGCAGTGGTCAGTTAAGGGATATTGTGTTTTATTAATAAATTTATTATACATTGCAGTCACTGTCGGTCTTCTCATTGGCGAAGAGCCTATAGTTAATTCTGGAAATCAACCCACCCTACATACATTATATCACTCACTAGTCTGCATGCACAATGCATGATTTCCAAGAGCAATGTCAAATTCCCAGTGCGACAGTGCATCTGTCGTTATTTTCATTAAAACAATAAATAATAAAATAATTATTAGATTCAGTTGTTATAATATCTGAAATAATCAAGGTCTCCGTACTTAAGTGTTATCAGTTGGAAGAACTGTAAGATTATGTTTCAACAATGTCTTGCCAGCTTGTAGTAATTTAAAACAAGTGACCTCCACTATCTTGTAGTTGTACACTTGAGCAAAAACAAAAACAAGTTCACGGTAGCCAGTAGTAAGGATCCAGTTCAGATACCATACTTCACATGAGCCAAACCTAATTAAAATTTAGGTGGGCCAAATTAATTAATCCTGGCTACATAGTAAATTGAATCAGACGCCAAAATAAATTAAGCCAAAATTAATTCAATATGGACAAAATTGCAGATTGAGTAGCACAAGTCGCAACAGAAAGTATAGCTGCTTGCTCCAAAATAAATTTTAATCATTTATGCATTTGATTCAGCTCATGTGAAGTTCAGCATCTGAGTCAAAGTCAGTCCACAGCCATTATTCCCGGCTGAGCCAGGTGCAGTGAGTAAAAATGGCTGACAGAACTGATCCAAATTAGATCAGTCATTCGATGTGATTCCGACATCCTACTTAACATGAACTTTATTCACTGAATTAGGTCCGCCTCATGTGAAGTCAGGCATCTGAACTGGGCTCAGCTGTATAACAGTGTTCAGAGCAGAGGTTCTGCTTTAAGATAACTAGTGGTTTTATTTAGCTTGCTGGTGGTCGGGGTTGTGGGAGCCTTGTGTTGGTACATTTATTGTTCAGTTTGACGAAACAATCTAATAAACACAAGCTTGTCTACATACCATAAGCTGGTACATATATAGCAACTCCCAATTAAATCATGTTTCAGGTATATCAAATGTTTTATGGCAATTTTTACTAGCATTTTTCATATAAAAGAAACAAAAAATACATTAAAATAAATACAATGTTAATTTGCGACAGAGAAAAACGCTTGTCTGGGGCACTTAAGAAACTATACATGTATATTTATGATTTTCTGGTTGTTTTTGATACACACGAGTTCACATTTTATTCACAGTTTTCAATCCAAGATCTTAATCAGGATTATAATGGCGGACTAAATGATTATAATTTTAAATCAAGGGCAAGAGAGCAGAATAAACAAAACTTAAAAACCGGACTCACCATAGTGAAGTTTAACAATGAATGGATGTTGCACATCGACAAGAATGTCCCTTTCTTTTTTCGTTCTCAGACGATCGCGAACTGCAAATGGCAAAAAGAGCAACAAACATTGAAATGAAGGTCCTCGAGCTATTAAAACATGGCCAATATTACACAGATATGACAGATCTGATCTGTGACAAAAACCATTTAAGTTAACTTACGTTTTAAAAAAAATCCATGTTCGCGTTTATGCTAAACATTTCGAAGGATTTTTCACGTCGAATACCCAGTCACAAAGCAAAGTCACGGGTTAATGAAATCAATATCAAGTTGTACATTTCTTAATTCTCCTCACGCAATGAACTTTAATAAATTCTTTTAATGTTATAAACACCTAAAACAGAAAAGATTACTTCACAAAATGTGCGGCCAGACTTTAAAAAAAATCATGAAAGGAGAAATCACAAAACATGCAGCAAAAATAAATACAAATTCATTATCATCTTACCTTTCAACGTCGCTTTCTTCAGAACTTTCATGGCGTATAGATTTCCTGCGTCCGTATCAGTTAATTTACGCACCAGAAAAACCTGAAACAAAGCGAGTTTATAGCTCAAATGACAACTCCACGAAAGTGTTTTGCTGCCGGTTTACATAATGACGAATAATGCAAAAACTGCAGGAGTGTACAAACAGTAAAAAGGCTATGAATAAAGATTAACATGCAGAAAGGTCAACATAGCGTTGAAGATTAGAGCAGCTTGTTCAGTAATATGGCGCGAACGATTAAACGCGCTCCAACAACGTTAACGATCACCTCGCAGAACTGATTTAAAAGTGCAGCTGGCAATAAAATCGAGTTATGTCAAATTACCTTGCCAAAGGAACCCTGTCCGAGAACTTTGAGCAGCTCAAATTGTGACGGGTCTGCTTTGAGGCAAGCCTTCGAGTTGATGACTTCTTCAGACACATCGATAAGGGAAGATGTCTCTTCGATGGGCTGTAAGAGAAAATATCACCATCAACCGAACGCTGAAAGCTTTGTATCGAGCTGCGAGCACATGAAGCTTAACTAAATAATTAGCGATAAAAACCAGCTTACTCCGTTTTTATTTACGTCGGTCATTTCTTCGTCCACGACCTGAGAAAATGGAAATTTTTAAAACATATGAGTGAGCCATCGGACCTTGGATTCGAAATTGAAAAGTTCACTGACAGATTTGTCATAGTCTAAATGTCACCTCCATCTCCTCTTGGACTTTCATTTTCTGCCATGGGTCGGCTAAATATGCCAAAGGCATGATGATTTTCTCCGTTTCTACCGATAAAATCTCTGTTCTCGTATGTAGCAAACCTTCACACAGTCCTAGCAAGCGATATCACTCAGAACGAGGCTGCTTAGCCACGCCAAAAAATGCATGCATCCCCCGATCCCCCTCGTTCCTTGGTTCAACCGGAAGCGGAAATAAAAAATGCACTCAACATTCGCGTGAGAAATTGAAAATGTTTCAACTACAGATCTTGTTTAAAAAATTCTAGGTGTGAATAATCATTAAATGGGATGTAATTCGTGGTTTAAAGAGGATCGAAACGATGCGAAACTGAAATGGGTAATTATCGAATTGCGAAATTTACGACCACCAGCAGACTAATGTACTAAATTTAGAAGTTAAAAATTATTATCATCTTCGGCGTGAAAATAATTTAGAATTACTCCTTTTTGTTGAGATGAAATAAGATAAATTTACAAAAAGTTAGCAATACGAAGCTCAAACAAAACATGTCATTTAAAGATATCTTGGCTGTGATTCAAATTTTATACAAACCCTATCAACTGTCAAATGTGAAATATTTCTTGGCGAGTACTAGTTCGCTTTCGTATTTAAAAATTAAATAATGTGGATAATAATAAGAAGAAAGAGAAATACGTTTACATTAACCCAGTTTTGGTAAAGAAAATACTCTATCGTCTGACTATTCAAACCGCCATTATTGAATTCCAGACTGATTTCAAACGGCAAATTAGACGAACGACGATCGACCGTTCGAGTTGACAGTCGAGTCACGCACGGAATCTCTCGTTCTCGTGCTTCCTTCGACAAGACACGCCGATGAATACCTTCCATTGGCACGACGCTACAGTTTCAACTTCTCTTTGGGATAATATTCACAAAATATAATTGCCTATGAACCAATATAAAAATCGTACTTCTTTACTAAGCTAGGATCTAAACATACATTTATAAAAATCTCAGACAGAATCATAACAAGCTCGTACCTTGTTCACCATCTCTCGAACTTCTTCGAGCCTTCGATTTTTCGAATCAATTCTGCGGTACTATTAAATATAATCAACAGAGGAGAGAACTTTCGCTAGATTCAGCTATAATAAATGTCTGTGAATTTTCAAGAAGCAGTCCAATATGACTTTATCATGGTACGGCACGTATATAGCGACGATTGTCTCTAAATGCATGGATATGTTTATCCATGTAGTCACCATAAATTTACATACAGCTTCTCATCACTTCCGGAATATTCTATGACGTCATCGAACTTGCGGTTTCCGCCCGAGGGAAGGCAAATATTCCAAGGTAAAACACAATTGTTGAACATCAACGTGGACTTTAACGGGGACTTAAGTCGCGCCCAATTTCAGTTTCGTGTGTTCTTAACAATTCTGATAACCCAAAGTTTCACAGCGAGTTTACAAGGATTCCGTAAAAGGAAACAGTTTTCCGACTTCCTTGGTTACGCGGTTTATTTATGACCCCGAATGTATTCAGTCTCAAAGGGAATTGATATGTGTTGCCCCTAATAGCCTATTACTGTATATTATCCAGCGACCTTTCTGATAAGACGACTACAATTTAGGATTTGGTGTGGAGGAGCGTTGCGTGACGAGACAACTAACTAGCTGGCATAAAAATTACAGCAAGATATCAGATTATTGTATTTTGTGACCCCGAGTCTAACAAAGTGATTAGTAGCTAATTTCTCCTAAGATCGGGATAAATGCGAATTTTGCATTTATTTGCACGCTGGCCAGTCAAAACATTAAAATTATTCTATTCTTAACATTTCAGAGAAAGTTAATTGCTAGCTTTCGCATTTTCTTTATCGATATAATCAGCGGCGAAATTTTTATTTTATTATATTCCACACAAAGTTTCTTGAAGTAATTTATATCTCAGTTTGGGAAAATGTACTTGTTAGGCAAATCACTCAAGGGATATAACTTTTGAAGATTTTTAAAGTACTTTTGAGGGGGCTTAAGTAAAACGGAAAACTATACGCAAATCAAAAACAAACCCAAACGAGGGAAGCTCTTCAATTGCACTTAAGCAAAAGAAGCTGCTTAAAACGCCTCTATTCATGGCCGTCACAACACAGGTTGAAAAAAAAAAGACCTTTTGTAGTGGTTGATAATTTGTAAATAACTGGAAGGAAAACAATTAAACTTATCGCAAACAAACTGACTCAGTTTTCCTGCTAACGGGGCCGAGAATTTAAATTCGCCACCGCGCTATATTGAATTGATTGAATCGTGTGGTTAGATGGTTAGATGGATCGCATTGCCCGAATATCTAGAGGGATTAACGCTTAGAATTGTATAGAATATCAAAGACGTGTTGAAGTGTATGATTTCCCGACATTTCCGTCAGTTTTTCGGACTAAGCTTCTGAAATCAAAAGGTAAGCGTAAGCGTCCGGAAACACTCCCGGAAAGTACCTCTGCGCGGTCCGGCCTGTCTACTGAAAAACAATTCTATAGAAAAATAAAACTCTTAGAACACTCTGACGCTTTTGCGCGCCACCTACTACGCTCCCTCTCCTAGAACAGGCTAGTACAGAAGGTAATCTCGGCAATTTTCTATTGGCTAATGGTCTTAATGCTAGCCAGAATGCTGAGTTTGTGTTCGACTAGTAACCAACCGTACAACAGTGGACTAAGTTATCGAGTTTTTGGATGCCGATGAAAGTTGTTCAACTTGATGCAAGTGGATAATCTCAAATAATCTGTAATGTCTTTTTCTTCTGATTTGTAGAAGATGAATGGTTTCAAAATGCTCAGTTTAATCATTCTTGGTAGCGCCTAATCAGTGTCGGATCCGACTCAATGGTAAGTGGCGGGCCCGGAGTGGGTGTTGAGCAGAGTGAAAATCGTAGGTTATTCCGGAACCTGGTATTTTTGCAAGATAAGTTAAATGGGGTGCAACCGCCACTGGTAAGAAGCTCGCCGTTTTCGGCTTCAACCACTCGACTACTTCAAAATACTTTCCACCTGACTAGCATCGAAGGCCACAAGTTTGTCAGAGCAGGTTTCAACTTTTTAAAAGAGATTACTGTCGTGCCATTGTATTAACTCCGGGATTAACTGTATGTTCAGTGTGTGTCATCGCGTTACTGTTCTGCCAGTGGGCTCCGGGTCGATCCGGTATTTGTTCCTCCCCAGGTTCATTTTTTCGACAAGTGGCTGTTAATTGAGCTTATATTTAGATGCGTCGTGACAGATAAGAGACGTTTTTGGCTCTGCATTGTTCCTCTCCACACAGATGTATAAATACCAGCAGATAGATACGAGAAGATTGTTAGCGACATTCGGCAGCTAACCGTGAAAGTACTGACCATTCCATTTAGGTGGAGGGGTACTGATTATCCTTGTGATAAACCGGGGCTAGGGCTTTGATGAAGTACACTCTGTTGTAGATCTCCTGATTTCAGTACAAAACAATTTGGTTTTATCAACTGAGTGACAAGATAAATTCCCGGGGGGGGGGGGGGTCTTCCTAGTAATGGACTAATGGGGATGTGCCGCTGGATGGGGTCGCATTTTCACGACTGGATTGAATATATATATAATGGGATTGCATTTTCAATAGAGTTACTAGAATGGGGTCGCAAATTGTCGGGATTTTTTGGAGTAAGAAAATTCTGGCAAGTATTCTTTTGGGTAGTTTTATTTTAGCAGGGATTACAAAAAATTGAAAGATACGCGGTAAAAAAAGAAACTAAGTGGGGATTGCGAAATTTGCGCTGACTCAAAAGTGACTAAGATGGGGTTTATAATTGGCCACAGAATAGACCATAATGGGGTAGGGGCTCTGAGAGGCCAGTGGCACATTCCCAGCGAAAGTTGGCCCAAGTACCCCCCCCCCCCGGAGATAAATTGGCTACCGTAGAGAGATTAAAAAAAAAATCTGCCTTTTCGGCGGGTGCTTTAGTCTGAAGTGTCAGACGCTTTCTCGCCCTACCCCCTGTGGGCGCCTGCACAGGGGGTAGGGCAAGAAAGCGTCTGACACTTACGGGTGCTTTTGCCAATTTACCTTGTTAACGCCCTTTCACTCACAGAGTCTTTGGCCGTACTTTTACATGGTACCATTTTGTTCTAACTTTTGAGTTAGTGCACGAAATCCTATCGTGCGACCATTCAAATGAAACCTCTTCGGCAGAACTTTTGTACGGTGGTTCGTTTTTCAATATTTTACAAAATGAATTTTGGGATTTTTCTTAAATTAAGATTTTTGGCACTCAATGAGATAAAACCAAATTTTCGGATTTCACTTTCCGGCACCGACGGAGCACCACGGTTCTCTCATGCACTCGACTAACAGCACTTCCAGCATTGGCAAGGGGATCGATGACTACGGGGGCGCTCCAAAAAATGAAAGCAACGACTAATTTGGTACGTGCCGCGGTGAAAGGGGGTGGCTTATCCAGAGTAAAGCGACCGAAACCAATGGTGCGTGGGAGAAAAATCTCATGAATTACAGCTTATCTCTTACCCAGTCACACTAGTAACAGATACGACTTTCAGCTGACAGGCCGAGTGGCTATACTCAAAGCTCTCATAACGGACACGACTGCTCTCTCGTTACCAGACAACTCTACTTATGTCAGCTTATGTACTATATATTATGGCCGCCTTAACAAAACTCTGTTTGAATTCTCCTCTTACGAGAATCATTCCCGTAAGCGGCCAGCTTCAGTTACGGACATTTTTTCTGCTTCCCGAAGATGTCCGCTAACGGGAGCTTCGGCATGTCCTAGACTAACTTTGGTAGCCTGTGAGCAAGCTCTTTATAGCCCAGGCTCTTCGCCTGTACAACAGGCGCTTTGGGGGTCCGCGAGCGCGCGCCAAAAAGCGCCTGTTGTGAAGGCTAACCTGAGCTCTCTTCCGCACTTCAAGAGTGCTTGTTCGCGTAAATCGAACCGTCAGGGAAAGACCAAAATTGTTCAAGAAAAGTTTGAGTTATCTAGGATTACTGTGATTGGGCGAAGCAAGGACCGAAGAACATGAACAATACTTTGGGTAAATTACATCAACCAGACTCGACGTATCTGATCTATCTGAGGTATCAACATTCTTCTTTGGTATTGTTGCCCATGCTTCAAAAACCACGTTTAACATAACAGCGTATCAAACTACATTAGCCTTCCGACTGAATGGCCGGAAGAGAGTTTGGCGGACACCGCGAAAAAAGCCGCCTCGATTATTCCAGAAAACATCCTCACCCTCCACTCCCCTGTGATTGCGAAACAGAAAATCAACCAAGGGAGACGAAGCGTAAACGATGAGCCCGTGTGAATATTAATCACACTTTCTACGTGATTTTGGGCAAACCACCCGACGTGTTTGGAATATTTACGCCTTATAGTGAACGGAGCACTTATACCGTATCAAAAGTGCGTTTATCCTTGCTTGTCTTTAGTGGCGCATGAAATGTGTGTAGGTGTTGAAATTAAAAAGAAAGAAATTATGTAGGTCATGAACGCCTGCCATTGCTCCAGTTTGACAACCTTTTAGGAATTTTCTCCTGAGAAAACTTGATAAGAGTACAATATCACATAAAAGAAAGTGCTGTTCAATCGTTAATTTCTTTTGAACGAAACAAATCACTTTTTTAAGTGTTGTTATATTTAGCACTTTGTTGCTGTGGAAATTGAAAATAAACACAACACAAATTTCACAAATATTAAAACTTGAAATATCTGGAGCACTTTCAGCTTTCACATTATTTCAGTGGTTTCTGGACGTTTCAGCCATTAACTCAGAAGTTGGAACAGAATTTCACACGAACACTACTGATCGAGATTCAAGATTGAATTTTTATAGGAGGTCTAGCTCAGTGAAGATATCAGCGGCTTTTTTTTTTTAAAACAGAGCAAGACCATGCGGGAAAACTAATCCGCTAAAGAATGATGTGAATAACGACAAAACTCTGTTCTTTTGTTTATTTTTCTGTTTCGCCCTTTCTTGGGACTCGTCAGCGCGGTGTAGCTTGTAACAAACTAAGAACACCTACAAGAAAGCAGTCGTAAATAGATTGCACAATGACCCGTACACAATATCAAGTTCCGTACCTTGGAACTAACTTGTCACCCGCACCACGCGTGCCACATCACGTGTTGCAGGGAACAAGCCGTCCCAAGATGTCACAATAGTGTCTCGCAAAAAACTTATTAGAAAAATGCCGCTTACTGACAAAACGATATTCAAGGGGCAGGGGAGGCGCGTAATAAATTGGAAGGAGGGCGCCAATTCGAATCATTCTTACGGTAGTTGCAGCCAAATTTCTTGAGTTCCGATACTGAATTATTTATCATAAATTCTAACGCTCAAGATTGAATTTTTATAGGAGGTCTAGCTCAGTGAAGATATCAGCGGCTTTTTTTTTTAAACAGAGCAAGACCATGCGGGAAAACTAATCCGCTAAAGAATGATGTGAACAATGACAAAACTCTGTTCTTTTGTTTATTTTTCTTTCATTAAAATGTTTGCCACTTTTTTTGCTCATCCGGAGCCATTTCCTCTCGAGGACGCCAAAGCGCCAACTGGCTGTTGAAAAGCCAGTCTGAACGGCCGGAAATGTCGGAAAGTCATCAGTTCAACAGGCTTAACCGCCTTTCACTCCCTGACACGTCCCCAGTCATCTCTCAATTCACGAGAGGAGCGCGGCCGAGGGGAGCGCGAGAGACAACTATATGGAGACATGGAGCACAGTTCTAACATGTTTGAATCTGTCAACGAAAATCCTATGGTGTAACCATTTAAATGAAACGTCTTCAGCAGTACTTTTGCCAGCATGGTACCATTTGTTTTTCAATTTTTTACAAAGAGAAATTTGGATTTTTTTCTTAATTTTTTATTTTGCCCCCACTCTCAGGAGTGAAGGCTTAACTATTGGACGATGAATCGAGATGAATGCCAATATTCACGAGATATTCAGGATGCTAGGAATTACTGAGAAGGCAATATTTAAGTTAAATTACAGAAACTTGTAAACGGAATCCGTAGTAAAAATGCTACAGAACAAAACGGAAATGAAATGAAATAAAATGAAATGAAATGAAATAGTAATAGACTTTAGAGGGGCTGATTTTCACATACCCCAGATTTTATTCGGTAAACCACGGGAAGCACTCATTGAGATATCTAGGACCAAAATTATGGAATAGTCTGCCGAACAATCTAAGAAAACTGCCATCGCTGCAATCATAAACGACAGATTCGTCTTGTCAATCTTTCGCCTAAGACATGTCCTAAGTTAGAGTCTGAATGTGAGAACTGCGTATTATGTAGCACCTGACACACAAGCTGACCCAATTGTTTTATTTTATTTTATTGAATCAGTTCTATAATTGATAACTGCATCATCTTATTGTAAATAAATAACCATATCATTTTATTGTAAATAACAGTGTAATTTTATAGTAAATAATATTTACCTAAGTTAATTACTTTCTTTTTTATTTTAGTGTCCCCAATTAGTAGAGGGTTTTTACCCTCGGCTAGGTATAGGGAAGATATCAATGACGTCACCAATTGTTATTTTAAAACGGCTAACCAGAGCCTTATTGGCTGCCGAAACAAAGGGTTCTTTTGTTCCAGTGGTTGGCGCATTTGAATAACAAAAAGAATGTTTGTAAACAGATATCATCCCTATATCGATACTTAAATAAAGTCATTGTTGTTGTTGTTGTTGTTGTTGTTAACAAAATGCTGCCGTTGCACTTTCACTTTTCCCATGATTTATTCCTTTTTTTCCCCGCCCATCTTTCACATCTGTCGCACTCGCATCGGAACTGTAATCAATCATGAGACTATTCATTTTTTTAGAATATAACAATTCCCTAACCTGCCTAACGCATATTTTATTCATTGATTTATGGATTAAACCCTCCCCGAAGTCCGGGGGGGGGACTCCCATACAAAAATGACTGGGGTGCTCGTCGTACCTTTTAGGGGTCAAAATTTGTAGATTGGTTCCGCTTAGGGTACGAAAATCTAAAATGACCACCGTTAGAACTATCGCGGTACCTTTTAGGGTATTGAGCCGAAAAAATATGACAGAATATGATGTGTGTTGTTTTAGAATTGGTACCTCTTAAGGGGTAAAAATTCTTTTGAGCCACGCCCATCAAACGAGATTCCGGTACCTTTTTGGGTGTTTTTCGAAAATTTCCAACGAGCACCCCCGTCATTTTTATATGGAAGCAACGACGTTTCGGGCTTCGCCCTTCATCAGGTTGATGACCGTTGTTTTGGATGGTGCATGGTGCATGGTGCCCATCTTGAATTTGAGATTGTATCTCCTGCCGTCGATGCTCCCGTTTATACGTCGGGAAAACCGGTCGCAGTCTGCGTGAACGCTTTGGCGAACACCTTCGAAGCGTTCAAAGAAACACGCCCGGTTTCCCGGTTGCAGAGCATTTCAACTCTCCTGGCCACTCTGTGTCGTACATCGTCGTCAGGGGACTGAGGTCTATATGTACCGTTACCAATTCCTCAAAAAAGTTGGGCACCACGCATACAACCGCACGGGCTCAACACGCAACACGGTTTTTCATTTCCTCTGAACTGCACGCGCTCATACACTATTTTCTTAGCGCACGCTATCATAATTTTTCAAATAAAATAATAAATTAAGTCGCGCTGAAAACAACGGTCATCAATCTGATGAAGGGTCAAGCCCGAAACGTCGTTGATGAAATTAACTTCTCAAACTCATTAATAATTCATGACGAGAACACAAAGGAAATCACTACCGTGAAGGAGGTTTTGAAATCGTTTCTTAATTTGCATAGATTTTGGCGATTTTATTCCTTCGTTTTCTCCGCATTTAACGATCAGTTTGAGAAGCTATATCAAACACTCGAAATAGTGTTTCATCAGATTTCCAAACACCTTGAAGTGGTTTAAAAAAACTCGGCTGCGCCTCGTTTTTCCAATCCACTTCTCGGTGTTTGGAAATCTGATGAAACACTGTTCCTCGTGTTTGATATATTACTTGACACTTTCACAAACATTTTATTTTTCCAATATGTTTATTTATGAAGAATGGTTGAAAAAGCAACCTGAAAAAAATTCAGGCTTGAACGGGATTCGAACCCATGACCTGACATGCCGGTGCAAATTCTACATTTTTTGTACCCTGACAAAAGAAAATAATTCGAATTATTTTCTCTTGCATGACGTTGATGAGGGCTTGGCATCAAGTCACATTCTGAAAATTTATTTTCTATGCCATAGAATTTTGTTGTATATCAAGCGTACTGTCCACTTGTTAGATATAAGCCAAAGCCACAGTCTAGTCTATTCCTTGATCACATGTACCTCCAACATCAAGCGCGTGGACGCCCAAAAACTTGCCTTATTGGAACAATTGCTGACCGTACCAAATAAGGATGAGCTAAGACAAATTTCCTATTATAACCCAACTCACGGAAAAGGACCCTGAGGGTCTTCATGGTCCTTCAGCGCATGCTCATGCTCGCAGCCTTACTGATAGAAACTACTGGCCCCGGTTGTTCAAAAGGTGGATAACCCTATCCACCGGATGATCTTTATTCAGTGAATAAGTATTAACAAAACCAATTGTGTTATTCCACTGGATAGTGATTTATCTGGTGGATAGTGCTATCCACCTTTTGAACAAACGGGTCCAGTATGGTAGTGACGGACGGCTGGGGGCTGGAGGCTGGGGTCACAACACAGTGGCGGTAGATCTAGATTCTCTCGTAAGGGGCCGGGGCCGGGGGGAATTCGGCGGAGTAAAAGGGGGGAGACGGGATTCCCTGGCCCCTCGCCTAGATCCGCCATTGCATCAAACACCTGACTTAGTTTACAGAAGTGATAGAGGGAGTAAGCTTGTGGTTTCCTGCATTGTAATCGACCGATGATGATGATGCTACAGACAAAAATCCCTTTGCTTCCCTTTCCGTGTGAAAATACGGTATGAAAATGCTCCTAATCATGCCCCATATCATGTCATCAGTATTAGTACTGATAGTAGGCCCAATTCGCCTTCTCGATTGTCCATGGCGAAACGTCCATAGGGAATTTCTATAACCATTTGTTATATTTCTCAAACTGATTTGCAGTCAATGGTTTACAATTACGCTCAAGTTTTGGACTTGAAACCTTTTGTAATTCGGCTGTCTTTAGTACATCGGCGGACGTTTGTGAGTTTTGACTTCTACGGATTCAAAATTGGGTCAATCAAAACTGGAAACAAACTGATCAGGGAAATACACTTCAGGGACAAGAACAATGGGAAGAAGGCGTGAAAAAGGCGAACGAATTCGGTCTATTTATAACAAAGACTAGAAACGGGAAGTCAGAATTCACAGCCCGTCTGCGGTTTACTTTCGAATCATCGAAGGTATTCAGGCTATTGTATCGCACGCGGAAATACCGACTTAAATGGTGTAACTTTGGCTAGAGATTGTTTCCTTTCAACGTTATTTTTTTAAAGTAATGAAGTTGTCTTTCAGTAGCATCGTGTTGCAATGAAATAAAATAATGATAATAGGCCATACGCTACTGTGATTGTATGTTTTTACTCTCAAGCTTTCGTCGGACACCGACATCGTCAGGAGAAAACTGAAAGAATTTACATAAATGCGAAGCAATATAAAGACTAGCGTGGATTATGATGTAACACCTAAACAAAAGCAAAAACACTTAAACAAAGAATTCAGACTGACAAAAGATTCAAAATAAAATGAATCTAAAAACGAATGCACAGAACTGAGGGACATTTTATTTTGATTCTTTGTTTAAGTGTTTTTGCTTTTGTTTAGGTGTTACATCATAATCCACGCTAGTCTTTATATTGCTTCGCATTTATGTAAATTCTTTCAGTTTTCTCCTGACGATGTCGGTGTCCGACGAAAGCTTGAGAGTAAAAACATACAATCACAGTAGCGTATGGCCTATTATCATTATGTTATTTTTTTAATATACAACATTAGATAGAGAAACCTATTTTGAACTGTGCGGGACGGACTTGAAGTTTAGCCTTTTTAATGTAATGTGCTCACGTGTAAAGTGTAGTGAATAAAGGGAGTTAGTTTTTTCAGAACCGTCAGAGCCGATGAAAGAAACTGTTTTGATATGTCAGTGTGGAAGGGAAAAACGAAAATTTGGTTTTATCTGAAATTGGCCACCAAAAAGTTACATGTAATGTTACACAGTCGCTATGGGGAACTGGAGAAAATAATTTACTAGGCCTGAACGGATAGCTAGGATATCATGGTTATGATATCTGACTACAAAAATGAAGAACTGAAATGAACATCGCAGATGAGAGAGGTTAACGAAATTGCTAATCGGTTAAGGCTAAAAATATTCCCCACTTTAAGCGGGATTTGAGCTCGTGACGTTCAAGCGCGAGCGGCCAATTATGACTTCACGTACAACCGTGTTAGGACCTGTTAGGCGGACCGGATCAGGTTTTATTTCAGTCCGAATATCTCTAGCTGGATTTTTGAAAACCATGTCGCTCTGGGCAAGCGTCTGGGAGTGTGTTTCTCCTTGGTCTAAAGTCCACAATATAAAAACAAAACACTGTTGCTAGTTAGCTTTTTGCCTCTTGCTCTCGCTCGCTTTCCCTTTTCTCTCTCTTTTCGGTGACTTTTGGGCTGTTAGAGGTCATAGAAACCCTTGTTCGAGCCAGTTGTAATGAAATTGCTATAATTTTCATCAGGCACGTTTTCAAAAATTCAGCTATATATACAAGATACGATATCTTAGTAAGACAATAGAGAATATTGTTGTGGTTCTTTTATTTAGACTACGAGAGGGCTCTCATTTTTCTCAAGATAAGTCGAGTGGGCAAGCACACGAGCACGCGCGAAAAGAACCTTTCGCGCGTGCTCGCACACTCGATTAATCTTAAGAAGGAGCCCTTTCGGTGTCTATTCTTCCTTTCAAATCTGAGATAAAAATATTCAGGGAGGGACTAACGTGGGAAATTGACAAGAAATTAAACATTGGTAAAATACTGAAGCGGGGGAGTTGAACTACACAAATCGGGAAATAAAGTGCTTGTGCGTTTTTTTTATTTCGTCATAATCCGTCAATGAAGTAAATATTGACGATGTTATATTTGGCCGCAGATGACAAGAACTCCATTAACTGATTAACCACATGTAAAAAGAAAATAGGTACGCAATGCGTACATAAGCGACGACGAGTTTCAACTTGGCGTTAAATCAATAGGTCTGGGGTGCTCTGATAATATCAGTGAATCACTCGATTTAAATGCGAAGTTCCACTAGAAAAGGGTTGGTATGAAATGCAAATTTCGGCGACTTTCAGTCGGTGCATGCTGTTGACCAGAGCGTCCTATAAATGAAATTTGCTTAAAAATGCTCATTAAACCAGAATATTGCTCCAGCACATAATATAATACCAGAAGTAGCCAAGGACTTGTGATAGAACTTTCATTGGTAAAATGACTTTTTTCCAAATATTTTCAATTTTTGTACTTATGGTTGTAGGAATAACGTATGTTTGTCAGTTGTTGATTCTTTTGTGTTTGATTGAAAACCGAAGGTGAGAATGGCCAGGTCAGTCCTTTTTATACCAGAACTTCCTGTTGAAGACCGGTCCTGGCTGACACCGGTACTTGTGATATGCATGAGAAGATTTATTACACAATAATTGTGGTTGTTGCATTGGTAATTGCATATTTTATTTAAACCATGTTGCACAAACTCATGTGCAAAATCAAAACAATTCATCATTTTTCCTTCATATTTGTGACAAATATGGATTGGAATATATTTTGTCAGACTTGGTTGGTATAATTCTATGCTGATTAGGCTTAATACATGTCACACACCCGTCAAGAAAAGGTAACATTTTCATTTTCAAATTATTTGAGATTAAATTACATCTGAGTTTGTTTTTCTTGTGTGCAATTCAATATTTGTACATTTTGCAAGTTACAATTGATAATCAGTCCATTGTTGTCCGGATAGCTGTTTTTCTGATTCCTTACAGCGTTACTATGAAGTGTTAATACAGGAAGTACAATTTGAACTGTACAATGTACATGATTAAAACTGTTACAATTGCTAAATGACAACAACTGGAAATGTTTCCATGTTTGTGCTTCACAAATTGAAAAGACTTTGTCAGCTCTGAACATGTTTTCAGAGATTATTGGCAGTTTGACATTTTGTGGTTTCATTTAATGCATGAACAGCAGGTCACCAGTTTCTTCAGCACTTGAGACTTTACGTCATTGTTACCAGCATTAGTTGATGTTTGCAGATACATTGACTGGAGGTGATTGAGTACCTTTAAAAAGAAAATAAATGAATACCTCGAGATTCAGTTCACTGTGTTTTGTCATACTAAAGTTTAAAACCAAAATGTCTTTATGGGGACTTAAAAGAGGAATTAAAGTGCTTCATTTAGAGATACAATCGATGGTGAAGAATTTAATTTGGGAGCTGAGAGATTTCATTTTATGTATTGAAAATCTACAAAATAGCAAGGACCAGGATTCATTTCTACATCGTTAGCAAGTCGAATCAAAAGTGGAATATAACAACGATACATGCAGATTTGTGTGAACCAAAACTTAGTGTAGTAACTCATTTGCCACGCATAAACAACATTTCTCAACGTTGGAAGGTAAGCTTATATAATTATATAGCTTCCAGATAAAACAGAAATAACAACATAGACCAGAATTTTCCTTTGACACGATTTAAACATTCTCTGGCTTTGAGATAAGCATTATACAACCCCACAGCGGCTCTATATTACATTAAAGATACCATAACTGTATACACAATATGCTGGTAATGATGGCTCACCTTTATTAATAGCTTGAATCCGAGATAAAGTGTTTAATTTCCTTCTCTTCCTTCGATACAATGAAGTTGCTCCGATATAATATCTGTACACAACTGATCATGAACCACCGCACACTTCGTTTTCAGGTAACAGCTGTCGTAGGATACTCAGTTATAAGTCAAGTTCAGTAAATTAATGCTATTTCGGTGCTATTTCTGGCCTTCAGTTCTGACAAGTTCTTTCTGAGACAAAAGCAAAGATCCGTTTCGAAACAGCGCCCGGACTCCCAGACCTTTTGCCTATCGCGAGTGCGAGTATGTACTGCTAATGTATGTATATCACTTCGTGTTTGTTTGTTTGCAAGTGACCGCAAATATATTCACGATAAATAAAGCACGGCGGTGTAAAATTTGAAACAGACAAACAAACCTTTTCTCCACACTTCAAAACAAAATGGCAGAGCAAACGAGGTGGTCACGTGACCTTATCTCCCAAGCTAGTTCCCAGTATTTCTCGGGTGTAATCCGGACAGCCACCACGGCACGACGGCAATAACGCGATGACTTCGTCATCGCTTAATAATTTGCGTCAATATGTGAAAGCGAGCATGATATGATTTCTTATGATTCCCTGTTTGTGAATTCCAAATTTCAGTAAAAGATTCCTTTATCAATAAAAAAAAGTGCTGTATCGCCATAAATAATCCCTCATCCTTTTGAAAAGTTCGGCTATCGATGAATTACTTCCCTGAACAATGCGTAAATGGTTTCGGGTTCGGGATCCTCTTTCTCTTGTATGGCGATAGAAAAATCATGAAACTACAGCAAAAGCAGCTATGATTCTTTTCTAAGCAAATAGGTGGGGAGAAAAAATACATATTCCGATTAGTACATTTTTCAAGGAAACTTGATCTTGAATTTGAATTTGCATTGTGTTCAACAGTAAATAAAAAAAATTGCCGGAAAAAAATATTGCCGGAAGCCAGAGAGCTGTTGGTTTGATTTGTTTGAAAAAAAAACATAAATTGTTGAGTCGTTCTTAAAGATAGACAGGATATGTTTGTCTCAGTTAATCTGGAATTCATTTTTGGTGCGTTTACCGACGCGAAAGCTGCTTCCTAGCCGCTTTAAAAAGTAAATATCGATCATTGAGATCACGTTTTATGACGCCATAGGAGACACGGGCATGACCACAGAGGTCACGTCATAGAACGACTTTTAATTTTGCGTCAGAATTCGCTCACGTGAAAAACAACATGATATCTAATTTTCCTTGTTTGGGAATTACTTCATCAGTTGCAGAATCACGCAGGAAATATAAAACCAGTAAATGACGAAAGTTAAATTGAAATTGAAAAATAGAAATGACATTTTTAATTGTATCATCGCCGGAGATGAAGGAGTAATGAGATAAAATACTTCTGCCAGTGTAAATATTTTCTTGTGGTTACCTTTGTTCCCGAGAGACTCAATTATTTATTATCCATTTTCCAACTTTAAATTTATAATGGTTACCATAACCTTTAATTGGCAAATTGCTACGTGAATTCACTATATATTTAATAGTGCCAATAAAGTTATTGTTAAGAGTTAGTTCAAACCCGTCACCATGAAACGTTACCAATGAACAAGCATGCGGCCTATTTTTCACTTGGTTCGTTTTGGTCAGTTCTCTCAAGTTAATGTATTTAATAAACCCCATCAATTACCAACTGCCCAGCCTGTTCCAATCGTAAGATTGTGGAAAATCAGAAAACGGCAAACTGATCCTTACGGCAAGGCGATGAAGGAGTAAACAAAAGAATAAAACAAAATATATATATTCAAACAAAATTGCCCAATATTTCGGTTTGAAAACAAACCTTCTTCAGAAGCTAACAGAAAAATGAAGATAAAACTAAAAGTTCGTTGTTTGAATATATATATATATTTTTTTTATTCTTTTATTTACTCCTTCATCGCCTTGCCGTAAGGATCAGTTTGCCGTTTTCTGATTTTCTACAAGTAATTATTGTACTGATCCAGGTCTACAACTGGGAGATCCGGCAGCACTCAACGATTTTATAGTTTAATTTTTAGTTTAATGCAGTTTGATTAATTGAAGAAACCTTGATCGTATTTTTCATTGTACTTTATTTTTCTTAGTTAAGTAATTCTACAGGTAATGTACTCTAGTGTAAATTCACACGACTCCTAGGAAGACCATGTAAATCATGATACGATTTCGTGTATAAATAAAGATTGATGACGATGATGATGATAATTTGTCGCTGTGGTCTTGCTGATATTTTATATTTTAATAAATAAAGATTGTGGGACCGTGTAGCAGCTAAAACGGCGGGAAAAACAATTTCAACAGGAGACTGCCTATCCCCCTCTGTCAGCACTTGCAATATTTTCCTTCGCGCGTCGCCTTATTTCTTTTTTTTGACAAAAAACTTTATACGAGCGTGAAAAAGCACTTCAATAAACGAAAACAGAAAATTTACAATTCGCATTGTCAGAACAAAGATAACAACGGCTCGCCAAGTCAGAATAATAGCTTTCTGGTGTTGCATCTTTAATAGGGGGCGCTTATTAGAAAATAGAACCAAAATCTGCAAAGGACCGCAAACGATAATGTAACTGACGATTGCTGTAAACGATACGTAGGATCTACGAAAGACCTTAAAAGCCAAAAAATGAACAAATATAAACGACAAACTGCAAGGCTGATATGACTACGTAAAAAGGTAGATTTTGCGAGACACCAATGCGACAGAAACCGATAAAGCAGGGTAGCAACCGCGGACAGCTGTTTCGCCCTTTCTTGGGACTCGTCAGCGCGGTGTAGCTTGCAACAAACTAAGAACAACTACAAGAAAGCAGTCGTAAATAGATTGCACAATGACCCGTACACAATATCAAGTTCCGTACCTTGGAACCAACTTGTCACCTGCATCACGCGTGCCACATCACGTGTTGCGGGAACAAGCCGTCCCAAGATGTCACAATGGTGTCTCGCAAAAACTTATTAGAAAGGAGCCGCTTACTGACAAAACGATACTCAAGGGGCAGGGGAGGTGCTTAATAAAAATGGAGGCGCTCATTGGAAGGAGGGCGCCAATTCGAATCATTCTTACGGTAGTTGCAGCCAAATTTCTTGAGTTCTGATACTAAATTATTTATCATAAATTCTAACGCTATTCGTTTTAGGGGAGCAGGGGTAATGCAGTGGTGAGAGCACTCGTCTCCCACCAATTATGTGGCCCGGGTTCGATTCCCGGCCCGGCGTCATATGTGGGTTGAGTTTGTTGTTGGTTCTCTCCCTGCTCCGAGAGGTTTTTCTCCGGGTACTCCGGTTTTCCCCTCTCCTCAAAAACCAACACTTCCAAATTTCAATTAGATTTGGAAAGTGTCCACAATTAGTATGATTTTGATTTGCTGGCATTTTTTGCGCGCAGGTTAAAAAATCTGAGTCTTCGGTCACGTTTGAAGGCTAAACTGCGGATATCGTCCAAAATGACGCTTGATTGGTCCGCTATGATCACGTGACATTAGAATTTGGCGGGGAATACGCACGCCATTTTGTTCGCTCTGATTGTCGGTCTCTGTCCACCACGAGGGAAAAACAACTTTCACTTTTTTTGTTATGTCGGGATCACCGAAAGAAAACGGTACGGATTTAGATGGTATTTAGCGATAACTGTACGAAATGAAGATTTATGTTAAGTTTCCTTTTCATTGCAGAACCTTTTGACGATGCGGTCGAAGAAAGGATTATCAATGAAGAATACAAAATTTGGAAAAAGAACACACCATTTTTGTATGATTTGGTGATGACACATGCTTTAGAATGGCCAAGTCTTACTGTACAGTGGCTTCCTGATGTTACGAAGTTAGTACATATCTTACAAAACTTTCTGATGTTGTATAAAGAACATAAGTTAGTGATCGTGCAGTCGCGATCGTTTTGCGAAATCGATCGATCATTTTATTTTGGCTCCACTCAATTTCCACTTTCTACTTTATTACGATTTGCATTGCGATTTATTTTGTCTCTGTTATTTTGTGTGTTAAATTAGACTGAATTATGTCTTCACTCTTGAGTTTTGATAATAAGGTTAAATAATTTCGAGCAATTAAAGTCTTAAGCTTAAGCTTATGTACATTTTAAGCTTATTTAACTTATACTGTACAAGAAAAATTACAAGAATAATGCAAGGATCGCAACACCAGAATAGAAAAAAAACCTTTGATGCACGATATTTCATTATTAGCGACCAACCCTGGGAATATTTTTAACCACTTATTAGAATAAGCCCCAGGTATTTGCATTGTGATACCAACAATATTGCCTCCAGTCTATAACCCAGGCCTAACTCTGCATGGGCCCGTTGAGGATTTCATTTCTCTTGAAAGAAATGTTTTCAAAAGCTCATTTTAAACTGCAGGTGAACACAAGTCAAAGTCAAAACTGAAGTGTAAAAATACTTTGATTATTTAACTGGAATCAAAATTGATGATAACCCTGGGTTAGCTACATCGCGCTTTGAACAACCCGGTGCTGGGCGCCAACTGCCTGCCTTATGACCCTGGGGTTTATTGTTTCACTTGGCTGCTGATATGTACATTATGTTCGAAAAGATCGGACTTTTTAATTCGGACTGTTCTTATACATGTTCCTATCTTTTAGAAGCTTCAGCAATATGTATTGTTCTTCCTTCTTTCTTAAAAAAGGGTTATATATTCTTGGCTTTCACATGACGTCATAAAAATTAAAAAATCTAAAGAAAACGTCCTACAAAGCTGTTTCTAACATGGTATGTGGATACAAGTGTTATAATCTTTCACAAAAAGTTTCAGGTTTTAACGATGTTTTGTTTCCGATTTACAAAGGTTTTAAACGTGTCACGCAATGCGTCACGCTATTTCAGATAAGCCGCGAAAATAAACAAAATTGAATCAGCTGAAAGTTATTGTTTGCATTATAAGTGCTTATAAGCCGAGTTAATTGAGCTTATAGAAAATACAATATTTTTGGATGTGATTTTTGGTGTAATTAAGACTTTGAATTTTTGGCCGCCATCTTTGTGCCCCTCTCAGGGGCACAAAGATGGCCGCTCCATACATTTCTTACTAAAAATATCTAATACTCGTTCGCCTATAACTCTTGAATGAAATGCTTTTGCGCTTCAAAATTTGGCCAAGATGTGTAGTTTTAAACTCTTTACAATTCCATAAACATTTTGGATTCGAAATCTATTTTTTAATGCTTCTGAATTTTGATATGACGTAAGTGAAAGCCAAGAATACATAAGGATATAATACATGTATATAATATACGTAATCCACCAATAGTCTGCAGTATCTATTTTGCTCTTTCTGATGCAACAATTTTTTTTTTCATTTTTTGCTTTGCAGGCCAGAGGGAAAGGATTACTCTGTACATAGGATTATTCTTGGAACCCACACGTATGTTACTCACATCTTCGTTTCTAAGGCTCTCGCAGAAGAGGGAAATAGTTTTACATTTACAAAATTATACTGTCGTTAAGTTTTTGGATTTATAATATGATTTTATAGATCAGACGAACAAAATCACGTAGTGATAGCAAGCGTTCAAGTTCCCAATGATGATGCACAGCTGGACACAAGCCACTATGATAGTGAAAAAGGAGGTAATGTGCTGAACGCAGTGCTACACTCTGTAAATTTCAAACCCCAAAAAGGTCTTTATACCCCCCCCCCCCCCCCATTATACCAGTGTACCCCCTGGGGTAGCATCTCTTGCAATGACCATTGATGAAGTCATCTCTAGTCGTCTTAGCATATATGCAGTGTTCTCAGTTGAACGCGTACAACACCTGTGAGGAGTGTCACTAGCAAGTGTTACAGATGTGAATAGTGTTTCAAAGTTTAGTAAGACCTTTTGGCTATGTGCCACATTATTATGGTTGGTTAAAACTGTATTGAGAACCCTGTATTGTATATGTTGTGATTTGAATTTTTCTTTGGTTTAAAAATATTTTGCTTACTGCTTTGCAGTAGCTGGGCATTAGCACAATTATTGTGGTCTAAACACACCTTTTATATTATCCTTTTTCACAGAGTTTGGTGGTTTTGGTTCTGTAAGTGGAAAAATTGAAATAGAAATCAAGATCAACCATGAAGGGGAGGTAAACAGGTAAAAAAAGTAACACAAATACCACAATATTATTCTATTAACCTTTTTTTTTTCATTTAGTGCTATTTCTCAATATTTTGCAAAGAGAAAATTTGTCATTTTTATTGAAGCTACATTCTGCTCATTTGTTCTAGAGCACGGTACATGCCACAGAATCCTTGTATCATTGCAACAAAGACACCGACAGCAGATGTTCTTGTTTTTGACTACACAAAGCACCCTTCCAAACCAGGTATGACATTACATTTTTCTAGTTTCTTTTTATGGAGGTAGATGGGTAGGGTTGATAGGTTAGTGATTAGAACATAGCACTTTTGACATGAAGGTTGCATGTTCAGGTTCTTATTGCTACCACCCCTTTATCACTCACCTCCCTTTATCAATCCCCCCCCCCCCCCACCTTTGCAGTGAAAAAAATATTTAGTAATCTCCCTCAGCTATTATTCAAGGAAGTATGGTAGGTGAATCCACCACTCCCACATGAAATCAGAAGGGCTGCCAAAGACAGAAGGCAATGGAGAAAGATTGTGGCCGACTGCCTTGCAGCCGGCTGAGTGAGTGAGTGGTAGGTTAATTTTCCGTGAAGTTATTTAAAAAAACCTTTACATGTACATTTATCATTACTTAAGTGAGGATGGATAATTGTCAAGTGATGTAAGCGTCAGAATATGATCCAGTGTGCAGTTCCAGAAAATTTCCATACACCCCAAACAGAAGGTTTTTTGTTTAGCACCCCCGTCCCCCCCCCAGGAAATTCGAGTTTAGCTTCATACTTTGCTTCTAAAATGTTGGCTTGTAAGACCCCCCTCCCCCTAGTAATATCCAATGACCTTCCATGGGGTGGGTATGTATTTTTTTTGGAACTACACAATAGATCGGTCTAGAGTTTCATTCATAATCTCACGTCAAACAGTTCGAACGATTTAGTTCACACAATTAGGATGCGCCTCCTTCGTTGAATAAAATTTGCTCTCACCCAGTTACCTTGGCAATTGTCAAATCATCTTTACCCAGTACAAATTGTACTTTTGTTGGTACAGTTCTAAAAAGTCACTTGCCCAAATGGCGAGTGCTGTCAAAATTAAGTTTCCAGGGAGGAGAAGGAGACAACAGGGAGTGAAATTTTTTTCTTAGAAAATAACATTGCAGTAGAGATCCAAACTCAAACAACACTAACCACCAAATCACACCTGTACTGAGTTAAAGGAATGCTACCTGATGAAAAGTTTTCAGTCCAGGTTTTCTAATTGAGTGTTATGGGGCATTTTTTTTTTAAGTTTTCTCATATTCTGGTATCTTTGCTTGTTAGATCCTAGTGGAGAGTGTCGTCCTGATATCAGACTCAAGGGCCATACAAAAGAAGGGTATGGCCTGTCCTGGAATCCAAATCTTAATGGCAATCTGTTGAGCGCTTCAGATGATTACGTAAGTCACTGTACTCAAAATGAATCTCTGGCATTTGTACAAATGGTACCAATGGACAAATCATTTCCGCAAGGCTCTCAAGTGTTAATGAGATGCAGTTTACACTGGCTATGCCAATCGGTTGAGAGGCTTACCATTCGTACCAATGGTATATCAATCACTTGTTTCTTCTTTTTTTTTTACTTTTTTTTTCTCGTTTTTTCTTCTATTGTTTGATCCTTTCTTTTTATTTCAACAAATTGGTGTGTGTAGCAATTTCTAA
This sequence comes from Cladopsammia gracilis, assembly GCA_022457155.1. Lineage (NCBI taxonomy): Eukaryota > Metazoa > Cnidaria > Anthozoa > Scleractinia > Dendrophylliidae > Cladopsammia > Cladopsammia gracilis. Next base: position 2,040,724 of record JAJGOT010000051.1, on the reverse strand, counting down.
TCATGTAATTAATTTCACTGGCCTGCCAAGATTAGCTTTTGCTACCTGCAGGCCAGTATTATAAATTCTATAATAACTAACTAATAAAGATTTTTGTTGTTGTTGTTGTTGTACGAATCGTAAAGCCTGTTTGACAATGGTAATCTTTTACCAATGGTGACGATTAGTGAGGGTGTTTGAAATCACTAATCGTGACAGTCTGTTTGTGTATATTGGACATGACTGTCCAATGTACCAATTTTTTCCTGCAGATTTTTGTTAATGGCATCATAGTTAATGCTCAAACTTGGGGGGTATCGCCCCCAAAAAATCCAGTTGAGCCACCTTAAGTACTATCAAGGAATTGTCTATTATTGTCTGTTATTTGCTAACTTTAATATGCCTGTCCAATATACATGTAGGTTGCCATTTTTGTGTTGAATGCCAGTCCAATTAACACAGGTTTCATTATTGCCTTAGTTTTTATTTTCGCGTTCGAAGAATGCAATTCTAATTTGGTTTGTGTTGGTTGTCCTGTGGTTTTCATGCAGTAAAATTTGAGAATTTTTGGTAGACGGTCTTCCAAATGGCCACCCCTGTTGGTTTTTTCAGGGGCTCATTTCCGCCGGAAGTTCCTTCGAACGTGCCTCCACAATCTCCGATTACTGCTAGTTTTAAAGCAAATTTGCCATGTTATTGAACAGGAAATCCACCTTTTCATGGTAACAAGAATATTGCTGGGTTTTTTTTTGTCACTGGATGATGCTCTACAATAGCATGATCATTGATTTTTTTCCCTTCTTTTTCAGACTGTCTGTCTGTGGGATATTAGCAATATTGCAAAGGTACAGAACATAACTTGACTATTCTTTTCATTGGAAATAGAGATCATTTCTGACTGCAGTTTTTTTTTCTGAACAAAATAGGAAGCAAAAACGATGGAAGCAGTTAGAATATTTACTGGACACACAGCTGTTGTAGAGGTAAGGTGGAAAGTTTATCCTTCAGTTAACTCTTCATTAAATATTATTTCCAGAAAATCTAATTCTATAGCTAACTTGATGGAAGCATGGTAAATTTATTTTTGTGAGTTCTGTTCTAGAGGCCAGATAGAAAACATTTTTCTGTGTTTCCATTAAAAAATTACATGTGCATATGTAATTTTTTTATGTAGTAACATCTCTTCTGTTTTAGGATGTATCATGGCATCTTTTACACGAGAGTTTGTTTGGATCAGTCGCAGATGATCATAAGCTTATGATGTGAGTATACTGGGGTACTTACCATTTGTAGGAAAAAACAGGTTGGGATGACCGTTACTTAATGGTAAGCGATTTTCCAAATTTACTGACCAACCGACGAGATTCCACTTACCATTTAAATTTTCCACTTCTCCGTCCTGGTACCCAGACCATTAACTCGATTTAGCGATTTGAATTTTTTCTAAATTCAAATGGTAAGGAAAATTCCAGTCGAATCGTCCCAACGGAATCACGGGACAACCTCTGAAGGTTGTCCACTTGTTCCGACCGGAATTCTCGGAAAATCAACCTCACCATTTGCTTTCCAACCGAAAGTACCGGTTTTCTTGGCTTAATGGTAAGCACCCCTGATGCAATAATGAAAATGCTGTCTTGTTTACTATCAGCTGTGTTTGCCCACCACATCTCTGCTAAAACAATGAAAACAAATTAATAAAAGCACTTTCAAATCAGTTTTAATGTTATTACACTTTTTCCCCAGCTGGGACACACGTTCGACCAACAGCTCCAAAGCAACACACACAGTAGATGCTCATACTGCTGAAGTACGTAGCATCAACACTCAGTAAATTATTATTGCTTATGAACTTTAACTTTTGCGGCCATTGATGTGTTCCTGTATTTTTTTCTTAAGCCTTTCACTCCCAAGAGTGCCAAACATCAAAATTCAAGAAAAATCCCAAATTTCATTTTGTAAAATATTGAAAAACAAATGGTACCATGCAAAAGTACTGCTAAAGAGGTTTCATTTGAATGGTCACACCATAGGTTTTTGTCCACAGAATCAAAAGTTAGAACTACAAGATATGTCTCCATAATTGACTCTGGGAGTGAAAGGGTAATTCTACGCCAACTGTATATTTTTGTGATAATAAAGTAGTTGTATTTGACATTGTTGGTTTATGTGTTAGATATGTTTTAAGCCCTTTTTTAAAAAGTAGTGATATTATACGCAGACAACTGAGGTGTTACTTCCAGTGCTGTATTTTTTAGTGATGTAACCTCTGATTGCTGCTATCAGTGTAATATAATGCCAATTTCATGTCATTTTTTTAGGTAAACTGTTTATCATTCAACCCTTACAGTGAGTTTATTCTTGCAACAGGATCTGCTGACAAGGTAAAAAAAATACAGATTTATCAAAAAAAATCCCGAATTTCATTTTGTAAAATATTGAAAAACAAATGGTGCCATGCAAAAGTGCTGCTGAAGAGGTTTCATTTGAATGGTCACATCATAGGATTTCATCAACAGACCCAAAATTAGAGCTACACTACATTTCTCTGGGCCGGGGGGAAAGGGTTAATTAATTTTGCAGTCACACTAAGGGCTGGTGAAGCGGAGTCGGAGTTGAAAGCGTAAAGAGCCTTATGTTCTAGTGGAAATAAAAAAAATGGATTCACAATCGGAATTGGAAGCTTTGTCGGAATCGAAAGGACCAAAAGGTTTCTTTTTTTCTTCTAATTCCGCTTCTGCTTCCATTGCTTACTATCTACTTCCGTGGTTTTGATTTTCACTAGATCGTAAGGTTCTTGCATTTCCTATTCTGTTTACGATGTCGCTTACATTGCTAGTGGGAACCAAGCTTAAGGATTTCATCCACAGAGATAAGATAAGAGCTCACATTCTAGCAATGGCATTCCTTTGTGTACAGATGGCTTTAGTATCACAACGAGTCATTTGATTGGGTGGAATGCAATAGAAATTGATGAGAAACTACTTTCTCTGAAACAAACTTCTTATAAGTGATGTTTCATTGGTATGTCTTGTCAGACATTTGCCATACCTGTCTCAAATTTTATATTATAGAACTATGCTACGTATCTCCACAACTGACTCTGGGAGTGAAAGGGTTGAACCAGCTCTTAACCCACAGATGAGCAATACTATTTTATTCTTCATGGGCCTATTTTAGGAGATCACTTTACTCACAAAGGCTTTTTATATATTCTACTGTAAGTGGGGAAGGGTGATTATGTTGTGGTTCAAATTTTTCTTTGGTTTAAAATTTTTTAAACCAGTTCAATTTTATTTTTCCTTTGTCTCAGATTCATTATCATATTCTAAGACAAAGGAAAACAAAAATCAAACTGGTTTGAAAATTTTCAAACCAAAGAAAAATTTGAACCACAACAATTATTTTTTAGAAGGTCACAACTCGCTGCATTTAAAGATAAATAACTAATTTTACTGGATATTCTCCAAATAATCTGCATTTTCTTAAGGGTTCATAAATTCATTATTTTTTTATAATTTATTTATTTTTACATGTACCTTTTACTCACTAGACTGTTGCATTATGGGATCTACGAAATCTCAAACTTAAACTACATTCATTTGAATCACATAAAGATGAAATATTCCAGGTATGATTAAAAATAGAACCACCAATAATTTTTATGATTCAATGTTTTTGTTATATCTTTTCTCTTTAAGTTGGCTGGGAGCCCACAGCTTAAGAGCAGGTGTTAAGAGCTACAATATTATTCTAGACACATTTAGGTTGTGTTCCTTTTAAGCAATCTAAATCTGGATTCTGCAATTGAAAATTCAATTTTCTGGTCCATTTATGAACAAACCGATCTGAATTATCCATGTCTGGAGGTGGATAATTGAGATTGGTATTTGGATCTGGATTCAGGTAATTTGTGCTTTTCATTCGGTGATCTAGTTTCAGATCAGTTGCATGCGGTCTTTCACAACCAGCCGAAAAAAAAAACAGAGAACCTTTGAAGAACTAAGGGGCCTGGGACGATGAACAGAACAGATTGATCATTCTTCAGATTTTTGTTCCAGCTAACATGAAAATCCAAACAATCCCGATTACCTAAATCTGAAACAAGATTGTCTAAATGGAATGCTACCTTAGTTTAGGACACCTCCAGCCATACTTGTATTCTGACTTACCATCTACCTCTTTCCCTCCAAATGATGACTTTTGGGATACTGTGATCCAATCTTGAGAACCAACATTGTGAGGGAAGGAAACATCACATTTGTCCCAACGAATGCGTTAAGGACTGTATGTGGAATGATTATGTCCAACAACACAAAAATAATGTTGCTTTAGAATTGCCAAGTTTTAGCATAGCAGACTTTGTTTATGTTTAACATTGTTTTGTTATTACAGGTGCAGTGGTCTCCGCATAATGAAACAATTCTAGCTTCCAGTGGCACTGACAGAAGGTTGCATGTCTGGGACTTGAGGTACTCGAGTGTTGTTTTACAGCACTTTGCACATAAAAATTAACGTGATACACCCAACTTGATTGTGGAGGTGCAGTGGATCTATATCAGATCCAAAGGTCTGTGTTTCGAGGCCAAGTCTTGGCCGTCTTGTTGTTTCCTTAGACAAGAAATTTTACTCCACATTGTCTCTCTCCACCCTGGTGTATAAATGGGTACATTGCCAGTGTATTATTTCCTTAGACAAGAAACTTTACTCCACATTGTCTCTCTCCACCCAGGTGTATAAATGGGTACATTGCCAGTGTATATTTCCTTAGACAAGAAACTTTACTCCACATTGTCTCACTCTACCCACATGTATAAAAGCTACTGGTGACAAAATGTTTTGGGTAACCCTACTATGAACTGGCATCCCATCCAGGGGGAAGTAGACTTCCTCCTTGTTGCTTTGTGCTGTGGAAACCAGGTTATGTTTTGGCTGAGTGGGTTACCTGTGGCTTGTTTGTTACTTTACCTTACCCAACTCGATTGACTTATGTCAGTGTGTTGATTGTTCAAAAGACAACTATGCAAAACCTAATAAATAACTTGTTTCTTTATTTATTTATTTTGTAGCAAAATTGGTGAGGAACAATCATCGGAGGATGCAGAAGATGGTCCACCAGAACTTCTGGTACGTAGTGTATCATTTTGTCCAAGTTTATTTTAAGTAAAAACCCCAATGGTTTTCTATATCAAATTCTGAAATAATAGCACCTACATGTAACTCTCACCAGTGTGTTCTGTGTTTGAATTGCAGAGGTGTTCAGTTTGGTGTTCATTCTCATCTTTCTCCAAGATTTTCTTTCCATATTATTCTCTTGTTTTTCTCCCCCAATGAAAATCATCATTAGCTAATTCCGCTTTGATGTAATAAATTATATCAAACACTCGAAAGAGTGTTTTATCAGATATCGAAACAGCTCGAAGTTGGTTTAAAAATCTCAGCTGCGGCTTGTTTTTTCAACCCACTTCTCAGTGTTTGTAAATCCTGATGGAACACTCTTTCCAGTATTTGATATATTACATAAAAGACTTGCAGGCAATGCGCCTTTTCTCTACACATGTAAACACGTTATTTTACACTGTATTATACAATACCGGTATGTTTCTCGGCTTGCACATGATGTCATAAAAATTCAAAAATCTAAACTTTACATCCTACAAAGCTGTTTCTAACATGGTATGTAGATACCAGTGTAACAATCCTTCACAAAAAGTTTCAGGTTTTAACAACATTTTGCTTTTGATTTGTGAAGGTTTTAAGTGTGTCACAGAATTCATCCACTATTTCAAATAAGCCATGAAAATAAACAAAAATGAACCAGTTGAAAGTTATTTTTGCATTATATACGCTTATAAGCCAATAAAAATGTGTAACATATAGTGAATCCAAATTTTTGTGATGAGATTTTTTGCGTAATTATGACTTTGAAGTTTTGGCCGCCATGTTACCAAAGTGGTACACCAAGATGGCTGCTCCATGCATTTTTACTTAAAATGTGTAATAATCATTTGCCTATAACTCTTGAACAAAATGCTCTGATGCTTCAAAATTTGGCCCAGATGTGTAGTTTTAAACCCTCTACAATTCCATATACATTTTGGAATAAAATCTGTGTTTTAATGCTTCTGAATTTTGATGGGACATGATATGACGTATTAGTGCAAGCCAAGATTTTTTTTTTTTTGAATTTGTCACTTTTCCATAATGTGAAGCCTTTGTTTGTTTGTTTCATTTGCCTATTTTCTTGTCTTATCCATTATGATTTGTTTGTAGTTCATTCATGGTGGTCACACTGCAAAAATATCAGACTTTTCTTGGAATCCCAATGAACCCTGGGTACTCTGCAGTGTTTCTGAGGATAATATCATGCAAGTTTGGCAAATGGTAAGCGACAAGAAAACATAGGATACTTCAAAAAATACCATAATACTCTTTAAAGTGTAGGTTTGGGTGGTGTTTGATGTAAGCCTGTGCTATGCTTCAACTTCTTGGCAATTTTCATACGGTGTACGTTTGTATACAAACACCCAATGCTACTTCCTAGCGTTCCTACATGTACTCTGAATTTCATTGTGCCAGTCTAACAAAGGAGACTTGAATAATTACACCCCAGTGAGGCTGAGCCTGCACATAAAAAATTATTATGGTATTTTTCGAAGTGGCCTATTGTTTACATTGTATATGATATATTTGACACCTGTCTTCCTCCTCCTTTTGCTTCCACACTGAAAAAAAAACAGACAGCATCAAACGAAACTATGAAGAAAGTTCTGTTCAAACCTTTCATTGTCATAATGTAAGAAAAATACCAAACTTCATTTTGTAAAATATTGAAAAACGAATGGTACCCCGCAAAAGTACTGTCCAAGAGGTTTCATTGAATGGTCACATCATAGGATTTTGTCGACGGACTCAAAAGGTAGAACTACACTACATGTCTCTGGGCCGGGGGAAAAGGGTTAATTTATTTTGCAGTCACACTAAGGATTTCATCCACTGAGGTAAGGGAAGAGCTCACATTCTAGCGATGGCATTCCTTTGTGTACAGATGACTTTAGTATCACAACAAGTCATTTGATTGGGTGGAATGCAATAAAAAATTGACGAGATACTATTTCTCCTGAAACACTCTATTATAAGTGATTTCCTTGTTATGTCTTGTCAGACACATGCCGGGGTATAATCAACTTGTGTCGAATTTGAGACCTTTTTTTGTTTTTTCGCGCTTATTTTGCCTCATTTTTGGCATGTGACCTACAAATTAACTTCAAAACATCATTCAGAAATTTGTATGCTGGTTTTTCCGTCATTTTAGAGAAAAAAAAAACGTAAATGAAAAATGAAATTAACTAAACTAAACTACCTGAAGAAAGATGAGTTCTGGCCCTCTAGTGATTTGACCGTACGTCCGAGCGTAGTTCTTTCCAAAACTGTATGAAACGTACTCGAAGTCGACGCCATTAAAAGCAGATTGGCCGTGAGACTATGCGACCGCAATGCTCTTGACCAGTGCCAACAAGCTGAACAAAAATAACCGCGCGCGCCTGGCTCGCTTATCGATCGCGAGCTAGCAAAGGTAACACATCGTCCGTAGCCGTGTGTATAAGCCAACATGTTTAAGGCCCGTCCGGTGATTGAAGGACATCATTAAGTTCGGAAATCCTCATGTCTCTAGCACCGCTCAAAGAAACGAGTAGTGTTTCTTGTCCCACCTTGTGTCTTAATCGCTATTTCCCGCTCAGGTGAAAATAGATGTCTCGAATCGACATAGGTTGGATATGCTCCGACGTCTTCAATCATTTAGTGTTTTCCTATGCTGTACGATTGAAGGGGAAGTTTACAGCTCATCAAATGCGTTGACATGATCTTGTCACAGCACTTGATCTCACTGTTTTTCCATTTTTCGTATAGGCTGAAAACATTTACAACGATGAAGAACTTGATACACCTGCATCAGAACTGGAGTCAGGAGCATCATGAAACAGATTTTTATACAAGGACACTGATTGATATTTCTGGAGAGTCCAAGAATCTCGCAAATTGTTTGTAACAGATCTTAGTTTCATGCATGTAACTTGTTTGTTTTCTTCCACAAGAGCAAAACACTGTTCCGTCATGACCGTTTAGTTACGCCAGGAAAACATGAAGTTAAGATCTACCCTGTGGTATTTGTATTTTCTTTGTAACTGCACTTGTAAGTCGTACAGTCTACAGAGCGATTTTTCTGCCCCGTGATAACATACCTGCTTTGTTTAATGTGTTTTATGAGATCATCCTGTGCTTGTCATTCGAGCACTAAAAAATGTACCATAGTTGCTTTTTCTAGTAGTTTAAAATAACTGCATTAAACAATAAGTGAAGACAAGAGCTGAGAAGAATCATTGTAATGAACGATGTGTTTTATTTTGTGCTAACTGCTAACAAGTTAGTGGTACGACCCCGATTCAAATGCCACACCCAAATCTAAACAACAATGGGGTCAGCGGATGAGAAGTAAGACTTCTTAATCTTTGTCATTATACATGACACGTTTTGGACTGAAGTAAAACCTAATAGCCCAATTTCTATATATTAAAATCCAACTTGAAACAAAAGACATCACTACAAGGCTTAGGGGAATGATAGTAGGGATCTATATGGTTTATTCCCCGAAGCCTCGTAGCGATGTCTTTTGTTTGAAGTTGAATTTTAATATATCGAAATTTGGCTATTCAGAAGAGGCACCACAGTCACACCACTTCCTTACGACATTCCATTGTCGTCCCCAAACCTGCGATCCTTTTGGCCAGCGTCACGTACTCTGGCCGGTATCGACTTATTAAACATGCGCAGAGTGTTCCTTTTTCGATTATCGGCCAATCAAATTTGAGCAGAATGTACAGAACGACTTTCTTATAGCCCTTATCGTAGATGAGTACGCCACGCCAACATATCAGCGGTTTCTCGCTTTCTTGACCCTATAGTCTCGTTTGATGTTTACGCTCATCGTCGTCAGAGGTTCTCGTAAACATCAAAACGAGACTATAGGGTCAAGAAAGCGAGAAACCGCTGATATGTTGGCGTGGCGTACTCATCTACGATAAGGGCAATTGGAACCGGCCATAGTCCGTGATCCGTGGCGCTGGCCAAAAGGATCACGGCGTTGGGAATGGTCACATTCATCATTACATTACAAAAATGGTCTTCCAGTGAGTCGTGGGCTACTACATACAATAACTAAAAATAAACCTTATACATTATAATCAGAACTATCCAATAATTAACTACAACTTTACTACATCACTGCCGAACCACAGTAGCGCTACTGCCACGGCGCATCTGAATCGAACCTACTCAGAAAATGTGTTTTACAAATGAACATGCAAATACAGCAACTGCCAACAGCATATTCACAGCCTGTATGTTCCCAGCACTGCCACATGTCACGGGTGCCTTGCCCTCCGTGCGTACAAAAGTGATTCTTCTCTCTTCTCCGGTCATAATGGGAGATTTTGCCTTGAAATAGTTCATCATCAATACATCGTCAGTTATATTGCCGACTTGATGGGAGAGTTTCTTCTCTCTGATTACACTGAGACCCGCTCCACCACGAGCCATGTAGGACGTTAGAATTACTTTGTAGACCGCGGATTCATCGAGTGGTTTATAAACAGGGACTTGACAGCTGGCACAACGGACTTGGATATCCACCACTCTGCTCCCTGAAGGCTTTTTCATGTCGTACTGTATTTGGAGTCCTGAAAGGCAAGACAGGGTAACGTTGCTTTGGCCATTTTGAAGATTTCTTCGCATGAAGCTCTTAATTTCCCTTGTATCGCACCGTTTCTTTATTGCGCATAATCAGCACTCGTACCACAGAATCCCACAGAACTTGGTACAATCAAAGGGCCACCTCCCCATACCTCGTTTCGCAGATAAGGCAGCCATAGTGATTTTGCCCCCAGGGCATCCCATAATGACCATTTAAATTAATATATTCCTTTGTTTTCAATGTTCATTATGGGATGCCCACGACCCGGCAAAATCAATATGGCTGCCGTATCTGCGAAACAGGTGCCTACATCATACCGTCCAGAAGGACATCGGACACCTTATTGAGACCTATATAACGTAATGTCGTACTCAGAAGACTTAGAATTTTTAAGTGTAAAAAAGAAAATCTAAAATCCCCACTCAGGATCGAACCTGTGACCTCAGCTAGGCTTACGCTTGCATTGCCTACTGTACCACTATATAAACTGCTACCCCTAACCTCAACTGAAAGCTAACCAGTTACTCCGTTATGTAAATCTCAATAAGGTGTCCGACGTCCTTCTGGACGGTATGATTTGGGCTTGACCCAAACAAAACGGGTTTGTGGTACCTCGCCCTCGTTCCCGGGTCTTTTTCCTTTATATATTTTTTTTAAAAAAGGGATGTCCTGGGAACGAGTTTGATGGTACCTGTTTGGTTTCCTGTCAAATTTCTGATCACCACCCCGTCAATTTCATAAGGGGATTCCCCGCGGGTATTACAGAGTCAAAGGCCAGTTAAGGCGGGGGTACACGTGAATTTGAATGAAATTTTAAGAGGTTTAAAGAAGGGATAGAAGAAAAAAAATGATTTTTGGAACACTAACAGACAGTTGATGCCCACACAAGAGCACCCCAGGTTGTCAGTGGACTAACTTGGTGTCGATCTATTAATTATTAACAACAAATTCTAATTTTAAAACTTTACTAAACCTTCAATGTTTCTTATTTCTCTAAATTTTACAAATCCTTTGAGAAAAACTATTTCCTTCCAAACATACCCCAAACGTTACAAAACACCCCATAGATTCATGAGATGAGTATGGAGTTTTTTGATTGCTTGAAACGTAAACGAGATATTTCCATTAAAGCCATGTCATTAGTGGCAAGAAAAATGGTAGTTTCTTGGTGTTGCGGATGGTGTGATCACCAAATGACGGAAAACAAAAGATTCAAAAGACACTGAACAATACCCACACCACAACACAAAAGCTAACCAACAATGGCTTCCGCAACACCAAGAAACACCCAGAAAAATGGATTTCAGGTGAACTCCCGCGTTAAATTCAGTGATTGGAAGCGATTTTATGGAAACCAGCCTTAACTAAAGAGTATCATATACCTGAAACTTGAAGGAACGACGGACTCGGCTTGTTTTCATCGTACATGGAAGCCACTTGTTCAAAAACCTGGACGAGGTCCTTTCCTTTTAGTTCCACAAGATCCACTCTGTTCTTGTAGGGAAAACTGTTTGCAATATGACCATACGTAACAGCATCTGCAGAAAAGGAGCAAATAGGGATGATATCTGTTTACAAACATTATTTTTGTTATTCAAATGTGCCAACCACTGGAACAAAAGAACCCTTTGTTTCGGCAGCCAATAAGGCTCTGGTTGGCACATTAATAACAATTGGTGACGTCACTGATATCTTCGCTATAGAGTGAAACGACAGTTGGAAAATAAATATAGGTGGCATGAAGACCCATTCCAATGGACGAGGCAGCAAGTACATAACTTAATGCATAGCCAATATGGAGACACCTGTTGCAGTACCTTGTGCACTGACGGCAATAGATGCAGTGATGCTGCCACTGTTTTGAACTGCAATACTTGCAGCGGTCCACTGTGCGTTATTGGCAGATTGATTAGCGTAATAAAACACCATAGCGTCCGTAACAACGTTTCCTAAATTGCATTCTTTAAGCATGCAGTCTGGTCTTTTTGCGTCGAGGAAAACAAAACTGGAACCCACTACGACCTGCAAAACAAAAAAGATTTGGTTTTGAGCCGCGTTTCCTCCCGTTGCCAACTTACTAACCTTGCAGTTTTAATTTGCGACCGTAGATCGTGGAAGTTTGTGTGTCCATATTGCAGTTTGGCAGACGTTTTTGCTGCTGAGAATTTTTAGCTATGAATTTATAAACGTATATGATTAGTATTTATAGTGTTCGTGTCCGTTCGCTAGCTCCTTCTCAAACTCTCCTTTTTGTAATTTTATATTATTATTGTATACATTCAGTGAGTTTGAATAAGTCTCCAATTAAAGTGAAATAAAGTGTCTTGCAAGATGCCAAGAATGTGACGTAATGATCGTACACGTTACTGATTGGACAATCGGAAACGTTTCCGATACGTTCACGAGAATGAACTGGAAACGATGCTCTTTTCCCATGGGCAACACCCCCGAAATTAACGTTACAGATTCACTTATGAGTCGGCGAAGTTCAGTAAGTTGAATAAAGATTTTGGTTCTCACCTCTGAAATCTTGGCGACCTCAGCCTTCCACTGCTCAACCTGTCGAAGAACTGTTGGATCTTTCGGTACTGATTTGTTCAGCAGTATTGGATTGCCGGTCCAGGTAGTCACATGACCCTTATCATCAAAATCAACCTTCAGATGCCCTAGATATTTGCCATAAGCAAACGCCTGGACAACCAGGACCTTATCCTCTGGGTTGCTATCCGGTATGATTACCAGGGGATATGGACCGTAAGGCGTTTCTGTAGACGGTGGTTTGCCTAAATGAAATGAAAGAAACAGGCTAAACGATAAGCCCTGTTCAGTTTAAACACGACTATCGTTTATCCGGAAATAAATAGTAAACTAAGGAGTCATTTTTCTTGAATAAAATTGTTTGATATTGACGATATTGTAAGCTAATGGCGCGTACCATTTTTCAGAAACCGGCTAATTCTTAAATAGTATGCCATTATTTTTCACAAATGGCCGGCCATGACGGTTAATTAAAAAAATAGTATGCATCATTTTGATAAACTCGCACTGTAGCACCAGCTTCTGAATCAGAGGCTCCTATGAGCCAGCTCGTGAATACGAAACAACCTTCGGACCCTCCCCTCTCCTACACGTTTTGATCCAACGACAACCCCCCCCCCCCCCCCCAGCCTCTACGTCGAACTTCCCACCCTCCCCTCCTAAAGGCAGTTAAAAATAACCTATCGCATTTTGAACGGGCAAAATATATGCGCAAGCCTTATGTCAGCGGAATTACCAAGAAAAGTTTACAGCTGATGGATGGAAGAGAGGAGTTAAAATTTGCATATTGTCCCCTTCAACGCTTCGCGTATCTACGAGTTGAAAAGGTATATCATGTTTACGAAATGATCAGTCCGGCCGGTCAGTTCTAAGAAATGCTGAGCGCCCTAAGTTGATTACAGTTTTGTTGAGTCCAGAATGAAGTGCCAAAATAAACGCGCAGACTAACTTAACTTGCAAAACTAAACAACGTTTTCACCATCAAGAGGGGTAGGGTATACGTACAGGTATGGAAGGGGCCGTCAAAAGGACTACTTGTCTGACACCCTCCTACCACTAGAAGAGGTAGAAATGAGTTACAAGACCCTTACAAGGGTAGTGGACCTAACTGTGTAAGGCCATTAAGTTGCTTGTAGGGGTAAACGTAGGGGTATAGGTAGGTAGGTATAGGTAGGTATATAGGGGTATATGTAGTGGTAGGGTATGGGCAGGGACAGGGACAGGGGCATGGCAGGGGTAGGAATAGAATAGGGTTAGGAGTAGAGGCACTACCTGTGTAAAGGAAGGTGTTTGTATGACCTCCCACCACTATATCGACACCCTCGACTTCTTTGGCTATCTTCTTGTCCATCTCTATACCCGCGTGACCAATGGCAATGATCTTATCAATGTTCTGCTTCTTGAGGTCACTAACAGCACTCCTCACCGACTCGACCTCAGGGAGGAACTTGATATTGGGTCCTGGACCTGGTTTAGATAATCTACAAATAAAAAAGAACGCATCCATCACAACTTCATTAATTTCCAGGTCTTTGGGTTTTTGCAACAAAGCTAAGATGACGATCACCCGCGCCATGTCAAGCAACGGCCAAACAGAACGGCAAGTTGAGGCAGCTTGAAAACTTGCATCGACTTGACCACCACTTGCTGCACTTGTGTTTACTTGCGATGAATTGCATCCACGTTCATCGAGTTCAAATTCCACTCAAATCTACACTGTTTTTAATTCAGGGGTAGCGACCTCGTTCACAGGACCTTCTGCCCTATCAAATGGCGGAAGGGGTGGGGAGCGTAAAGCCCAAAATACTCCAAAACTCCTTGGCATGGCCAACATGCCCGGGGGAGGGGTACTCTTCCTTGTGAAAGATCTCGTGCCATGCGTCACTTGAATGTGAAAATACAAAACTGAATGCAAGGCTGGCACTACGGCAAAGGGCAGATTTATTAATGGCCAATATTTCGACTAATTGAGTCGAAAATATTGGCCATTAATAAATCTGCCCTTTGCTGTAGTGCCAGCCTTGCGTTCAGTTTTGTATTATAGGGAGTACCCCCCACCCCCCCCCCCCCCACCCCCCACCACCACCCGGGCGAACATGGTGTGGTATTTTCAGCATCGTTTGAACAACGGTTTCAAATTGCCAGAAACCAAACAGGGCTGCCAATCTCAAAAAAAAAAAAAAATTCCCAAAACGCCATTTTATCGTGTGCCACGTCACAAAACATTCCACGATTCATGGGGTATTTTGGCAGTCTCGTACAGGGAGCTTCTACGCTCGCCCGCCATTTTGAAATCGGAGCAGGGCCTGGGGAGGAGGAGGGGAGTACTCCTCTAAATTTGAAATCCTTACCCATAACCCTTCCTAAAACATGTGATTTCCTTCACTGATGATGATGATGATGATGCTAACTTTATTGAAGTGTCGATGTATTTAGCTACAAAAAGAGCCAATTGGGGACTTGGGGACACTATAACATAAATCTTACAAAGTCAAACAAATATATCTATCTAATGTATCTAGAATTTTTAACAGTAAAATGTACCCACATTCAGACCAGGCCGTTGATTCTATACCATTTTCACTGAGACCAAAACAGCTAAAAAATACACCCATTTGGGCCACACATGGCTATATAGCGCCGGTATAGAAAAGGGGTTCACCGTTCGACTACACGACTAAAGCTGTGGCAAGTTACTCTCAGTATAGGCGCACCTCCCGTAACCGACCACCCACAATGCAAAGCCAGGGCGGTCGCTTGCGTGATGTCAAACCACACGGGTCTTTACTTTGAATCATATGAACCTGTAGTTATTTCAATGTATAAAGCACTTATCAGCGTAAGAAGCTTTGATACAAGAGACAAATGATTTTCGTTGTATTGGAGTTGTGATGTAACACATTGTGGTCGCACCAAAAAGTGGGAGAGGGGACGCTTACCAGAAGATAAAAACAATAGAACAATTCAAATTACCACTATTGGAAGTGGTCGCGGCCGCTTACGAGAGGTGGTCGCTTACGAGATGTTTCAAGTATAACTAGTAGTAATTATTCATTAGGCAAATGCGCTCGCGCAAAAGAAGGTATGTGAAAACGTTCGGGGAGATGCCAAAGTAGATACCAGTTTCCGCCCGGTTTGCACCTAAAAAGAACAAAAGAATCTCCGGGGAGTTAAAGTAGCGTCGAAATAGAGAAACAGAGAAAGGCTGAATAGCCCATTTCCAAGTTGCTCTTAGCCTCCTTTTCAAACCGAGGACAAGTGCAAAACTTTTCATATGAATATAAGTTTTATTTGCATGTGAAAGAAAACTCATTTTTATATGAATGGTTTTGCACTTGGCCTCGGTTTCAAAAGGAGGCTAAGAGCAACTCGAAAATGGGCTATTCAATCCGGCTACCACACAGAAAACACAAGATTAGGATTGCACGAACGCAATGATTTGACTAGAAAAAAATTGGTATTTTAGAAAAGCGGTCACTAAGGAGATGTGGTCGCGCAGGGTGGTTCGACTATTACTTAGTTTACTTCAAATTTGGATTGAAAAAACACAAGTTCTGAATTGATTCTCTTAATTTCATTGTACTTACGAAGGTGTATTCTTCAATACGTATCCCACAAGTCCAATCTTTGTGCCACCAACATTGAGAACTTTGGACTTGACAAACAGGGGAGGTGACTGGGGCCACTTTGGTTCTTGAGTAACGTTCAGATTTGATACCACTACTGAGAAATTCAGATGGCTGAGGAAGGACACCAAGTTATCAACACCGTCATCAAATTCATGATTTCCAAGGCTCTGTTGAGGCAATTGAAACGCAGTTGCTGTTATATTAGGGACGGACCATTTAATTTTGGTGGGGGGCGAGCAATTTCTTCTGAGTATGAATTTTTTTTCGGTATCACTATTTGCAAGAATTTTTTTTTCACGTGCTTTCTTGTGCACCATTGTTTTTCTCTTAAATTTCTTCTGCAGGGCCCAGGTGTTCAAATCGTGGATAGCGCTATCACGTTGGATAGCGCAATGGGTTTTGTTATCTTTTATCCACTGGATAGTGACGTGGATAGCGTTATCCACTCTTTGAACAACTGGGCCCAGGAATTTGTTTTTGGTAATTTCCCAACTCCCCCCTCCCCCCTTCCACAAAAAATAAATGGTCCGTCCCTTAGCTGCATTCTTCGTTTTCACCTGAAAGTAAATTTGCGATTTGCATTGCTACGCTTTGTGATTGGATAAAAAAATACTTGCGTTACTTTCTTGACCAATCAGAAGCAAAACCACAACCAAAACTAATCGTAATTGGCTCACACGGGTTTTCCCGCGCTTGGCGCCGGTTGCATGTGTTTGCTTACGTGTTCTGATTGGTTTATTGCATGACTAGTGTTTGTTGTGATCACTAGCCAGATTAATAACTTTGGTTTTGGTTTTACGACACTAAAGTCAAACCCGCTCTAAAGGGGAAGCTCGAAGTAATTCGCACTGATGGACACACGAGGCGACTAATCACGGTGACCAAATCGCTTGTAGTTGTTCGCTCTCTGTTTCTGTTTGATTATCTCGCGCTGTCTGTTGTGAATTTGTTGGTTACGCTAGTGGCTCGTACGCCCTCTGTTCTGTTTTTGTTTGTTAAGTTAGTGACTCTCGCGCTCTCTGCGGTTTTGTGTTTGATCGTCACGTTAGTGACTCTCGCGCCCTCTGTTTTGTGTTTGATTGTTACGTTAGTGACTCTCGCGCTCAGTTTTTTGTGTTTGATTATTACGCTAGTGACTCTCGCGCTCTCTGTTTTGTGTTTGTCACATTAGTCAGTGACTCTCGCGCCCTCCTTTTTGCGTTTGATTGCTACGATAGTGCCTCGCGCGCTCTCTGTTTTGTGTGTGATTGTTACGGCGCTAGTGACTCTCGCGCTCTCTGTTTTGTGTTTGATTGTTACCCTTGGTACTCCCGCGCTCTCTGTTTTGTTAGTTGATTGTTTCGCTAGTGACCCCCGCGCTCTCTGTTTTGTGTTTGATTGTTACCCTTGTTACTCCCGCGCTCTCTGTTTTGTCAGTTGATTGTTGTACTAGTGACCCTCGCGCTTGTGTTTTGTGTTTCATTGCTACCCTTGTTACTCCCGCGCTCTCTGTTTTGAGTTTCATTGCTATGTTACTGACTTGCGCGCTCTCTGTTTTGTGTTACGACCGACGCTAGCTAGTGACTCGCGCGCTCTCTGTTTTGTGTTTGATTGTAACGTTAGTGGCATGCACGCTCTCTGTTTTGTGTTTGATTGTTACAGTAGTGACTCCCGCGCTCACTGTTGTGTTTGATTATTACGCTAGTGACTTTCGCACTCTCTGTTTTGTGTTTGTCACGTTAGTCAGTGACTAGTCAGTGTCTTTTGTTTGATGGTCACGTTATTGACTTTCTCGTTCTCTGTTTTGTGTTTGATTGTTACGTTAGTGCCTCGCGCGCTCTCTGTTTTGTGTGTGATTGTCACGGTGCTAGTGACTCGCGCGCTCTCTGTTTTGTGTGTGATTGTCACGGCGCTTTTGACTCGCGCGCTCTCTGATTTGTGTTTGATTATTACCCTTGTTACTCCCGCGCTCTCTGTTTTGTCAGTTGATTGTTGTGCGAGTGACTCTCGTGCTCTGTGTTGTGTTTGACTGCTACTCTTGTCACTCCCACGCTCTCTGTTTTGAGTTTCATTGCTATGTTACTGACTCGCGCGCTCTCTGTTTTGTGTTCGATTTGTACGACGCCAGTGACTCGCGCGCTATTTGTTGTGTTTTATTGTTACGTTAGTGACATGGCGCTGTCTGTTTTGTGTTTGATTGTTACGTTAGTGACTCTCGCGCTCTCTGTTTTGTGTTTGATTGTTACGTTAGTTACATGCGCGCCCTCTGTTTTGATTGATTGTTACGTTAGTGACATGTGCGCTCTCTGTTTTGTGTTTGATTATTACGTTAGTGACTCTCGCGCTCTCTGTTTTGTGTTTGATTGTTACGTTAATGACTCTCGCGCTCTCTGTTTTGTGTTTGATTGTTACGTTAGTGACATGTGCGCTCTCTGTTTTGCGTTTGATTGTTACGTTAGTGACATGCGCGCTCTCTGTTTTGTGTTTGATTGTTACGTTAGTGACTCTCGCGCTCTCTGTTTTGCGTTTGATTATTACGTTAGTGACTCTCGCGCTCTCTGTTTTGCGTTTGATTGTTACGTTAGTGACATGTGCGCTCTCTGTTTTGTGTTTGATTATTACGTTAGTGACTCTCGCGCTCTCTGTTTTGCGTTTGATTATTATGTTAGTGACTCTCTCTACTCTGTTTTGTGTTTGATTGTAACATTAGTGACTCTCGCGCTCTCTGTTTTGTGTTTGATTGTTACGTTAGTGACTCGCGCGCTCTCTGTTTTGCGTTTGATTATTACGTTAGTGACTCTCGCGCTCTCTGTTTTGTGTTTGATTGTTACGTTAGCGACTCTCGCGCTCTTTGTTTTGCGTTTGATTATTACGTTAGTGACTCTCTCTACTCTGTTTTGTGTTTGATTGTAACGTTAGTGACTCTCGCGCTCTCTGTTTTGTGTTTGATTGTTACGTTAGTGACTCGCGCGCTGTTTGTTTTGCGTTTGATTGTTCCGTTAGTGACATGCACGCTCTCTGTTTTGTGTTTGATTGTTACGTTAGTGACTCTCGCGCTCTCTGTTTTGTGTTTGATTGTTACGTTAGTTACATGCGCGCTCTCTGTTTTGTGTTTGATTGTTACGTTAGTGACATGCGCGCTCTTTGTTTTGTGTTTGATTGTTACGTTAGTGACATGTGCGCTCTCTGTTTTGTGTTTGATTATTACGTTAGTGACTCTCGCGCTCTCTGTTTTGCGTTTGATTATTATGTTAGTGACTCTCTCTACTCTGTTTTGTGTTTGATTGTAACATTAGTGACTCTCGCGCTCTCTGTTTTGTGTTTGATTGTTACGTTAGTGACTCGCGCGCTCTCTGTTTTGCGTTTGATTATTACGTTAGTGACTCTCGCGCTCTCTGTTTTGTGTTTGATTGTTACGTTAGCGACTCTCGCGCTCTCTGTTTTGCGTTTGATTATTACGTTAGTGACTCTCTCTACTCTGTTTTGTGTTTGATTGTAACGTTAGTGACTCTCGCGCTCTCTGTTTTGTGTTTGATTGTTACGTTAGTGACTCGCGCGCTGTTTGTTTTGCGTTTGATTGTTCCGTTAGTGACATGCACGCTCTCTGTTTTGTGTTTGATTGTTACGTTAGTGACTCTCGCGCTCTCTGTTTTGTGTTTGATTGTTACGTTAGTTACATGCGCGCTCTCTGTTTTGTGTTTGATTGTTACGTTAGTGACATGCGCGCTCTTTGTTTTGTGTTTGATTGTTACGTTAGTGACATGCGCGCTCTCTGTTTTGTGTTTGATTGTTACGTTAGTGACATGCGCGCTCTTTGTTTTGTGTTTGTCACGTTAGTCAGTGGCTCTCGCGCTCTCTGTCTTTTGTTTGATGGTCACGTTATTGACTTTCTCGTTGTCTGTTTTGTGTTTGATTGTTACGTTAGTGCCTCGCGCGCTCTCTGTTTTGTGTGTGATTGTCACGGCGCTTTTGACTCGCGCGCTCTTTCATTTGTGTTTGATTATTACCCTTGCTACTCCCGGGCTCTCTGTTTTGTCAGTTGATTGTTCTCCCGCGCTCTCTGTTTTGTCGATTGATTGTTGTGCGAGTGACTCTCGTGCTCTGTGTTTTGTGTTAGACTGCTACCCTTGTCACTCCCACGCTCTCTGTTTTGAGTTTCATTGCTATGTTACTGACTCGCGCGCTCTCTGTTTTGTGTTCGATTTGTACGACGCTAGTGACTCGCGCGCTGTTTGTTGTGTTTGATTGTTACGTTAGTGACATGCGCGCTCTCTGTTTTGTGTTTGAATGTTACGTTAGTGACTCTCGCGCTCTCTGTTTTGCGTTTGATCGTTACGTTAGTGACATGTGCGCCCTCCGTTTTGTGTTTGATTATTACGTTAGTGACTCGCGCTCTCTGTTTTGTGTTTGATTGTTACGTTAGTGACTCTCGCGCTCTCTGTTTTGCGTTTGATTATTACGTTAGTGACTCTCTCTACTCTGTTTTGTGTTTGATTGTAACGTTAGTGACTCTCGCGCTCTCTGTTTTGTGTTTGATTGTTACGTTAGTGACTCGCGCGCTGTTTGTTTTGCGTTTGATTGTTCCGTTAGTGACATGCACGCTCTCTGTTTTGTGTTTGATTGTTACGTTAGTGACTCTCGCGCTCTCTGTTTTGTGTTTGATTGTTACGTTAGTTACATGCGCGCTCTCTGTTTTGTGTGGTTCTTTTCAATGTGACAGCAACTGTTTGACATACAACTACATAACGGACGGACTTACCAATTATACATTTCATTCTACCGGTGAAACAAGACGTATTAATCATCACATCGACTGCAACTCAAAAAACGTCATTTACATGGTACAATGCAATCGTTGTCACAAACAATACATAGGAGAAACCAAACGACGACTTAAAGACCGCTTCAACGACTGAACATCGTAGACCAGTTGACAAACAAACTAACATCTCTAAACCTACTGCAGTCTCAGAACATTTCCTTTCTAACGACCATACCGCTTCTGATATGCAACTTATCCCTCTTGAACTCGTTAAAACTAATCGTGACGGTGTACGTAAAGCAAGAGAAGCATAGAGAGAGGTCAGACCCTTGAATCTTTTGGTTTAAATAGAAGAGATGAAACATGACATCTTTTCTCAGTTTCCATTACTTATATTTACTGTAGTATTGTGTCGATGTTTTTCTTAACTCTATATTGCTTAGTTATTTACGGTTATTTACATTTACTTTGTCACTTCAGTTTATGCTGCCATATTATCATATTTAATCCCCAGCCCCCTTTTAAATTTAAATTGTAACGTTTTTTTGCCTTACGAGTTATTATCTGTAAGACCCTGAAGAGGAAAGGCTGTGCCTTTCGAAATATTGGATTTTTTACAAATATAGTCGTTTCCGTATCGTTTATCAGCCTTGCTTTTGTATCAAATCGTTTTATTATTTTATAGCTGATTAGATCCTTTACTATAGGATCCGGTGCTTCTATCTCGTTACGGTGGTCTTTGCAAGTACAGTTACTTGTTCTCGTGATTTTCGCCGTGCCCGTAATGACGTTCTTGTTTTTAAATAGCCGAGTCAAGCCACTGGCATTTGGACTTCACCGGAAAAGAAATTACATTTTTCGATGGGAATTTATGTTGATATCAATTACGAGTAGGCCCTCCTTTTTCCTCAGGGATAGTAGAGCGAGCGACTACGAGTAGTCCCTCCTTTTTCCTCAGGGATAGTAGAGCGAGCGAAACGCGAGCGCGCGTGAAAATCACTCCACGCGAGAAAGGCGAGACGCGCGGTGGGGAGAGAGAAAAAGGAGAGACTACAGACAAAGCCCAAACTTTTGAACTTATGCGTTGCTCTCACAACTCAAAACTCTGATTGGCTCTTCCATGGCAATCTGTCAACATCTGTCAAAAACGCGCCAGCCGCTATCAAAACTTAGTTTCTGTCAATGGTTGCCAAACTTCAGGCATGTCTGGAAAAAATTCCAAATATAACATCGCTGAAACCGAAACAGACTCAAGCGGTGGAGGCACTGTTGGCGGGGAAAGATGTTCTTGCGATACTTTCATCCAGATTTGGGAAAGGTTTAATTTATCAAGTGTATAGCATGGCACAAACATCTGCGAACGCGAGCGTCCAAATACAAACCCGGCAACTGAGGAGGTTCGAGAGAAGAACCAAAACCATGGTCTTGCCTGAATGAAATAGTGGCATGAACCATGCATGAACGAAGTAGTCGCTAGACTGTCAAAATTGCAAGGGGAACTCCACGCAACTATAAAGCGTAGCGAACGGAAGCTAAAATTACAGCCTTGACTGAGACAAACTTCAACTCTCTCTGCTATATAGCTTGGATCCTGAAAATTAAAATCCTGTAAACACAAAAATAAAATGTAGTCTCTCCTTTTTCTCTTCCCCGTCGCGCGTCTCGCCTTTCTCGCGTGGGGTGATTTTCACGCGCGCTCGCATTTCGCTCGCTCTACTATCCCTGAGGAAAAAGGAGGGACTACTCGTAGTCTATGGACAACTGTGCACTATGTACAAACCAGAGCAAAAGATTTTATCTTTTTTGGCCGTCCATCAACTACAGAAGCTCGGATAAAATGCCCTCGAACACGCCGCTAACTCGAACACCGATCCATTTCCCTTGGATCCTTGGATCGTTTACTCGAACCCTCCGCTATCTCGAACAATTTATCGTTTCCCCTGGGAGTTCTAGTTAATAATATTATTACAGATGTAACGGGGTTTCACTGTAATTTCAGGCAACTCTGGGGTCTGGGGAAAAAAACTCTCGTGATCTCTTTATTAAATGGGTTGATTTAGGTTATACAACTTACCATAGCATCGTATCCAAGCTCATTCATGAACGCCCTCGTGGCATTACCTCGATAAGTTTTGTACCACGGTGTTCCGGTGAACACATCGCCGCCGGAAACAAGCAGCACATTCTGCGCCTGAGATCGAATTTGTTTGATCATCGTTGCTTTGCGAGCCATTCCTCCAAAACATTTTCCCGCCTGAGCATCTTTGGGATAACAAAAGAAACCGTAGGTGTCGGTTTCTTCAAAGCGGCCATGATTGTCGTTCGTATGCAGAAGTGTAAGCGAAAATCCTTGCACCAAGGATAGTAGAAATAAAGATGAGAAGACGAGGATTATGGCTTTGACCAGCGTTACCTCCATATTTGTTTATACTGGATGGTAAAGTTTACAAGCAGACTGTCTGCCTGAAAACGACACTTTTACCTTTCAATCACTTGTCGGCTGTGCAATATCGGATTGACATCCATTCCGCCAAAACAAATTATTCAATTCAGTATAAAGAAATGTCTCATAAATAATACAAATCCAACAAATGAAAAAAAAAAAAAGACAATCGGCATTGTGTATTGTGTATTGTGTATTGTGGACAACTGTGCACTGTGTACAAACCAGAGCAAAAGATTTTATCTTTTTTGGCCGTCCATCAACTACAGAAGCTCGGATAAAATGCCCTCGAACACCCCGCTAACTCGAACACCGATCCATTTCCCTTGGATCCTTGGATCGTTTACTCGAACCCTCCGCTATCTCGAACAATTTATCGTTTCCTCTGGGAGTTCTAGTTAATAATATTATTACAGATGTAACGGGGTTTCACTGTAATTTCAGGCAACTCTGGGGTCTGGGGAAAAAGGACAAGAAAAAGTAGATCGGAGGGGTCAGTCGCATTTATGTCCTCTTTACCAGTCTCTCGTCCATCCAGTTTGCTCGGCCCAATGAGTTGCCTGCGGGAGGACACTACTACAAATTACCTTATCACATGAAATTTTGGCGACACGTTAATTTAGCGATTTTGAAAAATCCATATTTAGCGGCACTTTAATTTAGCGATTTTTCGTAAATTTTGGAACATAAGTCACTTAATTTTTGCGATTTCACGAACTGAAACTTTGGCGAATTGTGAATTGTGTCAAGCTTTTCATTTAATCTAGGATTCCACAGCTCTTTATAAACGTAGAATCCGCGGAGTCCATACGGGAATGAAAAATTTAATACTAGCGAAGAATCCATTTCAGTTGTCAAGCTGAAATGACTGATATGTGCACGAGACATCCGATACACGTCATAATCGACCGTAAAACAGCATGATTGTGTGAAACTGACCAGATGGCAGAATTTCATATTGAACTCACTTTAATTTAGCGACGATTTAAATTTAGCGACACTTAATTTTGGTGCATTTTAATTTAGCGATTTTTAGAAAAATCGCTAAATTCGCTAAATTTAAGTGTCGCCAAAATTTCATGTGATAAGGTATTAACTTTCAATTGATATTTTAAAACTATATCAGATCTTTAATATTTCTTTATTAATTCAGTTCTTGTTTCTAAATTTTACTGACAAATATACCCCCGCTTTCTTTCCCCTTGAACACTCACGAACGAAAAAATTTCTTTTAATTTCTTCGCGCCTCCCACACGGGTGGATGCTGTCGAAATTTATGATGCCTTTTTTCCATTAAAGAATGTATTCTGAAAGTTGGTCACAAAATCTCGTCTGGCGTCTTTTTAGTGTTCGACTTGTGGTCCATTCGATCACTGCTGCCAATTTGCTTTTTTGCTGTTTGAGTTCAACAGTCACTGCAAATCAGTTTCGAAGAAGCGATTCGCGACGATTTAATAAATCTATTGCAATGCAAAGGATATTTGTAACTGTTTAACAAAAACAACAAAATCGGACCAACACGACATTTCTTTTGCTCTGATTGGTCAAAACCATTTGCCATTCAATTCTATCCAAATATTTTAAGCCCGTGTAAACCTCCCGCCACACTCACCACAAGTGTAATTGTTTGTGACTTTATTGAGATCGGTTATCAAGAAGGCGTGTTCCTCATAGATGCCGATGGTCATGGTTGAAGGGCCAACCTTGTCGTAATTCGCGGGGGAGTGGGCTAAAATGAAGTCACCATTGGGGAGAACAAGGTAGGCTGCAATGCCTTGCTTGAAATGCTTTTCGATTTTGGAGAAGTGCCGCAAAGTTAGCTGGCCTCTAAGCCGAGGATAAAGAGCAAAGAAGCTTTCCGCGAGTTCTCTGGTTTTGCGGGTGTTGCGATCTTTGCGAGCTCCTCGATGGACGGCCAAGCAACGAAAGAGACAAAGATTGTCGTTGAAGTTATCAAGGGCAATGACTTCTCTTTTGTTGCGAAGCCAATCAGGAAGCCACCCGAGGCCTATTTGCAGGGGTTGTCGATCAAGCACGACTTTGACATCAAGCATGACTGCGCGTTCGTAAACCCATTTGGTGTTAGGCCTTTTGAGTTTTGCGTTTTGGAGACGAAGCTCTTCCTGAGATTGCAACCACTGGCGGGTCTCGGAGAGAGTGGCTAGCCAAGGTCCGGGTCGATTGTTTTGATAAAACTGCCTCACCACGTCGTCTTCAGTGTTTCTTAACTCGACTGTAGAGATTAACCTGATTGCGTGTCGTGTGTGAACATGTTGTTTGATTTTGTTCAAAATTCTAGCGACAAGAGGTTTTTCGAGATCAGTTGTAAAACGAAACCGGACAATTCGCCTGCCGCGTTCAACCCATCGATCAACCCGATCATAGACTTGAACAAATTGTTCAAAATCTAAGTCCTGTGGGTTGTTTCGAGGCTCTTCGGCAGGTTCGAACTGCTCAAGATTTCGTGCCTGTTCGTCCAGCCAAGCAATCAGCTCGCGTTTATCG
This sequence comes from Cladopsammia gracilis, assembly GCA_022457155.1. Taxonomy (NCBI): domain Eukaryota; kingdom Metazoa; phylum Cnidaria; class Anthozoa; order Scleractinia; family Dendrophylliidae; genus Cladopsammia; species Cladopsammia gracilis. Next base: position 2,015,141 of record JAJGOT010000051.1, on the reverse strand, counting down.
TCATCACGCCGTCTTCGTTGTCGGGGTTGCGCCATTGCATATATACAAGGATTTTTTTTTTCTCCAATTGGTTATGTCCAGCTTGCCGGGTTTGAGGGAGGGGGTATAGAGTAGTAGAGGGGGAGGGACGTCAAATACCGTTTTTCAGAGCCCCAAATAAGCCGCCAAACGCCCGAGTTACCGGGCCCCCAGGGCGAATGCAATGAGTCCTGGGGGCCCGGTAACTCGGGCGTTTGGCGGCTTATTTGGGGCTCTGAAAAACGGTATTTGACTCCCTCCCCCTCTACTACTCCCTCCTACCACTAGAAGAGGTAGAAATGAGTTACAAGACCCTTGCAAGGGTAGTGGACCTAACTGTGTAAGGGCATTAAGTTGCTTGTAGGGGTAAACGTAGGGGTATAGGCGTAGGTTTATAATATATAGGGGTATATGTAGTGGTAGGGTATGGGCAGGGACAGGGACAGGGGCATGGCAGGGGTAGGAATAGAATAGGGTTAGGAGTAGAGGCACTACCTGTGTAAAGGAAGGTGTTTGTATGACCTCCCACCACTATATCGACACCCTCGACTTCTTTGGCTATCTTCTTGTCCATCTCTATACCCGCGTGACCAATGGCAATGATCTTATCAATGTTCTGCTTCTTCAGGTCACTAACGGCACTCCTCACCGACTCGACCTCAGGGAGGAACTTGATATTAGGTCCTGGACCTGGTTTAGATAATCTACAAATAAAAAAGAACGCATCCATCACAACTTCATTAATTTCCAGGTCTTTGGGTTTTTGCAACAAGGTCCAAACCCTTACCCTTTCATATACCGTTTTTGACAGAAAAGGTACCCCTTTCATATATCTTTCATTGAAAATGGTACCCCTTTCATATACCTTTCAATGAAAATGGTACCCCTTTCATATAGCCTTTACGTGCTTCTGTTTGATATATTTTGAAAGGTCCTTTTTATAATACTTAAATGGCAGTTTTCCCTACCTTTTTTATACTTCAACTCGTGTTTTCGCTACCCTTTCCTATTCTTCGTGAAATCCCTACCCTTTCATATGCTTCATCTTGTGAAATCCCTAACCTTTCACATACATCCAGCCTCAAAAAGGTACCCCTTTCGGGCGGAGCATCCCCGTATAGCCCATTATAGGGAGAAAAACCTTTGAATGCAGAGGTCCACACGACGCAGAAATTAAACTTACTGGTAGTTGCCGGATCTTCCTTGTGAAAGATCTCGTGCCAGGCGTCACTTGAATGTGAAAATACAAAACTGAATGCAAGGCTGGCACTACGGCAAAGGGCAGATTTATCAATGGCCAATATTTCGACTAATTGAGTCGAAAATATTGGCCATTAATAAATCTGCCCTTTGCCGTAGTGCCAGCCTTGCATTCAGTTTTGCATTATAGGGAGTACCCCCCCCCCCCCCCCCCCACCACCACCCGGGCGAACATGGTGTGGTATTTTCAGCATCGTTTGAACAACGGTTTCAAATTGCCAGAAACCAAACACGGCTGCCAATCTCAGAAAAAAAATTCCCAAAGCGCCATTTTATCGTGTGCCACGTCACAAAACATTCCACGATTCGTGGGGTATTTTGGCAGTCTCATACAGGGGCTTCTACGCTCGCCCGCCATTTTGAAATCGGAGCAGGGCCTGGGGAGGAGGAGGGGAGTACTCCTCTAAATTTGAAATCGTTACCCATAACCCTTCCTAAAACATGTGATTTCCTTCACTGATGATGATGATGATAACTTTATTGAAGTGTCGATGTATTTAGCTACAAAAAGAGCTAATTGGGGACTTGGGGACACTATAACATAAATCTTACAAAGTCAAACAAATATACCTATCTAATGTATCTAGAATTTTTAACAGTAAAATGTACCCACATTCAGACCAGGCCGTTGATTCTATACCATTTTCACTGAGACCAAAACAGCTAAAAAACACACCCATTTGGGCCACACATGGCTATATAGCGCCAGTATAGAAAAGGGGTTCACCGTTCGACTACACGACTAAAGCTGTCACAAGTTACTCTCAGTACAGGCGCACCTCCCGTAACCGACCACCCACAATGCAAAGCCTGGGCGGTCGCTTGCGTGATGTCAGACCACACGGGTCTTAACTTTGAATCATATGAACCTGTAGTTATTTCAATGTACAAAGCACCTATCAGCGTAAGAAGCTTTGATACAAGAGAGAAATGATTTTCGTTGTATTGGAGTTGTGCTGTAACACACTGTGGTCGCACCAAAATGTGGGAGAGAGGACGCTTACCAGAAGATAAAAACAATAGAACAATTCAAATTACCACCATTGGAAGTGGTCGCGGCCACTTACGAGAGGTGGTCGCTTACGAGATGTTTCAAGTATGACTAGTAGTAATTATTCATTAGGCAAATGCGATCGCGCAAAAGAAGGTATGTGAAAACGTTCGGGGAGATGCCAGAGTAGATACCAGTTTCCGCCCGGTTTGCAACTAAAAAGAACAAAAGAATCTTCAGGGAGCTAAAGTAGGCTTCGAAATAGAGAATCAGAGAAAGGCTGAATAGCCCATTTCCAAGTTGCTCTTAGCCTCCTTTTCAAACCGAGGACAAGTGCAAAACTTTTCATATGAATATAAGTTTTATTTGCATGTGAAAGAAAACTCATTTTTATATGAATGGTTTTGCACTTGGCCTCGGTTTCAAAAGGAGGCTAAGAGCAACTCGAAAATGGGCTATTCAATCCGGCTACCACACAGAAAACACAAGATTAGGATTGCACGAACGCAATGATTTGACTAGAAAAAAATTGGTATTTTAGAAAAGCGGTCACTAAGGAGATGTGGTCGCGCAGGGTGGTTCGACTATTACTTAGTTTACTTCAAATTTGGATTGAAAAAACACAAGTTCTGAATTGATTCTCTTAATTTCATTGTACTTACGAAGGTGTATTCTTCAATACGTATCCCACAAGTCCAATCTTTGTGCCACCAACATTGAGAACTTTGGACTTGACAAACAGGGGAGGTGACGGGGGCCACTTTGGTTCTTGAGTAACGTTCAGATTTGATACCACTACTGAGAAATTCAGATGGCTGAGGAAGGACACCAAGTTATCAACACCGTCATCAAATTCATGACTTCCAAGGGCCTGTTGAGACAATTGAAACGCAGTTACTGTTATATTAGGGACGGACCATTTAGTTTTGGCGGGGGGCGGGCAATTTCTTCTGAGTATGAATTTTTTTTCGGTATCATTATTTGCAAGAATTTTTTTCACGTGCTTTCTTGTGCACCATTTTTTTTCTCTTAAATTTCTTCTGCAGGGCCCAGTTGTTCAAATCGTGGATAGCGCTATCACGTTGGATAGCGCAATGGGTTTTGTTATCTTTTATCCACTGGATAGTGACGTGGATAGCGTTATCCACTCTTTGAACAACTGGGCCCAGGAATTTGTTTTTGGTAATTTCCCAACTCCCCCCTCCCCCCTTCCACAAAAAATAAATGGTCCGTCCCTTAGCTGCATTCTTCGTTTTCACCTGAAAGTAAATTTGCGATTTGCATTGCTACGCTTTATGATTGGATAAAAAAATACTCGCGCCACTTTCTTGACCAATTAGAAGCAAAACCACAACCAAAACTAATCGTAATTGGCTCACACGCGTTTTCCCGCGCTTGGCGCCGGTTGCATGTGTTTGCTTTCGTGTTCTGATTGGTTTATTGCATGACTGGTGTTTGTTGTGATCACTAGCCAGATTAATAACTTTGGTTTTGGTTTTACGACACTAAAGTCAAACCCGCTCTAAACGGGAAGCTCGAAGTAATTCGCACTGATGGACACATGAGGCGACTAATCACGGTAACCAAATCGCTTGTAGTTGTTCGCTCTCTGTTTCTGTTTGATTATCTCGCGCTGTCTGTTGTGAATTTGTTGGTTACGCTAGTGGCTCGTACGCCCTTTGTTTTGTTTTTGTTACGTTAGTGACTCTCGCGCTCTCTGCAGTTTTGTGTTTGATCGTTACGTTTATGACTCTCGCGCCCTCTGTTGTGTGTTTGATTGTTACGTTAGTGACTCTCGCGCCCTCTGTTTTGTGTTTGATTGTTACGTTAGTGACTCTCGCGCTCACTTTTTTTGTGTTTGATTATTACGGTAGTGACTCTCGTGCTCTCTGTTTTGTGTTTGTCACATTAGTCAGTGACTCTCGCGCCCTCCTTTTTGCGTTTGATTGCTACGATAGTGCCTCGCGCGCTCTCTGTTTTGTGTTATTGTCACGGCGCTAGTCACTCGTGCGCTCTCTGTTTTGTGTTTGATTGTTACCCTTGGTACTCCCGCGCTCTCTGTTTTGTGTGTGATTGTCACGGTGCTAGTGACTCACGCGCTCTCTGTTTTGTGTTTGATTGTTACCCTTGCTACTCCCGGGCCCTCTGTTTTGTTAGTTGATTGTTCCGCTAGTGACTCCCGCGCTTGTGTTTTGTGTTTCAATGCTACCCTTGTCACTCCCGCGCTCTCTGTTTTGAGTTTCATTGCTATGTTACTGACTTGCGCGCTCTCTGTTTTGTGTTACGACCGACGCTAGCTAGTGACTCGCGCGCTGTTTGTTTTGTGTTTGATTGTTACGTTAGTGACATGCGCGCTCTCTGTTTTGTGTTTGATTGTTACGGTAGTGACTCTCGCGCTCACTGTTGTGTTTGATTATTACGCTAGTGACTCTAGCACTCTCTGTTTTGTGTTTGTCACGTTAGTCATTGACTCTCGCGCTCTCTGTCTTTTGTTTGATGGTCACGTTATTGACTTTCTCGTTCTCTGTTTTGTGTTTGATTGTTACGTTAGTGCCTCGCGCGCTCTCTGTTTTGTGTGTGATTGTCACGGCGCTTTTGACTCGCGCGCTCTTTCATTTGTGTTTGATTATTACCCTTGTTACTCCCGGGCTCTCTGTTTTGTCAGTTGATTGTTCTCCCGCGCTCTTCTGTTTTGTCAGTTGATTGTTCTCCCGCGCTCTCTGTTTTGTCAGTTGATTGTTGTGCGAGTGACTCTAGTGCTCTGTGTTTTGTGTTTGATTGCTACTCTTGTCACTCCCACGCTCTCTGTTTTGAGTTTTATTGCTATGTTACTGACTCGCGCGCTCTCTGTTTTGTGTTCGATTTGTACGACGCTAGTGACTCGCGCACTGTTTGTTGTGTTTGATTGTTACGTTAGTGACATGCGCGCTCTCTGTTTTGTGTTTGAATGTTACGTGACTCTCACGCTCTCTGTTTTGTGTTTGATTATTACGCTTGTGACTCTCGCGCTCTCTGTTTTGTGTTTGATTGTTACGTTAGTGACATGCGCGCTCTCTGTTTTGTATTTGATTATTACGCTAGTGACTCTCGCGCTCTCTGTTTTACGTTTGATTGTTACGTTAGTGACATGCGCGCTCTCTGTTTTGTGTTTGATTGTTACGTTAGTGACTCTCGCGCTCTCTGTTTTGCGTTTGATTATCACGTTAGCGACTCTCGCGCTCTCTGTTTTGTGTTTGATTGTTACGTTACTGACTCTCGCGCTCTCTGTTTTGCGTTTGATTGTTACGTTAGTGACATGTGCGCTCTCTGTTTTGTGTTTGATTGTTACGTTAGTGACTCTCGCGCTCTCTGTTTTGTGTTTGATTGTTACGTTAGTGACTCTCGCGCTCTCTGTTTTGCGTTTGATTGTTACGTTAGTGACTCTCGCGCTGTCTGTTTTGCGTTTGATCGTTACGTTAGTGACATGCGCGCTCTCTGTTTTGTGTTTGATTGGCCCAAGCATAGCGAGGTTAATAAATTTGGCGGCCGAAGGCCGCTCGGGTGCTCGGGTCTCTTGAGCTGAGCCGCGCCAAATCGAGCGAAAAATATATTTATTTATATATATATATATATACTGAAGATGTCGTGCAGTTGCCTGGCAACAACAATCGCGACCGCGCTCTCATGTTCATGGAGAATGTCTCAACTTTAAATTTCGGGGCCATTGCCGGCATGCAACCCAACCTCTCCAGTCAAATCAGAAATTCCATCTCTCTCACATCGCTAAAATTTTGCAGTGCATCCTCCCCCGAGCTTCGCGAGGTTCTGCGAGACACGTATTTCTAGTTACAGTAGTGACTCGCGCGCTGTTTGTTTTGTGTTTGATTGTTACGTTAGTGACTCTCGCGCTCTCTGTTTTGTGTTTGATTGTTACGTTAGTGACTCGCGCGCTGTTTGTTTTGTGTTTGATTGTTACGTTACTGACATGCGCGCTCTCTGTTTTGTGTTTGATTGTCACAGTAGTGACTCGCGCGCTGTTTGTTTTGTGTTTGATTGTTACGTTAGTGACATGCGCGCTCTCTGTTTTGTGTTTGATTGTTACAGTAGTGACTCGCGCGCTGTTTGTTTTGTATTTGATTGTTCCTCGCGAAGCGAGGGCCGAAGGCCCGAGCGTAGCTAGGTTAATAAATTTGGCGGCCGAAGGCCGCTCGGGTGCTCGGGTCTCGGGAGCTGAGCCGCGCGCAATCGAGCGAAAAGTTTATATATATATATATATATATATATATATATATATATATATATATATATATATACTGAAGATGTCGTGCAGTTGCCTAGCAACAAAAATCGCGACCGCTGACAATGGCGCGCTCTCATGTTTATTCATGGTGGCGGCCGGGCTGAAGGTTTACTCATCGTCGTGAAAAAGTGTTTACTCTCGGTGCAGAGGGGGGAGGAGGGGGAAGGGGGGGTGGGGCGGTTTGGAAGCCTATCCCATAATGTCTCATCACGTGACCTCGCATTTGCCAGTGATCGCCGAGGAAAGCAGTGGCTGTCAAGACACCCTTTTTAAGGCCTCTTGTCTGTCGGTCTTCTTTTGTCAGGATTTGCAATGTCAAGAAAACTTCTCTTGCAACGAACAGATACACGCTTTCGAAAATTTGTTCGAAGGATGACACGACAAACGAAATTTGCGCGCGCTTGAACGCGTAAGCATCCAACTGCTTGTCCACGCATATGACGACACTCTTGCACTGTGTTAACCAATGAAGTGCTCTAAAAAACTGAAAACCTTTGGGGAAAAAGTTCTTCTCTTAATAGCTATTTGTTTTATCCACGGTTTTAGCTAGACACAGTAGTTCTGATGTCAACGACAGGAAAAACTGTAACTGCTAGCTTGTACGCGCGATATAGCGCGCGAAAAAGCGCGCGCATATATTTAATTTTGCTGCGTGTTTTGTACTGATTTGAGCTTTCAGCACTGATGCATTTGCCAAGATTTTTTTCGCTATAACCTTTGTTCAAGACGGCTTTTGGAAATACAATGTAACCCATTTTATACTCATTTATTTGAACTTGCTTCGGTCTAAATTCGTTTTATTCCTCAAGAATTTTTATATTCAACTCTGCAAACGTGCGCGAATCGCCATCAATTCAAAGCATTGACTGAAAGTACCCACACTTTGATGGTTTTATTCAGCTTGAAAAACCTGGAGGGATCTGGAGGGATCTGATGTTTTAAGTCGTTATGATATTAAGGAATACGTTATTAATGTTAAAATGCTAGTGATGCTTCGATTAAGAAGGAGGTACAACTGCACTTTCCTGGCCGGTATTTTCGGGGATGATCGTCATTTTCCTGCGAGCGGAAAATGATATTTTCTAAGGATGAGAAACGAGGATTAAACTTAGAAATATAAATGAAATTCTTGCATTGTAGTTCTTTTCTGTTACCAACGAACTATTTCTCTGATTCCCAAGTCTCCCATAATTAAAACCATAACATGAGACTACCGGCAAAATCACCGAAATAAGAGATTTTACAAAAAGTTTGTTTATTCGCTTCAAATGTCGCCGGTAACTCGTTGCGTTGCATCATGGGATATGCTTTCAACCCCCCCTGCTCTCGGTGAAACACGACTAATTTCTGATGCAAATGAGAAATAACAGCAAATACAACAACGCCGGATTGAACAAGTGGCTGGAAATCCTTTCTCGAGAAGATTAACCACCGAAACTCCGCTGGAGCGAGAACGGCGACTTGAAATTCAACGCGATTGAGCAACGAAGAAACAACGACAGCATCGATTACAAAGACTTCGAACAGCCTGACCAAATACCTCCATTAGAATTCTGAACGAAACCGATCAGAAGAGCGCGATATAGCTCGCGCATATATTTAATTTTGCTGCGTGTTTTGTACTGATTTGAGCTTTCAGCACTGATGCATTTACCAAGATTTTTCCGCTATCCTTTGTTCAAGACGGCTTTTGGAAATACAATGTAACCCTTTTTATACTCATTTACTTGAACTTGCTTCGGTCTAAATTCGTTTTATTCCTCAAAGAATTTTCATATTCAACTCTGCAAACGTGCACGAATTTCCTAAATCAGCTCGCCGTCAATTCAAAGCATTGACTGAAAGTACCCACACTTTGATGGTTTTATTCAGCTTGAAAAACCTGGAGGGATCTGGAGGGATCTGATGTTTTAAGTCGTTATGATATTAAGGAATACGTTATTAATGTTAAAATGCTAGTGATGCTTCGATTAAGAAGGAGGTACAACTGCACTTTCCTGGTATTTTCGGGGATGATCGCCATTTTCCTGCGAGCGGAAAATGATATTTTCTAACGACGAGAAACGAGGATTAAACTTAGAAATATAAATGAAATTCTTGCATTGTAGTTCTTTTCTGTTACGAACGAACTATATTCTCTGATTCCCAAGTCTCCCGTAATTTAAACCATAAAATGAGACTACCGGCAAAATCACCGAAATATGAGATTTTACAAAAAGTTTGTTTATTCGCTTCAAATGTCGCCGGTAACTCGTTGCATTGCATCATGGGATATGCTTTCAACCCCCCCTGCTCTCGGTGAAACACGACCAATTTCTGATGCAAATGAGAAATAACAGCAAATACAACAACGCCGGATTGAACAAGTGGCTGGAAATCCTTTCTCGAGAAGATTAACCACCGAAACTCCGCTGGAGCGAGAACGGCGACTTGAAATTCAACGCGATCGAGCAACGAAGAAACAACGACAGCATCGATTACAAAGACTTCGAACAGCCTGACAGTAGTATACAGAATGGGGGTTCTGCGTCCGGTGGATCATGTGGATCATGTGGATCCGCATATATTAAACAATTTAAGCGGGAAATTGACGTCATCGTGGTAAACAATAGGGTTAAAAGGCCTGTTCAAGCTTGCCCAGTCAGTAAAGTATGACGTGGTGGTTATGGTTATGGAAGCGGGTCTGTACAGATTAAAAAGTTGTAGGTTCATTGTCTCTTCTATCAACAACTTTGACACCCTAATAAATCGTTTCTAATTTTTTCTCTAGTAAGTGATTGGTTTAAAAGGGGTTTTTGATCGATTTCATGTTGTAAGTTTAAGGAGGGCCATTCGATTCCTAATTTGTGATGTGTTAATCTCAGTAGATGTATTAACTGAATTAAATATATGCGTATCTACATTCTGTACATAACACCCATGGGAGCACTCTGTTTTGGTCCAAATGCAAATGTAGAACACTGTTTCAAGGTTTGTAGTTTAGATTACCGCATAACGAAATAACACCCAGACAGTTATCATTTCAACTTGTATTTATTTAATATGTTCATCAACGTTCCAAAGGTAGTTAAAAGGTAAGTCAACAAATCTAAAGTTCCGAGTGATATTTACATGCAGCTATACACATTTTTTTTTTCAAAGGACTCAATGAGCATTGATTTTATAATGTCCATACGCCAGTGTTTGGCGTCCATTACTTAGAATGTGTCGTTTGTCATCGTAAGGTGAAAGGCTTGTCTTCGTCAAAGTTACAGAATAGATCCGATGGTTCTCGCTCCTAATTTGATTCATCTGTGCCATCTGTGGACGTTTGTCAAATAGGCAGCTCTTATAATCCTGGTGGCGAATTTTCTTCTTTGTAGTATTCTTGGAGATACCCTTTGCTGTTTTCTTTTCCACTGGTTTGTTGTCTTCAGTGAACAGGATGGAGTACATTTTGGGTCGAAGACCAATAAACTCAATTATTGGCAAGCCGTGAGTTTCGTCCTTCATTTTACCTAAGGCTTTCTTGTTTTGCGTACTGTACAGAAAATGGTCAGGTGGGTACTCTGACGTGTCAAAACAATCCAGATCTTGAAGGAAATCCCGATACAGATCATCTGTGTTCACATCATAACACAGACTGTCGGTATCAGTAAAAAGAAGTTTACATTTAGCTCCATACTTTGAAACCATATAGTTGTAGTGAAAGTCATACATGAGCACTTTCGACAAATCAAGTATGGTAAAACCAACGTAAATAGGGCGATTCAGGTACAACTTTGTCTTTCTCATGTTAACAGCGACCAGGTCTTCGGAGAAGATGCGGAAAGAATCAAAGGCAGGTGATGCGGTGAGCTTGGTGAGTTTCTCTGGCTTTGTCAGCAGCTTGACATTCACACGCTTTCGCAGGTTTTCCATAGTCTTACCAAAGACGGCATTGTTCATGAGTTTAAAGAAGTCTTTCTCAAAATCATTCGCTGCCATTTTACGTTTTGCTGTGTTGAAGTCAATGTAACTCTTCAGCCAAGTGCTTTGTGCAAAACCTAATACTCTGTGAATCTTTGTCAACTTCATGCCAAGGTCTAGGTATAGTTTCAGGTTGCGGTAGTGGAGAATGTAACGATTTTTGTTGAAAAGATTCGGCACTAACTTTGGGACCGCTGCGCCGCCCAGCTTTAGGTCTTCATTGAGTTGTTGACAGTAAGGAGACAGCAAGTTGGAAGTGACCCTCATTTTCTCAGGTGCTAGTGGATAATCTGAATGGAGGTCGTGAAGCTTTGGTGGGTACTCTAAATCTACATCAAGAATGTAACCCTCCTCGCAGTCATCAGCCACCTTCTGCACATCTAAATTTTCAATTTCTTTTTCTGAAAGCCAGAAAAAATCATGAGTCGGGAGAGGTTGACTCATGGCCCAACCATACAAGTTGTTGGCGTCTAGGTACATGATATAGTTCTTATCTTGCGTTGAGTCATAGCCAGGGGCATATGGGTTATTTGCTTTGCTGTAGCGATTGCTGATCATGGAAATACCGCCACGAATGCCCTCCTCTAGGAAAAGGTAGATATCAGGCTCGGTTATAAGTTCAAGTGCTACTTCGGTCATCTTGAGGCAGGCGGACCAGGCTAGACCAGGAGAAGTGTAGTAATGAGCGGGGTCCAGTCCATAGTAATTCAAACAGATGCTTCGGAAGTTTTCGAACACATCGGCCAATAAAAGCACATCTGAGAGAAGGTAAAGATCGTGGTAGTCGCCGAGATTTTGCATTTGAAAGGTCGTAAACACATTTTGCGCCTGCTGATAATCTTGGTCACTAATGTGCTCTTCAGTTAGCCGGCTGAAGAAGGCTTCTTTGGGAGGAAGCTGTCGTTCTTGAAATTTGTGCATATCATCCATATAATCGTACGGGTAAACACCTTTTCTCAACAACAGAGGCACTTTGTTTTCTTCAATGTAGCGCTTGAGAACGTGAAATTTGCCATCTCCTTCCTGAGACAAGTTACACACAAGTTTCTCTAATGACGCGTTCATAAACTGATATGAATCAATAAAATCCAGGTGACCAATCGAGAAGGAAATGTACTTTTCCGTGTTGTTCGGGATGCAGTTAAGGGGTTTGTTCTTAAACTTCTCAGCGCCTTGCATGATGAGATGAGAGTCATACCCCCTGAGATTATGAAAAATGACTGGTATTCGACCAGTAAATTGAAAGTTTAAGTTGCAAGAATTATGAGCCGCCCCTCTAAATCTGCCAGTGAGATGACAGTGATCACGCACTCTATCGACTCCAAGTTCCTCTCTACAGATATGACAATGAGTGGCGCGTTGAAACTGTTGTTCCTCAGTAGGTGTCAGTTGCATGGGAACAATCTGTCTTAAGATGGCCTGAATTCTCTCCTCCTCTTGTTGTATAGTCTCAAGAAACTTGTTCACAGCATCTTCGCCTCGGTAGACTACAGGAGGTTTGCAGTAGTCAAGCCTCTCGGAGACTATGACGTAAGAGAACCCACATGCTTGGTGGTTCTGGAACTTTTCGGTCGATGATTTGCTGGGATCGGGTGAGACAGTGTGTATCTTGGTGGTCAAGCTCTCAAAATCCGCATAAATCACAAAGGGGACCCGGAGCTGCTTATGGAAATCTTTAAACTGGAGAAACATGTTGTCGTCGCTTGGTAGTTCTATTCTCTGAGGCCCATGTTGACTGCAAAGAAGCTTGTGATCTTCTAAAAGCTGCTCTCGCACAAAACCGTGAAGACAGTGAGGGCAGTAGAACATTTGACTTTTATGTTGCGTTTGACTTGAAAGAAGTCGGTTGAGGTTTCGGATCAGGCAGTAATGGCGTTTCTCACCCAGAGAATAGAGCATTAAGTTGACGTGAACAGGATATCGTTCCTTGCTTATGAAAACAGGAAATAGTGCACCTTGCTCAAATCCAAACACGTTAACAGCTATCTGGTTTTGCTTTTCAAATGTTGGAATTTTACTAACAGGCACCGGAAATTCTATACCTTCAAAATTCAGTTCCTTTACATGTGCCTGGTAATGATGAATCCGTTCAGGGTTAGATCTCCGTGGAATTGGATGTAAAGCTGCCAGCACGCTCCACATGAAGCACTTGTTGTCGCCATTCTTGATATTAACAATCGCCTTTTTGTTCTTTAATTTCTTTGGCAGAGGGAGATAGCTCGATCCTTTCAGAGGCTTGTACTGAGCTACATTTAAATCTAGATGCAGTATTTCTAAGAGCATCCAGCCACTTCCTTCTTTTTGATAAGTCGCAAAGGCGCTTAAAATCTTCTGGTTAGCGTCGTTAAGCTGTTCTTCTATTTCATGTGCGTTGACTGTAGTCATGCATAAACTCCGAAAATGCGGTTCTGCGACCAGATCGGAACCATCTGCTTTTGGTTTCACGAACTTCACTTGAACGCTGACAAACCACTTTATTCCTTTCTTAGCAGTACGTTCTTGTTTCAAACGATGAAGGAGCGGCTTCTTCTTGCTATGTAGAAACAGTCTTAGATCGTTTTTCTCTTGAATACGAGGTTTTAACTTGAAGGTCTTCAAAGTACACTTAAACGCCGAGATGAAATCGCAATGATCTTCTGTGTTGTCGTCTTGCACAGCTTCATTTGCGGCTTGTGAGGGCACACTGTGCTCCATCTTGTCATCCAGTTTGATTTCTTTACTTGCTGGAGCGTCGCTATCCACCTCTATGGTACTAAGTTTTCGTTTCATGCCATTATCAAAGGCTGGCCGTTTCTCGACCTCGCATAGCTTTTGGTGTTCTAAGCACGTATCTTGACGATAAAACTTGCGACTGCAATGCTGACATTGATGTGTCTTGTCTTGAGAATGTTTCTTCATATGCCGCTTTAAAGCATCTTTTCGATTAAAGGAATCACCACACCGCTCACAATGAAAAGAACTGCCACCGTGAACTGCTTTCTTATGTCGTGTCAGGTTAGTTTCCTGAGAAAACTGCTTCTCGCAAATATCACATATGAAAGCCATTCTATACTCTTAACAATCGCTGTCCGCTTACTTTTTGATCCACACTCTTCGAAAGCTTGTTTCGAAATAAATCATGGTTGTACAAGAGTCAAATTTATTTGCGTCCTAAACAATGCTATTGTGAAATCCCTCTATTCATTGGTTGGTTAAAGAAACCATTATGACGTCACTATGGCAAGCCTGGCCATGTTTGGAGAACTCGACGACATCTAAAATGCAACTATCAGCAGAATATGGCGCTGTTGACGGTTTTGGCGTATTTGGCCTGGCTTTGGCTGTTTTGGCCTGGTTTTGGCCTGTTTGATCATCAATATATACAGAAAAATTGTTACACAAATGTCATTTGTGTCTTGTCGTCTAACTGTAAACATGGTCTACAAAAGAGTTTGTAGAGATTGTCCGATTCAAGGATGCGGTGCAAAGTACCTCGTAAGACTAGCTGACCATCTTGCAGATGTTCATCAGTTGGATCACACGCAACGGAGAAAGTACCTTCAAGAGGCCAAACTACAACCTGTTCTAAGTTGCTCTGAGTTGCTCCGAGTTGCTCCGAGTTGCTCTAAGTTACTCCGAGTTGCTTTGAGTTACTCCGAGTTGCTCAGAGCACAAACACATCGCCTTGCTTATTTATATAGCTGAGTCACTCAAAAAGGTTTTTGTTGATTGAGTATGTCCTTTTGTTTCAAAAAAGAGGTTTTACTCAGAGTAACTCAGAGCAACTCAGAGCAACTCAGAGCAACTTAGAGCAATTGAATGCGCAACTCTGAGCAACTCAGAGTAACTCAGAGCAACTCAGAGCAACTTAGAGCAATTGAATACGCAACTCTGAGCAACTCAGAGTAACTTAGAGCAACTCGGAGCAACTCAGAGTTGCGTATTCAATTGCTCTAAGTTGCTCTGAGTTGCTCTGAGTTACTCTGAGTTGCTCAGAGTTGCGCATTCAATTGCTCTAAGTTGCTCTGAGTTGCTCTGAGTTGCTCTGAGTTACTCTGAGTAAAACCTCTTTTTTGAAACAAAAGGACATACTCAATCAACAAAAACCTTTTTGAGTGACTCAGCTATATAAATAAGCAAGGCGATGTGTTTGTGCTCTGAGCAACTCGGAGTAACTCAAAGCAACTCGGAGTAACTTAGAGCAACTCGGAGCAACTCGGAGCAACTCAGAGCAACTTAGAACAGGTTGTAGTTTGGCCTCTTGAAGGTACTTTCTCCGTTGCGTGTGATCCAACTGATGAACATCTGCAAGATGGTCAGCTAGTCTTACGAGGTACTTTGCACCGCATCCTTGAATCGGACAATCTCTACAAACTCTTTTGTAGACCATGTTTACAGTTAGACGACAAGACACAAATGACATTTGTGTAACAATTTTTCTGTATATATTGATGATCAAACAGGCCAAAACCAGGCCAAAACAGCCAAAGCCAGGCCAAATACGCCAAAACCGTCAACAGCGCCATATTCTGCTGATAGTTGCATTTTAGATGTCGTCGAGTTCTCCAAACATGGCCAGGCTTGCCATAGTGACGTCATAATGGTTTCTTTAACCAACCAATGAATAGAGGGATTTCACAATAGCATTGTTTAGGACGCAAATAAATTTGACTCTTGTACAACCATGATTTATTTCGAAACAAGCTTTCGAAGAGTGTGGATCAAAAAGTAAGCGGACAGCGATTGTTAAGAGTATAGAATGGCTTTCATATGTGATATTTGCGAGAAGCAGTTTTCTCAGGAAACTAACCTGACACGACATAAGAAAGCAGTTCACGGTGGCAGTTCTTTTCATTGTGAGCGGTGTGGTGATTCCTTTAATCGAAAAGATGCTTTAAAGCGGCATATGAAGAAACATTCTCAAGACAAGACACATCAATGTCAGCATTGCAGTCGCAAGTTTTATCGTCAAGATACGTGCTTAGAACACCAAAAGCTATGCGAGGTCGAGAAACGGCCAGCCTTTGATAATGGCATGAAACGAAAACTTAGTACCATAGAGGTGGATAGCGACGCTCCAGCAAGTAAAGAAATCAAACTGGATGACAAGATGGAGCACAGTGTGCCCTCACAAGCCGCAAATGAAGCTGTGCAAGACGACAACACAGAAGATCATTGCGATTTCATCTCGGCGTTTAAGTGTACTTTGAAGACCTTCAAGTTAAAACCTCGTATTCAAGAGAAAAACGATCTAAGACTGTTTCTACATAGCAAGAAGAAGCCGCTCCTTCATCGTTTGAAACAAGAACGTACTGCTAAGAAAGGAATAAAGTGGTTTGTCAGCGTTCAAGTGAAGTTCGTGAAACCAAAAGCAGATGGTTCCGATCTGGTCGCAGAACCGCATTTTCGGAGTTTATGCATGACTACAGTCAACGCACATGAAATAGAAGAACAGCTTAACGACGCTAACCAGAAGATTTTAAGCGCCTTTGCGACTTATCAAAAAGAAGGAAGTGGCTGGATGCTCTTAGAAATACTGCATCTAGATTTAAATGTAGCTCAGTACAAGCCTCTGAAAGGATCGAGCTATCTCCCTCTGCCAAAGAAATTAAAGAACAAAAAGGCGATTGTTAATATCAAGAATGGCGACAACAAGTGCTTCATGTGGAGCGTGCTGGCAGCTTTACATCCAATTCCACGGAGATCTAACCCTGAACGGATTCATCATTACCAGGCACATGTAAAGGAACTGAATTTTGAAGGTATAGAATTTCCGGTGCCTGTTAGTAAAATTCCAACATTTGAAAAGCAAAACCAGATAGCTGTTAACGTGTTTGGATTTGAGCAAGGTGCACTATTTCCTGTTTTCATAAGCAAGGAACGCTATCCTGTTCACGTCAACTTAATGCTCTATTCTCTGGGTGAGAAACGCCATTACTGCCTGATCCGAAACCTCAACCGACTTCTTTCAAGTCAAACGCAACATAAAAGTCAAATGTTCTACTGCCCTCACTGTCTTCACGGTTTTGTGCGAGAGCAGCTTTTAGAAGATCACAAGCTTCTTTGCAGTCAACATGGGCCTCAGAGAATAGAACTACCAAGCGACGACAACATGTTTCTTCAGTTTAAAGATTTCCATAAGCAGCTCCGGGTCCCCTTTGTGATTTATGCGGATTTTGAGAGCTTGACCACCAAGATACACACTGTCTCACCCGATCCCAGCAAATCATCGACCGAAAAGTTCCAGAACCACCAAGCATGTGGGTTCTCTTACGTCATAGTCTCCGAGAGGCTTGACTACTGCAAACCTCCTGTAGTCTACCGAGGCGAAGATGCTGTGAACAAGTTTCTTGAGACTATACAACAAGAGGGGGAGAGAATTCAGGCCATCTTAAGACAGATTGTTCCCATGCAACTGACACCTACTGAGGAACAACAGTTTCAACGCGCCACTCATTGTCATATCTGTAGAGAGGAACTTGGAGTCGATAGAGTGCGTGATCACTGTCATCTCACTGGCAGATTTAGAGGGGCGGCTCATAATTCTTGCAACTTAAACTTTCAATTTACTGGTCGAATACCAGTCATTTTTCATAATCTCAGGGGGTATGACTCTCATCTCATCATGCAAGGCGCTGAGAAGTTTAAGAACAAACCCCTTAACTGCATCCCGAACAACACGGAAAAGTACATTTCCTTCTCGATTGGTCACCTGGATTTTATTGATTCATATCAGTTTATGAACGCGTCATTAGAGAAACTTGTGTGTAACTTGTCTCAGGAAGGAGATGGCAAATTTCACGTTCTCAAGCGCTACATTGAAGAAAACAAAGTGCCTCTGTTGTTGAGAAAAGGTGTTTACCCGTACGATTATATGGATGATATGCACAAATTTCAAGAACGACAGCTTCCTCCCAAAGAAGCCTTCTTCAGCCGGCTAACTGAAGAGCACATTAGTGACCAAGATTATCAGCAGGCGCAAAATGTGTTTACGACCTTTCAAATGCAAAATCTCGGCGACTACCACGATCTTTACCTTCTCTCAGATGTGCTTTTATTGGCCGATGTGTTCGAAAACTTCCGAAGCATCTGTTTGAATTACTATGGACTGGACCCCGCTCATTACTACACTTCTCCTGGTCTAGCCTGGTCCGCCTGCCTCAAGATGACCGAAGTAGCACTTGAACTTATAACCGAGCCTGATATCTACCTTTTCCTAGAGGAGGGCATTCGTGGCGGTATTTCCATGATCAGCAATCGCTACAGCAAAGCAAATAACCCATATGCCCCTGGCTATGACTCAACGCAAGATAAGAACTATATCATGTACCTAGACGCCAACAACTTGTATGGTTGGGCCATGAGTCAACCTCTCCCGACTCATGATTTTTTCTGGCTTTCAGAAAAAGAAATTGAAAATTTAGATGTGCAGAAGGTGGCTGATGACTGCGAGGAGGGTTACATTCTTGATGTAGATTTAGAGTACCCACCAGAGCTTCACGACCTCCATTCAGATTATCCACTAGCACCTGAGAAAATGAGGGTCACTTCCAACTTGCTGTCTCCTTACTGTCAACAACTCAATGAAGACCTAAAGCTGGGCGGCGCAGCGGTCCCAAAGTTAGTGCCGAATCTTTTCAACAAAAATCGTTACATTCTCCACTACCGCAACCTGAAACTATACCTAGACCTTGGCATGAAGTTGACAAAGATTCACAGAGTATTAGGTTTTGCACAAAGCACTTGGCTGAAGAGTTACATTGACTTCAACACAGCAAAACGTAAAATGGCAGCGAATGATTTTGAGAAAGACTTCTTTAAACTCATGAACAATGCCGTCTTTGGTAAGACTATGGAAAACCTGCGAAAGCGTGTGAATGTCAAGCTGCTGACAAAGCCAGAGAAACTCACCAAGCTCACCGCATCACCTGCCTTTGATTCTTTCCGCATCTTCTCCGAAGACCTGGTCGCTGTTAACATGAGAAAGACAAAGTTGTACCTGAATCGCCCTATTTACGTTGGTTTTACCATACTTGATTTGTCGAAAGTGCTCATGTATGACTTTCACTACAACTATATGGTTTCAAAGTATGGAGCTAAATGTAAACTTCTTTTTACTGATACCGACAGTCTGTGTTATGATGTGAACACAGATGATCTGTATCGGGATTTCCTTCAAGATCTGGATTGTTTTGACACGTCAGAGTACCCACCTGACCATTTTCTGTACAGTACGCAAAACAAGAAAGCCTTAGGTAAAATGAAGGACGAAACTCACGGCTTGCCAATAATTGAGTTTATTGGTCTTCGACCCAAAATGTACTCCATCCTGTTCACTGAAGACAACAAACCAGTGGAAAAGAAAACAGCAAAGGGTATCTCCAAGAATACTACAAAGAAGAAAATTCGCCACCAGGATTATAAGAGCTGCCTATTTGACAAACGTCCACAGATGGCACAGATGAATCAAATTAGGAGCGAGAACCATCGGATCTATTCTGTAACTTTGACGAAGACAAGCCTTTCACCTTACGATGACAAACGACACATTCTAAGTAATGGACGCCAAACACTGGCGTATGGACATTATAAAATCAATGCTCATTGAGTCCTTTGAAAAAAAAAATGTGTATAGCTGCATGTAAATATCACTCGGAACTTTAGATTTGTTGACTTACCTTTTAACTACCTTTGGAACGTTGATGAACATATTAAATAAATACAAGTTGAAATGATAACTGTCTGGGTGTTATTTCGTTATGCGGTAATCTAAACTACAAACCTTGAAACAGTGTTCTACATTTGCATTTGGACCAAAACAGAGTGCTCCCATGGGTGTTATGTACAGAATGTAGATACGCATATATTTAATTCAGTTAATACATCTACTGAGATTAACACATCACAAATTAGGAATCGAATGGCCCTCCTTAAACTTACAACATGAAATCGATCAAAAACCCCTTTTAAACCAATCACTTACTAGAGAAAAAATTAGAAACGATTTATTAGGGTGTCAAAGTTGTTGATAGAAGAGACAATGAACCTACAACTTTTTAATCTGTACAGACCCGCTTCCATAACCATAACCACCACGTCATACTTTACTGACTGGGCAAGCTTGAACAGGCCTTTTAACCCTATTGTTTACCACGATGACGTCAATTTCCCGCTTAAATTGTTTAATATATGCGGATCCACATGATCCACATGATCCACCGGACGCAGAACCCCCATTCTGTATACTACTCCTGACCAAATGCCTCCATTAGAATTCTGAACGAAACCGATCAGAAGAGGCGACACCGACTGGAAGACAAAATGATTCTGTTTATAGACGCAACGAGAGCAAACACTGATTACAGGAAAGGCTCAAAGAAGAAGAACGATTAAGAAATCTAGCTCAAATCACCTTAATGCTCTTCAATTGAAACAACCTACTTTAAAAGGCAAGCAATCTTAAGCTTATATACAACCCTCCATAAATTATTCTTTAATCTACCTTTTGCAAAAAAAAAAAGATTTCAAGTAGCTGAACAACTGACACGCAGATCATAAGAGGATATTTTTCAATACAAAAAATTAGTACTCAAACAGTGGAAACTATTGTCTTAGCACATGCTGTAAATTGATCATTATTGATTTTCTCGCATACATTGCTCATGATATTTGCAAAGAATATGTTGCTTCATCTTGAATATTCATGTTTAACTTTTGTAATCAATTTCGTAATTCTCATGACCTGTATCCTATTAACTAGTGCAATCTCAACCATTCAAGCGAATAGTGAATTGAATAAGCAATTATTTGATACACAGTACATAGAACAACAGCTACAAAAGTATGTAAAGGGAACAGGTTAAGTTTGGGAGATAGCACTCACAAACTTCAAAAAGGCCCACATCGCTAAAATTTTGCAGTGTATCCTCCCCCGAGATTCGCGAGGTTCTGCGAGACACGTATTTCTAGTTACGTTAGTGACTCTTGCGCTCTCTGTTTTGTGTTTGATTGTTACGTTAGTGACTCGCGCGCTGTTTGTTTTGTGTTTGATTGTTACGTTAGTGACATGCGCGTTCTCTGTTTTGTGTTTGATTATTGCGCTAGTGACTCTCGCGCTCTCTGTTTTGCGTTTGTGACGTTATTGACTCTCGCGCTCTCTGTTTTGTGTTTGATTGTTACGTTAGTGACATGCGCGCTCTCTGTTTTGTGTTTGATTATTACGTTAGTGACTCTCGCACTCTCTGTTTTGTGTTTGTGACGTTAGTCAGTGACTCGCGCGCTCTCTGTTTTGTGTTTGATTGTTACGTTAGTGACTCTCGCGCTCTCTGTTTTGTGTTTGTTACGTTAGTGACTCTCGCGCTCTCTGTTTTGTGTTTGTTACGTTAGTGACTCTCGCGCTCTCTGTTTTGTGTTTGTTACGTTAGTGACTCTCGCGCTCTCTGTTTTGTGTTTGTTACGTTAGTGACTCTCGCGCTCTCTGTTTTGTGTTTGTGACGTTATTGACTCTCGCGCTCTGTTTTGTGTTTGATTATTACGTTAGTAACTCTCGCACTCTCTGTTTTGTGTTTGTGACGTTAGTCAGTGACCCGCGCACTCTCTGTTTTGTGTTTGATTGTTACCCTTGTTACTCCCGCTTTCTCTGTTTTGTCAGATGATTGTTGTGCTAGTAACTCTCGCGCCCTCTGTTTTGTTTGATTGCTACTCTTGATACTCCCGCGCTCTCTGTTTTGAGTTTCATTGCTGTTACTGGCTCGCGCGCTCTCTGTTTTGTGTTTAATCTTTACGACGCTAGTGATTCGCGCGCTGTTTGTTTTGTGTTTGATTGTTCCGTTAGTGACATGGCGCTCTCTGTTTTGTGTTTGATTGTTACGTTAGTGACTCGCGCGCTGTTTGTTTTGTGTTTGATTGTTCCGTTAGTGACATGCGCGCTCTCTGTTTTGTGTTTAATCTTTACGACGCTAGTGACTCGCGCGCTGTTTGTTTTGTGTTTGATTGTTCCGTTAGTGACTCGCGCGCTATCTGTTTTGTGTTTGATTGTTACGTTAGTGACTCGCGCGCTGTTTGTTTTGTGTTTGTGACGTTAGTCAGTGACTCTCGCGTTCTTTGTTTTGTGTTTGATTGTTACGTTAGTGACTCGCGCGCTGTTTGTTTTGTGTTTGATTGTCACAGTAGTGATTCGCGCGCTGTTTGTTTTGTGTTTGATTGTTCCGTTAGTGACATGCGCGCTCTCTGTTTAGTGTTTAATTGTTACGTTAGTGACTCTCGCGCCTTCTGTTTTGTGTTTGATTGTTTCGTTAGTGACTCTCTCTTCTCTCTTCTCTGTTTTGTGTTTGATTGTTACGTTAGTGACTCTCTCTTCTCTCTTCTCTGTTTTGTGTTTGATTGTTACGTTAGTGACTCTCTCTTCTCTCTTCTCTGTTTTGTGTTTGATTGTTACGTTACTGACTCCCGCGCTATGTTTCGTATTTGATTGTCACGTTATTCAGTGACTCTCACGCTCTCTGTCTTTTGTTTGATGGTCATTCATTCTCTGTTTTGCAGGGTGTTTGATTGTTACGCTAGTGCCTCGCGCGTTCTCTGTTTTGCGTGTGATTCTTACGTTAGTGACATGCACGCTTTATGTTTTGTGTTTGATTGTTACGTTCGTGACTCTCTTTTGTTTGATCACGTTAGTGACTTCCTTTTTGTATTTGATTGTTACGTTAGTGACGCTCTCGTTCTCTGTTTTGTGCTTGATTGTCACGTTATTGACTCTCGCCCTTTCTGTTTATGCTTTGTTCTAGTGAACCCTCTACGCAAACTCTAAGTCATCAGACGGTCTTCTGGTCCCGATGGCATCCGTCAGTAGAAAGACTGTTTGAGCTAAACTGAAGCCTTACAAGGCTCCAAAAGGCTACAGTTTAGTTCAACTCAGTAGACCACTTAAATTGGTATAAAAGAAATTTGTCGACCGCTTTGACCAATGAATTATTGCTGCCGGCAGGCAGTTTACTAATGGTGTTGGATGGAGAATTTTTCTGTCCGCACGTCTGTCTCGGTTTTCCGAAAGTAACAATGAATTGTTTGAGAACCAATCAAAAGCGGAGGACGATCGACTACGAAACCGTCGGCAGTCTCGGGAGAGCCTCGGCATCCAATGAAAACAAAGTGATGACAAGCCGACTCGAGCATGCATAGATGCACGATGTTTCGACGACATTTTCGACTGGTTCGAGGTTTTTCTGCTATCCATTCGACTTGGTTAATGTCTAAAAGTACGTTGGAAATCAGTTAAACATGGACAAAGGTTCTTCTCAGGGCCAACATAGTGTGAGCAGTCTAACAAAGACGCGCGTTAACCTTCCAAAACAAGAAGACACAGCACAGCTTGCGTGCGAGATCGCGAGATCGCACTGTGTGTCAAAAGACTAGAGTGAGTACTAAAAAATTCAAATCGATGCCTACTTTGTACTTACCGTTGAATAAAAGGCCGTATATCAGAGTTTACCGACGGTTGTTATTAGTTTTAGCTAAATCTCGTAACTTTCTGGTCTGTGTGTCCGACACTTTTGAAGTGAATGCAAATTTGTAGCCATAAAGTGACCTTTCGAAGCCATGAATCTTTCAGTTTTATATTTTGCCCGGTCTGGACCCGGACGTGGCCTGGGGTCAAAACAACTTTTCGAATTGAAAGTTTTGCTGCAAGTATTCCTGCCATTATTATAATAAATTTGGAATGAAACATAAATTTAATACAAGTTTACGACAGAAATGATAATTTACGAGGAAAGAAACAAATTAAGCCCTTTGAAATACAGTATATTTTTTTCAGTTGAGGTGAAAGTGTTTCAATTTCACCGTGTCTAAATGCCCGGCAGCCGGGCACGGTCTCAAATAGACTAAATGCCCGGCAGTCAGAAATTTTCACAAAATTTTCACTGAAAGGCTCTTTCTAACCTTTTAAGAGTATTCGATGCATAGCGGCATGAGTCAAGGTTTCGGTAAGGTTTCCTTGATTCCTTTTTTAGCTTTCGTCCCGCTTTTTGTAGTCACAAATTGCCTTGTTTTTTTAAAGTTTCCCGTATCCCGCGGGAGGACTTTCACTGGTGTGATTGGTTGACATGCGACCTCGTGATTTTCGCCGTGCCCGTAATGACGTTCTTGTTTTTGAATAGCCGAGTCAAGCCACTGGCATTTGGACTTCACCGGAAAAGAAATTACATTTTTCGATGGGAATTTATGTTGATATCAATTACGAGTAGTCCCTCCTTTTTCCTCAGGGATAGTAGAGCGAGGGAAACGCGAGCGCGCGTGAAAATCACCCCACGCGAGAAAGGCGAGACGCGCGGTGGGGAGAGAGAAAAAGGAGAGACTACAGACAAAGCCCAAACTTTTGAACTTATGCGTTGCTCTCACAACTCAAAACTCTGATTGGCTCTTCCATGACAATCTGTCAACATCTGTCAAAAACGCGCCAGCCGCTATCAAAACTTAGTTTCTGTCAATGGTTGCCAAACTTCAGGCATGTCTGGAAAAAATTCCAAATATAACATCGCTGAAACCGAACTTCAACTCTCTCTGCTATAAAGCTTGGATCCTGAAAATTAAAATCCTGTAAACACAAAAATAAAATGTAGTCTCTCCTTTTTCTCTCTCCCCGTCGCGCGTCTCGCCCTTCTCGCGTGGGGTGATCTTCACGCGCGCTCGCATTTCGCTCGCTCTACCTATATCCCTGAGGAAAAAGGAGGGACTACTCGTAGTCTATGGACAACTGTGCACTATGTACAAACCAGAGCAAAAGATTTTATCTTTTTTGGCCGTCCATCAACTACAGAAGCTCGGATAAAATGCCCTCGAACACCCCGCTAACTCGAACACCGACCATTTCCCTTGGATCCTTGGATCGTTTACTCGAACCCTCCGCTCTCTCGAACAATTTATCGTTTCCCCTGGGAGTTCTAGTTAATAATATTATTGCAGATGTAACGGGGTTTCACTGTAATTTCAGGCAACTCTGGGGTCTGGGGAAAAAACTCTGGTGATCTCTTTATTACATGGGTTGATTTAGGTTATACAACTTACCATAGCATCGTATCCAAGCTCATTCATGAACGCCCTCGTGGCATTACCTCGATAAGTATCGTACCACGGTGTTCCGGTGAACACATCGCCGCCGGAAACAAGCAGCACATTCTGCGCCTGAGATCGAATTTGTTTGATCATCGTTGCTTTGCGAGCCATTCCTCCAAAACATTTTCCCGCCTGAGCATCTTTGGGATAACATAAGAAACCGTAGGTGTCGGTTTCTTCAAAGCGGGCATGATTGTCGTTCGTATGCAGAAGTGTAAGCGAAAATCCTTGCACCAAGGATAGTAGAAATAAAGATGAGAAGACGAGGATTATGGCTTTGACCAGCGTTACCTCCATACTGGATGGTAAAGTTTACAAGCAGACTGTCTGCCTGAAAACGACACTCTTACCTTTCAATCACTTGTCGGCTGTGCAATATCGGATTGACATCCATTCTGCCAAAACAAATTATTCAATTCAGTATAAAGAAATGTCTCATAAATAATACAAATCCAACAAATGAAAAAAAAAAAGACAATCGGCATTGTGTATTGTGCATTGTGTATTGTGTATTGTGTATTGTGTATCGTGGACAACTGTGCACTGTGTACAAACCAGAGCAAAAGATTTTATCTTTTTTGGCCGTCCATCAACTACAGAAGCTCGGATAAAATGCCCTCGAACACCCCGCTAACTCGAACACCGATCCATTTCCCTTGGATCCTTGGATCGTTTACTCGAACCCTCCGCTATCTCGAACAATTTATCGTTTCCTCTGGGAGTTCTAGTTAATAATATTATTACAGATGTAACGGGGTTTCACTGTAATTTCAGGCAACTCTGGGGTCTGGGGAAAAAGGACAAGAAAAAGTAGATCGGAGGGGTCAGTCGCATTTATGTCCTCTTTACCAGTCTCTCGTCCATCCAGTTTGCTCGGCCCAATGAGTTGCCTGCGGGAGGACACTACTACAAATTATTAACTTTCAATTGATATTTTAAAACTATATCAGATCTTTAATATTTCTTTATTAATTCAGTTCTTGTTTCTAAATTTTACTGACAAATACCCCCGCTTTCTTTCCTCTTGAACACTCACGAACGAAAACATTTCTTTTAATTTCTTCTTCGCGCCTCCCACACGGGCGGATGCTGTCGAAATTTATGATGCCTTTTTCCATTAAAGATTGGTCACAAAATCTCGTCTGACGTGTTTTTAGTGTTCGACTTGTGGTCCATTCGATCACTGCTGCCAATTTGCTTTTTTGCTGTTTGAGTTCAACAGTCACTGCAAATTTAGAAGACGCGATTCGCGACGATTTAATAAATCTATTGCAATGCAAAGGATATTTGTAACTGTTTAACAAAAACAAAAAAAAAACGGACCAACACGACATTTCTTTTGCTCTGATTGGTCAAAACCATTTGCCATTCAATTCTATCCAAATATTTTTAAATGTACTTTGGGCTCTTGATTTTGAGTTACCGTCCATAGATAAGAAGAAAAGAAAAAAAAAATGTTCCAGGCTGACGATGTCTTAATCCCACAATCGGTTGAAAATGATATCAGTTTTCATTCTTAAATCGTCTATTTCAAAAGTTGTATTTAGCACGTGTAGGTGACAGATATGGAAAATCCCCCGTTTGGTTTAGACACTCACGTTTGAATGAACCTTTCATCTGTCAAAAAAGCGCTAATTAGAAAATGAAAATTAACAATGAAAATGGAAGGTTTTCTGTGCTCAAAAAAGTAATAGAAAAAGTAGCTTCATTTTGTTCTGACTAATATATTTAAAAGGTTTATGTTTTCACATTTCTATTCGTTAGAATTGTGTGTTTCATTCTGCTTCCGTTGTCCACTGAAAGCTTTCTTACTAATTCACATTAATTCTCGAGCAGGTGGACGTCGTGGATATGTCACTGATCCTTTGCGACAGCTGGGACGGAATAAATATTAGGACAAATAACGCGTTTCTCAAATTAGAATATTTTACTGCAAAGCAGGTCTGCGTTGGGTTGAAGTTTGTCTCATAAAGTTTGTCCTGTGCCAGAACAATCAGGGAACAGGTAAGGAAACTAATAACATGAAACAAAACGAAAAGTATTATAGTTCAATATATAAATAGCTTCTAAATTGACTTCGTTACTAACGATCGATATTAATCGGCCCGGGAAATCTCTTCGTTTCTACGGTTACGGACAGTTCGAGAATACTGCGAGGCGGAGATTGTAAAATATATGAATAAAACTGAGGTAGAATTCAGACATGATATATGTGTCATTCAACTGCTAATAAAAATTTCATCGACACCATCGCGGTATACCCGTGCGTAAAATATTTCCTTGAAAACCACCCATTCGATTAAAAGTGATATAAGATACCAGCATGAATCAATTATCCATATCTTTATTCATTTGATATCAATACTACGGTTCCTCTGGTGGTTAAGGTGCGACATCAACAAATGTTAAAAAAAATAATAACAAGGGAACAAAACAATGACGACCCCTGATTTGGGGAACTAAAATTGAAGCTGTCGCTTCGCCCTGTATCATGTGTATTTCAGTATTTTGTCTGCGAATCGGCTCCCTACATTTGAATGTTGTTTGTTTATCAGCGGGTATTATTCATTATTGCACATGACCCGTCTGCGATCCTTTTTCAGCTTTTCTTTTATGCCAGTCACTTGTTTTGTCTTCAACATCAGAAGTCTCTTTACTGACAATTTTAAAACATTCTCTGACGGTGAGTGATCTCTGGTTTCAGTGCAAGACGCTTTTTCTGCAACAATCTGGTCTCGCCCCGACGTTTACGAAACAAAAAGGGTATTCACCCGGGGAGGGTACTCTGCAAATTTTTGGGTGGGGGTGTGCCGCTGGGACTCTGAGACCCTTAACCTATACTAGACCACTTTAGCTGCATTTTGCAACCCTATTCTAGACTAAACACCGAAAAACCCTACCCTATCTTAGACCTATTCCAGACTCGCTATTTCCCAGAAACTCGTTCACTATCGCAGTTATTAGTTAACAGGGGTCAGTAAAAATGCCGTACTGCCCGCCGTACCGATTTTTAAATGCCATTTGCCAGTAAACCTTGTCTGGACTAAATTCTTAACGCAACTGATCAGTTTCGCGGAAAATGATACCCTATTCTAGACCAAAACTCTCTGATTACTATACCCTATCCCAGACTAAACTGCCTGAAAAC
Source organism: Cladopsammia gracilis (assembly GCA_022457155.1). Lineage (NCBI taxonomy): Eukaryota > Metazoa > Cnidaria > Anthozoa > Scleractinia > Dendrophylliidae > Cladopsammia > Cladopsammia gracilis. The sequence goes on along the minus strand of JAJGOT010000051.1, from coordinate 1,987,409 downwards.
CATACCCTTCACAGCGGCACATACCCATATATCTCATATATGGGAGTACCCCCCCCCCCCCCTCGGAGGTATTCAGAGAGTTCTACAGAGAGTTCCACATGTACATTTTCTTGATACAAAAAGTAAGGTGTATGATTTTATACGCCGTACCTCTCATGCACTAAATCATATAAGCTCGACCATTTTGCGACACCGACACTACTGTATCAGGAACGACGGGCAGCAAACGCCGAACGCCGCATCTAACAATCGATCTCTAAGTTTGACCCATGGGAAATATGGCGCTTCATCGCAAACTGCGTCGCGTTTTGCTGTACCGAACTAGCATCTGATTCAGTGGCCGTACAACAGCAACTGTGGTATGATAGTCGCATCAAAATTGTCGCATTGTCGCATGTTCATTGCACATTGTCGCATTGTCGAGCATACCTCTTATGATCGGTTCCCTTATTCTAAGTTTTTTATTTTTACTTCTCTAAGGAATCCATGAATGCAAGGAATAAACGATCAGGTCTTCTTCATGATGTGACATTTTGAAAGTTTCTTCTGCCGTGAGGTGCCCAGTGTAAATCGATATGCAATCGCCGTCCATTCCCCGCTTTTCAGTGTCACCAAGATCATCAACTCCTTCATTCAGCAACCTGCAATCTGAACTGTTAAGGAAGAACCTTTTAAAAAGTCGATTAACGCAATGGAAAAAACACAGTGTTTCTGGAGGCTCCGGCGGTCTGTCACCAACTTGGAAATTACTGTAAGTGGAACTTATATTTGCTTGTCTCAAGGCAAATGTGTAATTGTCTGTTCCAAAAGGAGCTATTAAGCGGAGCGCTCGGGCTCAGTAACTCACGCTCTAGCATGCACCACAATAGCGTCTGTTTCGTCTGTTTATGTGAAGGCACCTTGCGCAACATTGCGCGCAAACTCTAAATTGCACGATCTATTCATGTAAAGTTTCTGTGTTTATACGCATTGAATAATGTAGCATGAGACCTTATGCACCCCAGTTGTTGGATAGCTCGATCAACGCTTTCGCTGAGACAGGACTTTAAGTTGGAAAAATCTACGAGAATTAGTTATTTAACTGGATTCAAAGTTGACTCTGCAAGCAAGAATAATGTCTTCTGCAAGTCTCTACTCGCTTATGAGGGTCTCCCACAGTTAAATTCGTTTCAATGCAGGGAGGAAAAGGGGGGCTTTTTTGGCCGAGTTCCTCGAAGTTGTCATCTGAAAAAGAAAAGAGCATATTAGTCAGGGCTGCAAAAGACTCTCTCCCGTCACACACCCCTACATCCCCCCTCCTTTCCACTCCCCATAATCTGCCATGTCACATGCTTCCTCTTCGGCTTACTCAACTTTGACGAAAATGTACAAGTTTGTACACAGGAAAATTTTTCGTGAATTAGCCATGGATATGGGCAATTGTTTAATATTATGGCAGATTTTTGTCCTAGTTTCAGACAGATCTGCTAATTCAGTCCAATGCCTGTGGTAGGTTAATAAATAAAATAAATTAATTAATTAATAAACTTTGTTTAGCGAGGGTGACACTCCATGCGAAACCTGTGGCCCTCGAATTCTACGAACGCTGAACACAGTTTTGTATCATACACTATATATGTCATATATTATTTTTATCTTATGTTTACAAGTGCGCTATCTACATGTCATGTATTAGCCAATCATTTATAACCATGTAATTTTCAAATTTGAGGAGCCGTTACAATATTTTCTTTCAGTTTAGCCCTGGCCCTAGCTGAGGAAGACTAGTACAATTAGTCGAAATATTGGCCATTAATAAATCTGCCCTTTGCCGTAGTGCCAGCCTTGCATTCAGTTTTGCATCTTTGTATGATGACAAGATGATTAAGTATTTGAGCCGTAGAGAGAGTATCAGCCCAAACGTTTTCAGTAAAGATCGAGTAAAATGATATCTTGATCTTGCGTGTCTGGCGAAAATTTGCGCGAAGCTCAGAGAGGTTTATTTTTCGCGGGAGAACCTGGCCGCGGAGTACTGGTGCGAGTATCCTCGGTTGACGTGACAACAAAGCTTTGCTTTGACAAAGATCAAGCTTTGTCTTTGAAAATCCTTGAAATTTGGCAAATATGGCTTCCAAGGCGATGAAAAAGAAAGAATCCAAGGAAAGGGTTGCTTCTGCGGTCAGAACCATACCAGAGTAAGTGAAATCGAGTTTTGTTTTAATCTCTGGCGCGGAAATTTCGCGCTCAAATGGCGGGTTCTGCAATGAACCCAAAGTTTTCGATGATTTGTCAATTGAGTCCTTTGCCAGTCTGACTGAAATTGATAAGAAATGTAGCTTTCGACGAAGAAAACTCCTTCTATTGCATGTTAATAAATATTCCTTGGTCGTTTATTAGGCCAAAGGATGTTTTTTAACACCGAAGAAGAGC